>OY757936.1:70596222-70648722 GCA_963585895.1 Sepioteuthis lessoniana
CAAATATATATATTCTATAAACACACATTCATAAACACACATTCATAAATCCAAACGTATACACACACACATACACACATACACACACACGCACGCACCTACGCACGCATGCACGCCTAAGATTCATTGTATATAATGATTTTAGATATAATGTATTTGAATGATGATATATATCATGAAAATATATTTTGTAATTCGTACATATGTTCCTATGCGTTGTATATGAATGTGTATATGGTTGTTAGTTGTTTTCATTAGCAAGAAAGAGAATAAAACAAAACACTAAATGTTGAAAATTTAATTTATCTTTTCAGCTTTTTCAACCTTTTCTTTCTTCTTCATCAGCTTTTAAAATTATTTTCCTTTTCTCTCAGGCCATTTAAAAAAACCTAAAAAAAGAAACCAAAAAAAAAAAAAAAAAAGAAGCACAATAAACACAAACAAACAAAAAAATATCCCAATCATACCAAACAAAAGCTAACCATTGTTTGTGATGTCATATTTCCACTCATTTACCTGTTTTACTTATCATTAGCTTTCTTTTTTTTTTTTTTTTTTTTTGTTAATCTTAAATTCACTGAGTTCTGTTTTGTTTCTCACCTTGAAGAGAAAATAAACAAACTTTTCTTTGCTTGCAGTGTGTTTTGTTCGTTGTTCAAAATATCGGGATGCATGATTCTGCGCATGCGCGAATCTGCGTAGGCAAACGTGCACATGCTCACCTCGTCGAAACGCACACCACTTCACACACACAACTACACACTTTCACGCCAATTAACTTATCTAATAATAAGGTATCCATTGTGTACTTTAAGGTATTCTGGATCGTGTAAACGTTGCTGTTCATCAGATAATTGGGTGGAGGGTGTCCTCGTGGCGTAATGGTTAACTCGCTGGACTGTGGAATCGTAGTAAGCAAGTTCGAACACCAGCCGTACTATTACATTCACTTTCGGACTTGGGAAAGGCATGAACCCCCTTATCCTCCCAGCTATGGATTAAATAGTACCACTACTGTCCTTCTAGAAGGATGGATTTAGCATCAAATGAACCAAGAAGATTGATATGCCATTAAACAACAAATCAAAGAAATAAAGAGATGATTGATTGCACTTATTCTCATTTGGAGGTGTAGGATAAGCCTAATAATCATCATCATCAACAGCACAGATTCCCTTAAATCTCTCTTGCCCTTTGTCCCTATCAGCATTCGTTCTTAGTAAGTCCAATAGACGGCACCCAGTTAATTTTATTTATAATTAAACGCAGAAAAGAGAGCATTATATGACGTGAAGTTTGCTCCAGGCTGTGAAAATGTTGTAGTATAGTCATCAATGACTGCTATCTTGATTATGGCTTGTAGCAGCAAGAAATTTGCATTTTTGTTTGGCGCGCAATTTAATTTGGCCGTTAGGGTCGATGCATAATTTCACCCAATCAGGATGAGTTATGCTATTCATTCCGGAACTCTTTTCTGGGCAGCAGAAATTGGGGAAGCTGCCAAACACAGCCTTTTCGCAGAACAACTTCGTTCTGTACAGACGTCTACCGTCTGCTCTCCAATTGCAGCAGATGTAGCAACGTTTATTTCCTCAAACAGCAAACATGACTTGTGCTACAGGCTAATCACCTGATCCAGAAGTCGAAAAACAAAAGCACAACTCGCCTCAAGTGGCTTTATTCTCCCCGTTCAGTTTCTCTTGCAGGTGAAAAAAAAAATAACGTTCACAACGTATGGAGTAGCTTCTTCTTTCGGTGGGGGACCAGCTCTTCTCTTTTCTTTGAATGGTTCAATCACTCTCCGTCCACGCAACCACTTGTCACCTCATGTCTCCAGCCGTAAAAATCGAGAAACCCAGCTTCTTTTACCGGAGTTCACATTTCCGCGTGGTATAGGCGGTATATACTTAGGAAACCAATCGAGTCTGTTGCCCTCGGCATTTCCTGGTTAACTGCTTTTTTTCAGTCTGGAGTGCTAGGTCAATCGCATCTAGCTAAACCTGGCCTACCGTTAATACTTACCTGACATGGGTACCCGGCTTTTTAGCTAGGCCGTCTGGCATTTGTGCCGGATGAGTTATCAATGATAGATTCGAGGCCAAATGGCCCCCAGCTTCGGCTGGGCCACCTTCATTGACATCATAGCATAGAACTAGACTAGTTCTATGCTATGCTATGCTATGCTAGTCTAGAACGGGTCTAGTTCAAGCTATGACCAGGCTTACGTGCTGGATTTATATTGCAATTAGTGAGTCCAAGTCAAGCAGGGTCATTTGGCTCGTCTTGCACCTTGTGAGCCTATGACTAATATAGTCCAGCAGGACACGAGTCTCTAAAACCCTCACTATAAAAAACACCTTGTGTCAAATCTTGTCTGGTTGGCGGCAGTGATAAATATACCAAACATATCATAGAAAATTTTGGAACTCGTCAAGTCTTCTTTTTTTATGTGTTTGGTTTTAAAATGTACTAATCGACTTACCCCTCATTTTCATCCGCTTACAATATGACAGGGTCTTACTCTAAAGAGATTCTAGTGGAAAACACATTTTTTTGTGAGTTAGAAATCAAATAAATTCTTTCCAAGCTTTCTTTCTAGAAAAAAAATCATTGATTAAAATCTTCTAAGAAGATCATTGATTGATTGATATCGACTAATTGTAACGGTACATCAATGATCTCCAAAAGTCTGGATTATTTGTTTAACGACATATCAACTCGTTATGGGTTATTTGATGTCGATATTTGATTAATTTGCAATTTTTTCATCGGAATCATAATATCATTTTTAATGTTTCATGGCATTTTTCCAATTTCACTTTTTATATGTCTATAATCATTTATTGGCTCTGTTATATAGTATCAAGTATTCCCATCCAATACTAATAATTGCATATAGTTTTTATGATTTCTGACATTACGATATAATGTTGTGTTGTTTGTTGTTTGGGTTTTATGGGGTATTAACCTATGTAGGTTATTTAACGCCAAATTCTGTCTATATTTATATACATTCAACCAAGGAATTCTGAACAAAGACTAAGAAGGTAAAATTTTCTATGAGCAGGAATTCATTTGTTTGCACATGATTAATCAGTTTTGATTCATCATATTTTTTCGTACGAAACTGTCGCTCGCAAAAAGGACAGAATGTCATCTATTTTGACGTTTCGAACAATTTTGTTTGACAAGTCACTTTAAAAAATCGCTTTCTGATGACAGCTATCTAATACTAATATATATATATATATATATATATATATATATATATATATATATATACATATATATAATATCTATTTAGTAATAGTACACATTTGTTTGCATACGGTTACATGGTTTTAAGTAACGAGTGATAATCGTCTTTTGTCTTGAATTATATATATACATATATATATATACATATATATATATATATATATACATATATATATATATATATATATATATACATATATTAGATTTGTAAACGAACAGTGTCATTCTTAAACGAGTTAGAGCTCATTTGTTTGCACACAGTTAAATGGTTTACAATATTGCTATCTATCACTAATTGTTTTATTTGATATTTGTTATCTATTTGAACGCAGTTAAAATAATTTCATGTATTGCTATCTAAGAATAAAAATTTTATTTAAAATCAATGATTTGTATACAGTTAAACGATTTCAAGTATTGCTATCTAACAATAAAAATTCTATTTAAAATCAATGATTTGTATACAGTTAATCGATTTCAAGTATTGCTATCTAACAATAATAATTCTATTTAAAATCAATGATTCGTATACAGTTAAACGATTTCAAGTATTGCTATCTGACAATAATAATTCTATTTAAAATCAATGATTTGTATACAGTTAAACGATTTCAAGTATTGCTATCTAACAATAAAAATTCTATTTAAAATCAATGATATGAATACAGGTAAACGATTTCAAGTATTGCTATCTAAGAATAAAAATTCTATTTAAAATCAATGATTTGTATACAGTTAAACGATTACAAGTATTGCTATCTAACAATAATAATTCTATTTAAAATCAATGATTTGTATACAGTTAAACGATTTCAGGTATTGCTATCTAACAATAAAAATTCTATTTAAAATCAATGATATGTATACAGTTAAACAATTTAAGTATTGCTATCTGACAATAATAATTCTATTAAAAATCAATGATTGGTATACAGTTAAACGTTTCAAGTATTGCTATCTAACAATAAAAATTCTATTAAAAATAAATGATTTGTATACAGTTAAACGATTACAAGTATTGCTATCTAACAATAATAATTCTATTTAAAATCAACAATTTGTATACATTTAAACGATTTCAAGTATTGCTATCTAACAATAAAAATTCTATTTAAAATCAATGATTTGTATAGAGTTAAACGATTACAAGTATTGCTATCTAACAAAAATAATTCTATTAAAAATCAATGATTTCTATACAGTTAAACGATTTCATATATTGCTATCTAACAATAAAAATTCTATTTAAAATCAATGATTTGTATACAGTTAAACAATTTTAAGTATTGCTATCTAACGTTAAAATTCTATTTAAAATCGATGATTTGTATAGAGTTAAACGATTTCAAGTATTGCTATCTAACTATAAAAATTCTATTTAAAATCAATGATTTGTATACAGTTAAACGATTTCAAGTATTGCTATCTAACAATAATAATTCTATTTAAAATAAATCAATATTATACAGTTAAACGATTTCAAGTATTGCTATCTAACAATAAAAATTCTATTTAAAATCAATGATTTGTATACAGTTAAACGATTTCAAGTATTGCTATCTAACAATAATAATTCTATTTAAAATCAATGATTTGTATACATTTAAACGATTTCAAGTATTGCTATCTAACAATAATAATACTATTTAAAATCAATGATTTGTATACAGTTAAACGATTTCAAGTATTGCTATCTAACAATAAAAGTTCTATTTAAAATCAATGATTTGTATACAGTTAAACGATTTCAAGTATTGCTATCTAAAAAAAAAAACTTCTATTTAAAATCAATGATTTGTATACAGTTTAACGATTTCAAGTATTGGTATCTAACAATAAAAATTTTATTAAAAATCAATGATTTGTATACAGTTAAACGATTTCAAGTACTGCTATCTAACAATAAAAATTCTATTTAAAATCAATGATTTGTATACAGTTAAACGATTTCAAGTATTGCTATCTAACAATAAAAATTCCATTTAAAATCAATGATTTGTATACAGTTAAACGATTTCAAGTATTGCTATCTAACAATAAAAATTCTATTTAAAATCAACGATTTCTAAACAGTTAAAGGATTTCAAGTATTGGTATCTAACAATAAAAATTTTATTTAAAATCAATGATTTGTATACAGTTAAACGACTTCAAGTATTGCTATCTAACAATAAAACTTCTATTTAAAATCAATGATTTGTATACAGTTAAACGATTTCAAGTATTGCTATCTAACAATAAAAATTCTATTTAAAATCAATGATTTGTATAGAGTTAAACGATTTCAAGTATTGCTATCTAACAATAAAAATTCTATTGAAAATCAATGATTTGTATACAGTTAAACAATTTCAAGAATTGCTATCTAAAAATAATAATTCTATTGAAAATCAATGATGTGTATACAGTTAAACGATTTCAAGCATTGCTATCTAACAATAAAAATTCTATTTAAAATCAATGATTTGTATACAGTTAAACGATTTCAAGTATTGCTATCTAACAATAAAAATTCTATTCAAAATCAACGATTTCTAAACAGTTAAAGGATTTCAAGTATTGCTAGCTAAAAATAAAAATTCTATTTAAAATCAATGATTTGTATACAGTTAAACGATTTCAAGTATTGGTATCTAACAATAAAAATTTTATTTAAAATCAATGATTTGTATACAGTTAAACGATTTCAAGTATTGCTATCTAACAATAAAACTTCTATTTAAAATCAATGATTTCTATAGAGTTAAACGATTTCAAGGATTGCTATCTAACAATAGTATTTTTATTTATAATCAATGATTTGTATACAGTTAAACGATTTCAAATATTGCTGACTAACAATATTAATTCTATTTAAAATCAATGATTTGTATACAGTTAAACGATTTCAAGTATTACTATCTAACAATAAAAATTCTATTTAAAATCAATGATTTCTATAAAGTTTAAAGATTTCAAGTATCGCTATCTAACAATAATAATTCTATTTAAAATCAATGATTTGTATACAGTTAAACGATTTTAAGTATTGCTATAAAACAATAAAGATTCTATTTAAAATCAATGATTTGTATACAGTTAAACGATTTCAAGTATTGTTATCTAACAATAATAATACTATTTAAAATCAATGATTTGTACACAGTTAAAGGATTTCAAATATTGCTATCTAACAATAAAAATTCTATTTAAAATCAATGATTTGTATACAGTTAAACAATTTCAAGTATTGCTATCTAACAATAAATATTCTTTTTAAAATCAATGATTTGTATACAGTTAAACGATTACAAGTATTGCTATCTAACAATAAAAATGCTATTTAAAATCAATGATTTGTATACAGTTAAACGATTGCAAGTATTGCTATCTAACAATAAAAATTCTATTTAAAATCAATGATTTGTATACAGTTAAACGACTTCAAGTATTGCTATCTAACAATAAATATTCTATTTAAAATCTATGATTTGTATACACTTAAACAATTTCAAGAATTGTTATCTAACAATAATAATTCTATTGAAAATCAATGATTTGTATACAGTTAAACGATTTCAAGGATTGCTATCTAACAATAAAAATTCTATTTAAAATCAACGATTTCTAAACAGTTAAACGATTTCAAGTATTGCTATCTAAAAAAAAAAATTCTATTTAAAATCAATGATTTGTATACAGTTAAACGAATTCAAGTATTGGTATCTAACAATAAAAATTTTATTTAAAATCAATGATTTGTATACAGTTAAACGACTTCAAGTATTGCTATCTAACAATAAAACTTCTATTTAAAATCAATGATTTGTATACAGTTAAACGACTTCAAGTATTGCTATCTAAAAAAAAAAATTCTATTTAAAATCAATGATTTGTATACAGTTAAACGATTTCAAGTATTGGTATCTAACAATAAAAATTTTATTTAAACTCAAGGATTTGTATACAGTTAAACGATTTAGAGTATTGCTATCTAACAATAAAAATTCTATTTAAAATCAATGATTTGTATACAGTTAAACGATTTCAAGTATTGCTATCTAACAATAAAACTTCTATTTAAAATCAATGATTTGTATACAATTAAACGATTTCAAGTATTGCTATCTAACAATAATAATTCTATTTAAAATCAATGATTTGTATACAGTTAAACAATTTCAAGAATTGTTATCTAACAATAATAATTCTATTGAAAATAAATGATTTGTATACAGTTAAACGATTTCAAGTATTGCTATCTAACAATAAAAATTCTATTTAAAATCAACGATTTCTAAACAGTTAAACGATTTCAAGTATTGCTATCTAAAAAAAAAAATTCTATTTAAAATCAATGATTTGTATACAGTTAAATGATTTCAAGTATTGCTATCTAACAATAAAAATTCTATTTAAAATCAATGATTTGTAT
This sequence comes from Sepioteuthis lessoniana, assembly GCA_963585895.1. NCBI lineage: Eukaryota > Metazoa > Mollusca > Cephalopoda > Myopsida > Loliginidae > Sepioteuthis > Sepioteuthis lessoniana. The sequence goes on from OY757936.1 coordinate 70,603,895, forward strand.
ACAGTTAAACGATTTCAAGTATTGGTATCTAACAATAAAAATTTTATTTAAAATCAATGATTTGTATACAGTTAAACGACTTCAAGTATTGCTATCTAACAATAAAACTTCTATTTAAAATCAATGATTTGTATACAGTTAAACGACTTCAAGTATTGCTATCTAACAACAAAAATTCTATTTAAAATCAATGATTTGTATACAGTTAAACGATTTCAAGTATTGCTATCTAACAATAAAAATTCTATTGAAAATCAATGATTTGTATACAGTTAAACAATTTCAAGAATTGCTATCTAAAAATAATAATTCTATTGAAAATCAATGATTTGTATACAGTTAAACGATTTCAAGTATTGCTATCTAACAATAAAAATTCCATTTAAAATCAATGATTTGTATACAGTTAAACGATTTCAAGTATTGCTATCTAACAATAAAAATTCTATTTAAAATCAACGATTTCTAAACAGTTAAAGGATTTCAAGTATTGCTAGCTAAAAATAAAAATTCTATTTAAAATCAATGATTTGTATACAGTTAAACGATTTCAAGTATTGGTATCTAACAATAAAAATTTTATTTAAACTCAAGGATTTGTATACAGTTAAACGATTTAGAGTATTGCTATCTAACAATAAAAATTCTATTTAAAATCAATGATTTGTATACAGTTAAACGATTTCAAGTATTGCTATCTAACAATAAAACTTCTATTTAAAATCAATGATTTGTATACAGTTAAACGATTTCAAGTATTGCTATCTAACAATAATAATTCTATTTAAAATCAATGATTTGTATACAGTTAAACAATTTCAAGAATTGTTATCTAACAATAATAATTCTATTGAAAATAAATGATTTGTATACAGTTAAACGATTTCAAGTATTGCTATCTAACAATAAAAATTCTATTTAAAATCAACGATTTCTAAACAGTTAAACGATTTCAAGTATTGCTATCTAAAAAAAAAAATTCTATTTAAAATCAATGATTTGTATACAGTTAAACGATTTCAAGTATTGGTATCTAACAATAAAAATTTTATTTAAAATCAATGATTTGTATACAGTTAAACGACTTCAAGTATTGCTATCTAACAATAAAACTTCTATTTAAAATCAATGATTTGTATACAGTTAAACGATTTCAAGCATTGCTATCTAACAATAAAAATTCTATTTAAAATCAATGATTTGTATACAGTTAAACGATTTCAAGTATTGCTATCTAACAATAAAAATTCTATTTAAAATCAACGATTTCTAAACAGTTAAAGGATTTCAAGTATTGCTAGCTAAAAATAAAAATTCTATTTAAAATCAATGATTTGTATACAGTTAAACGATTTCAAGTATTGGTATCTAACAATAAAAATTTTATTTAAAATCAATGATTTGTATACAGTTAAACGATTTCAAGTATTGCTATCTAACAATAAAACTTCTATTTAAAATCAATGATTTCTATAGAGTTAAACGATTTCAAGGATTGCTATCTAACAATAGTATTTTTATTTATAATCAATGATTTGTATACAGTTAAACGATTTCAAATATTGCTGACTAACAATATTAATTCTATTTAAAATCAATGATTTGTATACAGTTAAACGATTTCAAGTATTACTATCTAACAATAAAAATTCTATTTAAAATCAATCATTTCTATAAAGTTTAAAGATTTCAAGTATCGCTATCTAACAATAATAATTCTATTTAAAATCAATGATTTGTATACAGTTAAACGATTTTAAGTAGTGCTATCTAACATTAAAATTCTATTTAAAATCAATGATTTCTATACAGTTAAACAATTTCAAGTATTGCTATAAAACAATAAAGATTCTATTTAAAATCAATGATTTGTATACAGTTAAACGATTTCAAGTATTGTGATCAAACAATAATAATACTATTTAAAATCAATGATTTGTACACAGTTAAACGATTTCAAATATTGCTATCTAACAATAAAAATTCTATTTAAAATCAATGATTTGTATACAGTTAAACAATTTCAAGTATTGCTATCTAACAATAAATATTCTTTTTAAAATCAATGATTTGTATACAGTTAAACGATTACAAGTATTGCTATCTAACAATAAAAATGCTATTTAAAATCAATGATTTGTATACAGTTAAACGATTGCAAGTATTGCTATCTAACAATAAAAATTCTATTTAAAATCAATGATTTGTATACAGTTAAACGACTTCAAGTATTGCTATCTAACAATAAAAATTCTATTTAAAATCAATGATTTGTATACATTTAAACGATTTCAAGTATTGCTATCTAACAATAATAATTCTATGTAAAATCAATGATTTGTATACAGTTAAACGATTTCAAGTATTGCTATCTAACAATAATAATTCTATTTAAACTCAAGGATTTGTATACAGTTAAACAATTTCAAGTATTGCTATCTAACAATAAAAATTCTATTTAAAATCATTATTCGTATACAGTTAAACAATTTCAAGTATTGCTATCTAACAATAAAAATTCTCTTTAAAATCAATGATTTGTATACAGTTAAATGATTTCAAGTATTGCCATCTAACAATAATAATTCTATTTAAACTCAAGGATTTGTATACAGTTAAACGATTTCAAGTATTGCTATCTAACAATAATAATTTTATTTAAAATCAATGATTTGTATACAGTTAAACGATTTCAAGTATTGCCATCTAACAATAAAAATTCTATTTAAAATCAATGACTTGTATACAGTTAAACGATTTCAAGTATTGCTATCTAACAATAATAATTCTATTTAAAATCAATGATTTGTATACAGTTAAACGATTTCAAGTATTGCTATCTAACAATAATAATTCTATTTAAAATCAATGATTTGTATACAGTTAAACGATTTCAAGTATTGCTATCTAACAATAAAAATTCTATTTAAAATCAATGATTTGTATACAGTTAAACGATTTCAAGTGTTGCTATCTAACAATGAAAATTCTATTTAAAATCAATGATATCTATACAGTTAAACGATTTCAAGTATTGCTATCTAACAATAAAAATTCTATTTAAAATCCATGATTTGTATACAGTTAAACGATTTCAAGTATTGCTATCTAACAATAATAATTCTATTTAAAATCAATGATTTGTATACAGTTAAACGATTTCAAGTATTGATATCTAGCAATAAATATTCTATGTAAAATCAATGATTTGTATACAGTTAAACAATTTCAAGTATTGCTATCTAACAATAAAAATTTTATCTAATATCAATGATTTTCGTACATTTTAACGATTTAAAGTATTGCTATCTAACAATGAAAATTCTGTCTAAAATCACTGATTTGTATACAGTTAAACGATTTCAAGTATTGCTATCTAACAATGAAAATTCTATTTAAAATCAATGATTTGTATACAGTTAAAAGATTTCAAGTATTGCTATCTAACAATAAAAATTCTATTTAAAATCAATGATTTGTATACAGTTAAACGAATACACGTATTGCTATCTAACAATAATAATTCTATTTAAAATCAATGATTTGTATACAGTCAAACGATTTCAATATTGATATCTAACAATAATAATTCTATTTAAAATCAATGATTTGTATACAGATAAACGATTTCCAGTATTGATATCTAGCAATAAATATTCTATTTAAAATCAATGATTTCTATACAGTTTAACGATATAAAGTATTGCTATCTAACAATAAAAATTCTATTTAAAATCAATGATTTGTGTACAGTTTAACGATTTCAAGTATTGCTATCTAACAATAAAAATTCTATTTAAAATCAATGATTTGTATACAGTTAAACGATTTCAAGTGTTGCTATCTAACAATAAAAATTCTATTTAAAATCAATGATATCTATACAGTTAAACGATTTCAAGTATTGCTATCTAACAATAAAAATTCTATTTAAAATCCATGATTTGTATATAGTTAAACGATTTCAAGTATTGCTATCTTACAATAATAATTCTATTTAAAATCAATGATTTGTATACAGTTAAACGATTTCAAGTATTGATATCTAGCAATAAATATTCTATTTAAAATCAATGATTTGTATACAGTTAAACAATTTCAAGTATTGCTATCTAACAATAAAAATTTTATTTAATATCAATGATTTTCGTACATTTTAACGATTTAAAGTATTCCTATCTAACAATGAAAATTCTATCTAAAATCACTGATTTGTATACAGTTAAACGATTTCAAGTATTGCTATCTAACAATGAAAATTCTATTTAAAATCAATGATTTGTATACAGTTAAATTATTTCAAGTATTGCTATCTAACAATAATAATTCTATTTAAAATCAATGATTTGCATACAGTTAAACGAATACACGTATTGCTATCTAACAATAATAATTCTATTTGAAATCAATGATTTGTATACAGTCAAACGATTTCAATATTGATATCTAACAATAATAATTCTATTTAAAATCAATGATTTGTATACAGTTAAACGATTTCAAGTATTGATATCTAGCAATAAATATTCTATTTAAAATCAATGATTTGTATACAGTTAAACGATTTCAATTCTTGCTATCTTACAATAATAATGCTATTTAAAATCAATGATTTGTATACAGTTAAACGATTTCATGTATTGCTATCTAACAATAAAAATTCTATTTAAAATCAATGATATCTATACAGTTAAACGATTTCAAGTATTGCTATCTAACAATAAAAATTGTATTTAAAATCAATGATTTGTTTACAGGTAAACGATTTCAATTTTTGCTATCAAACAATAGTATTTCTATTTAAAATCAATGATTTGTATACAGCTAAACGATTTCAAGTATTGCTATTGAACAATAAAAATTCTATTTACAATCAACTATTCGTATACAGTTAAACGATTTCAAGTATTGCTATAAAACAATAAAAATTCTATTTAAAATCAATGATTTTTATACAGTTAAACGATTTCAAGTATTGCTATCTAACAATAATAATTCTATTTAAAATCAATGCTTTCTATACAGTTAAACGATTTCAAGTATTGCTATCTAACAATAAAAATTCTATTTAAAATCAATGATATCTATACAGTTAAACGATTTCAAGTATTGCTATCTAACAATAAAAATTCTCTTTAAAATCCATGATTTGTATACAGTTAAACGATTTCAAGTATTGCTATCTAACAATAAAAATTCAATTTAAAATCAATGATTTGTTTACAGTTAAACGATTTCAAGTATTGCTATCTAACAATAAAAATTCTCTTTAAAATCAATGATTTGTATACAGTTAAACGATTTCAAGTATTGCTATATAACAATAAATATTCTATTTAAAATCAATGATTTCTATACAGTTTAACGATTTCAAGTATTGCTATCTAACAATAAAAATTCTATTTAAAATCAATGATTTGTATACAGTTAAACGATTTCAATTATTGCTATCTAACAATGATATTTCTATTTAAAATCAGTAATTACTATACAGTTAAACGATTTCAAGTATTGCTATCTAACAATAAAAATTCTCTTTAAAATCCATGATTTGTATAAAGTTAAACGATTTCAAGTATTGCTATCTAACAATAAAAATTCTATTTAAAATCAATGATTTGTATACAGTTAAACGATTTCAAGTGTTGCTATCTAACAATAAAAATTCTATTTAAAATCAATGATATCTATACAGTTAAACGATTTCAAGTATTGCTATCTAACAATAAAAATTCTATTTAAAATCCATGATTTGTATATAGTTAAACGATTTCAAGTATTGCTATCTTACAATAATAATTCTATTTAAAATCAATGATTTGTATACAGTTAAACGATTTCAAGTTTTGATATCTAGCAATAAATATTCTATTTAAAATCAATGATTTGTATACAGTTAAACAATTTCAAGTATTGCTATCTAACAATAAAAATTTTATTTAATATCAATGATTTTCGTACATTTTAACGATTTAAAGTATTCCTATCTAACAATGAAAATTCTATCTAAAATCACTGATTTGTATACAGTTAAACGATTTCAAGTATTGCTATCTAACAATGAAAATTCTATTTAAAATCAATGATTTGTATACAGTTAAATTATTTCAAGTATTGCTATCTAACAATAATAATTCTATTTAAAATCAATGATTTGCATACAGTTAAACGAATACACGTATTGCTATCTAACAATAATAATTCTATTTGAAATCAATGATTTGTATACAGTCAAACGATTTCAATATTGATATCTAACAATAATAATTCTATTTAAAATCAATGATTTGTATACAGTTAAACGATTTCAAGTATTGATATCTAGCAATAAATATTCTATTTAAAATCAATGATTTCTATACAGTTTAACGATATAAAGTATTGCTATCTAACAATAAAAATTCTATTTAAAATCAATGATTTGTATACAGATAAACGATTTCAAGTATTGCTATCTAACAATAAAAATTCTATTTACAATCATAGATTCGTATACAGTTAAACGATTTCAAGTATTGCTATAAAACAATAATAATTCTATTTAAAATCAATGATTTGTATACAGTTAAAGGATTTCAAGTATTGCTGTATAACAATAATAATTCTATTTAAAATCAATGATTTGTATACAGTTAAACGATTTCAAGTATTGCTATCTAAAAATAAAAATTCTATTTAAAATCAATGATTTGTATACAGTTAAACAATTTCAAGTATTGCTATCTAACAATAAAAATTCTATTTAAAATCAATGATTTGTATACAGTTAAATGATTTCAAGTATTGCCATCTAACAATAATAATTCTATTTAAACTCAAGGATTTGTATACAGTTAAACGATTTCAAGTATTGCTATCTAACAATAAAAATTCTATTTAAAATCCATGATTTGTATACAGTTAAACGATTTCAAGTATTGCTATCTAACAATAAAAATTCTATTTAAAATCAATGATTTGTATACAGTTAAACAATTTCAAGTATTGCTATCTAACAATAAAAATTCTATTTAAAATCAATGATTTGCGTACAGTTTAACGATTTAAAGTATTGCTATCTAACAATGAAAATTCTATTTAAAATCATTATTCGTATACAGTTAAACAATTTCAAGTATTGCTATCTAACAATAAAAATTCTATTTAAAATCAATGATTTGTATACAGTTAAATGATTTCAAGTATTGCCATCTAACAATAATAATTCTATTTAAACTCAAGGATTTGTATACAGTTAAACGATTTCAAGTATTGCTATCTAACAATAATAATTTTATTTAAAATCAATGATTTGTATACAGTTAAACGATTTCAAGTATTGCCATCTAACAATAAAAATTCTATTTAAAATCAATGACTTGTATACAGTTAAACGATTTCAAGTATTGCTATCTAACAATAATAATTCTATTTAAAATCAATGATTTGTATACAGTTAAACGATTTCAAGTATTGCTATCTAACAATAAAAATTCTATTTAAAATCAATGATTTGTATACAGTTAAATGATTTCAAGTATTGCTATCTAACAATAAAAATTCTATTTAAAATCCATGATTTGTATACAGTTAAACGATTTCTAGTATTGCTATCTAACAATAATAATTCTATTTAAAATCAATGATTTGTATACAGTTAAACGATTTCCAGTATTGATATCTAGCAATAAATATTCTATTTAAAATCAATGATTTCTATACAGTTTAAACGATTTCAAGTATTGCTATCTAACAATAAAAATTCTATTTAAAATCAATGATTTGTATACAGATAAACGATTTCAAGTATTGCTATCTAACAATAAAAATTCTATTTACAATCATAGATTCTTATACAGTTAAACGATTTCTAGTATTGCTATAAAACAATGAAATTTCTATTTAAAATCAATGATTTGTATACAGTTAAACGAATACACGTATTGCTATCTAACAATAATTATTCTATTTAAAATCAATGATTTCTATACAGTTAAACGATTTCAAGTATTGCTATCTAAAAATAAAAATTTTATTTAAAATCAATGATTTGTATACAGTTAAACGATTTCAAATATCGATATCTAACAATAATAATTCTATTTAAAATCAAATAAAATTTAAAATCAATGATTTTTATACAGTTAAACATTTTTAAGTATTGCTATCTACCAATAAAAATTCTATTTAAAATCAAATTAAATTCTATTTAAAATCAAAGTCAAAAGGCAAAAGTAGGATGACCACCTCGAACATACATACAGCAGCTATGCGAGAATACGGGATGTAGCCTTGAAGACCTGCCAGAGGCGATGAACGATAGGGAGAAGTTGCGAGAGAGGGTCAGGGATATCTATGCCTGCGACACGACATGATGATGATGATGATGATGTTGATGACTACATCAAGGTTTAGGGGATGGCGCAACTCCTTTCCCTGGATTTCTCCACTATACCCTTGATATGTACCTTATATTGCTGAGTGTTAAGCAAAGGGATATCAAGTACAGTTTTTAAAGTCTTTAGTATGACGCGGCCAGGGACTGAACCCAGCTCTCCCGGATCATTGGCCAACACTCTACACACTAGGCCAATGAGCTGGTCCCTTCAAGCAAGCTCTCAATGACTTTTAGTCGTACATAATTTATCTTCGAATTCGATTTACGCTTTAACCGAAATTTTCAAGCCAACTCACAATTTATTACTACGAATAAAATAAACTAATATAACTAATTACCATCGTTAATCATATTACAAAATGTTTGTATTTTGTTTTATTTAACGACAAGTCAAATCAAAATCATACTTCAACGACATGGCCAGTGAACAGCCCAGATCTAAATCCAATTGAAAGTTAACGTGAAATTTGAAAAAAATGGTTAACGAGAAAGCTCTATCCGCCAAAGATCTGTCCATTACCATTCTAGCAGGTTGGAACCATTTTGTTAAAGAATATTTCTTTAAATTTTTGAAATCCACATTGCGCTAACACCCTATAAAAAGGCATAAAGCAATCTTAAGATTGTCCTAAAAGCTCACAGAAAAGCAAATAAATATTAATTCTAATTTTTTTGTCTATGTATTTCATAATTTTTTCTTCAAAATTGGATTATGGTTTTGTTTTCTTTATTTAATGGTATATGTTGTGAGACCGAAACTTACCTGCATCATGGACTCTTCCTGCACTATATTACTAGTGTAGTAATATCATAATACGGTAGTATACGGTAGCAGTAGTAGTAGAAGTAGTACAGCAGTACGACTACCAATATTGGATACTATCCTTTGTAACTTTTGTTAATATATCTTTCTTACCTCTAAACCGTGTTCCGGGTTTTCCTTCTGTGTACCGACTTTGGGTCCACATCAGTATATAAACCTTCGTGGTTTATTTAATGCCAAGCCATCCTTCAACAAGTACTGTATGGGTACTATTTAACCCATAAGTGAGAGAATAAGAGAGTTCATTCTTTTCCCCAAGTCCACTACGCCACAGGGACCCTCGCCAATATAGAATTATTTCATATTTTTTCCAGCAAGGCTTTGAATTATTTAATTTAGTTTTTAGGTATATTTTATGAAACAAACAAATTTCAAAAAATGTTTTACGCCTTATCTGCTATTAGTTTATTTACTGCTAAATAAAATGTCCTGAACATCATCTAAGTGTGCTCATTCGATAATTTTTGTTAAGAGTAGTATAAACTCTTGCCGTTGGATAATGTTTAGTGAACTAGTCTAGTAGACTATTAATCGTATAGCCTTGCGTCAGACTTATTTCATCCCAATGAATAAATATCTATGTATATACATGTTTGTCTGATCGTTTGTAAATGTGTATGCGTGCAAGCAAGTGTTTCATCAAAAGGGAACTTATTTTATTTGGTTCTTTGTACTGTTGCTTATCTGGTTCGCAAAGAAAGCACAAGTGCTGTGGAAAGGACTTAGGTGACAAAGATATCTTAATAAGTTGCCCCCTAAAAGCCTCAATCACTTTTATGTCACAACAGAAGCCAAGATAAGAACTCGATATGAGCTGGTGACACTAATAAATTATCGGCTAAGGGTCCTAAATCCCCCGTTAAATCTTTCAAATAACTCTTTCCCAAAATTTGACTTGCTTTCAACCTCCCCTTACACACTCACAACCATTTATATATAAATATATTACATACGGTAAAGTGGCGTAACGGTTATCGTCATAAGAAATTGTCTCGGAGATCGGGGATTAAATCCTGGACTCGGTTGTTTGTCTTTCACATAGTGCTAACACCCTCTAAAAAGGCATAAAGCAGTCTCTTCTCCCATTAGCTCCACGTAATCAGTAGGGTAGACTAGGTTTATTAGCCTTAGTAAATCAACTAGTTTCGGAAAAGGAAAAATCTGAATAAATAACAAAAATCACCTTGCGTTACATCGTGACAGAGAAGATAGGCAAATAGATACAATCCAACGTTTTAAAACACCAAAAGCTGCACTTATTGGTGCGTCAAGCAGCACTTTTTTGTTCCCCAAACTAAAACTGGATGTCCGTTATTTTCTATTCTTATCGAAACTGAAGAGACAATTTGTGAAGTCTTTGTGTAATTTTTTCTTCTCTCCTCCCCAACTATGAGTAAAACAGAAGAGAAGACAGGGCTCTCTAGCTTTGGTATAGAAATCGGTCGAGAAGAAAAATTGAATTCAAACAAGTTATTTTCCACTTAAGAAATGACCTTGTGTCACATTCTTCACGCAGCGTAGGGGTTGTGCAAGTAAATGTATTATACATATATATTTTTGTCCAATATATATATATATATATAAACAATTTGATAATTCAAAATTACAAGATCTCACTCTATATATACATATATATATAATTCTGATATATATATATATATATATATATATATATATATATATATATATATACCAGAATTATATATATTATAGAGATTTGTATTTTTTAAAATTTATTTAATTAATTTATTTAAAATGAATAAATTAATTCTTTTTAAATAAATAAATTAACAAAAATACAAATCTCTTCGTGGACCTACCTATTTTAAAAATATTTTGATTCTTTCTTTGGACCTATTATAGACATATATATATATATATATATATATATATATATATATATATATATATATATATATATATAACTGTGCTAAAATTTCATTCGTGAATTTTTATAATAATCAATCATTAAAATTGATTAATTATAACAATTCAAACTTACAAAAGATCATTAAAATACACTTCGATTATATTCCAACTATATTCCAATAAGTCTAGATTTTTTCGTTTTTTTTTTTGGGGGGGGGGGAGTCGGCTGGGGCCGTGGAGTACACCTACTGAATCTCTGCAGAGACTTCCCCAACGAGTGTTCTATATATGCCACTAGACATTCTGATGGTGAGACTAGTATTTTTGTTAATTTATTTATTTAAAAAAAGTTTGAGTCTCCATCAAATTGTACTATATATATATATATATATATATACATATATATATATATATATATATATATATATATATATATATATATATATATATATATATATATATATATATATATATATATATATATATAGTGTAAGTGAATAGTTTGTAGGTGACTTTATTTTAAACGAGTTGAAAGAGCTCATTTGTTTTTTATTTGCACACAGTTAAATGATTACCCAGCACTTGGGATTTTATCTAATATAATTCAGTTGTTTTCACACAGTTAAATGGTTTCAAGCATTTCTATTTAACGTTAGTTATTTTATTTATCAAGTATTCCTAACTAATAAAAAACTTTGCACACAGTTGTATGATTTGAAATTACTACTATTAATAATAATCCCTTGTAAGTGATTGAAGAGTTCTATTTGACCCATAATAGTCTAGTGTCTTGGCTAAGACACTGAACCATCTGATGGTGAGGTTCCATTCCTTGAGCTTTGGAGAACGTGGAGTACTCCTTCATTGCCATTACTCCCAGGTCCACTCTGATCCGGAATGGTAATAGCTGTTGGGGTACAATCTATAATTAACATAGAAATATTTAATCATTTACAATACTTGAAAAAATTATTCTATTCATTTTAAATAAATTAATTAAATAAATTTAAAAAAGTACAAATCTCTATACTTGAAACCATTTACCGGTGTGAAAACAAATGACTGCTATTATATTGAATTATTAGTATAACATAGCAATACTTGGAAAGATTTATCTCCATGCAAACGAATAAATATTATTAAATAGAATTACTTATGTTAGAAAGCAACACTTGAAACTATTTAACTGTGTGCAAATAAAACTATTGGTGATAGATAGAAATACTTGAAACTATCCGTGTGCAAAAAAATGAACTCTGGCTCGTTTACAAATGTTACTTACAAACTATTCGTTTATAAATTATATATTTGATATATATGTATAAACAGGATTTGGCTTAAAATAGCCCACAAGGTTTGATTTGCCATAAAAACATCCAGCTACTCAACCAACCACCCAACCCATAGATGAGACTCGAATAGGCTCTACCACTCAGGTTGATGCAATGGTATCGCGTTATAGGGGTTAACCCTTCCGCCACGATTAGGATAAGACCAAGTTCAAACTTTTTAGGTGATGTCCCTTCAGCACACGAATGCACAGTCGAGGACAGAGGTGAAAATTGTTGTTTTGTCGATATCCCCACCGCCATCTGGAAGCGCCTAAAGCATATGGCAAGAAAGCTGAACCTTCCTCTTTAAGACAAAGGGTGGTTTCTGACCGGTGGGGATGGTCCTCTGAAGCCAACTCGACACTGTATGAAGAGGTTGGGATCGAACGTGGCTTTTTATCGTCATCGTAAACTGAACCTCTCTCTTTTAGAAAAGGGGCAAGCACTGACTGGTGGGGCTGGTCCTCTGAAGCCAACTCGACAATGTATGAAGAAGTTGGGATCGAACGATGTCATCGGTAACTGAACCGGTGACCTACGTTCAAATCCTGGCTCGGTTGTTCCATTTCCCTTCGCACATAAGACATGGGAAAGACATGGATTCATCTCTTGTTCCCTAGCTTTGGTTGAATTATAGAGCAAACTGGGATCATTAGCTTTGATATGATAGATTGTCTGGCAGACATTGGCCCCTAAAACATTAATATTGCGGCTAAGTATCAAGTGTTTACCAGTTTAAAATCATTGTAAACTTTAAAAATAAATTGAGTTTTGAAAAATTTCTATTACAGCTAAATATGAAATGTTCACCTGTTTAAAATCCCTGTGAACTTTATTAATACATTGGCTTTAAAAATTGATATTGCGACTAAGTATGAAGTGTTAATCTATTAAAAATGATTGTCAACTTTATCAATACATTGGCTCTTAAAACATTGATATTGCAGCTAAGTACAAAGTGATTACCTATTTAAAATCATTGTGAACTTTATTTATACATTGACTTTTAAAACATTTATATAGCAGCTAAGTATGAAGTGTTTAAATGTTTAAATCATAGAACTTTATATTGACTCTTGAAATGTTTTTATTGCAACAAAGTTTACCTGTTTAAAATCACAGGGAATTTTTTTAATACATTGACTTTTGAAACATTGATAGTGCAACAAAGTGTTTACCAGTTTAAAAAATGTGATTAAATTGGAATAATTGCTTGCAAATAATAACTTCAACATTAAATAACCCTACCAACCAATCAACCTTTTATTTATGACTGTATTTGTATAGCAACGAGTTAAATTACATTCAATACTTGGATCTTACAAGCTATGTGGGTGGGTCACAGAATATACTGACTTTATCCTCTGCAGATGGGTAAGACCTTCAAAATCAGAGTGTCCTCGGAATGAAACTAAACTACATCTTGTGATAAGGCTTTAGATCTGGAGAATGTGGAGTAGTCCTTCATGGCCATTACTCCCAGGTCCACACTGATACAGATTGGTTGTAACTTTTAGAATCCCATCTATGTGTCAAATAGAACTGTTCGATCATTAACTAACGATTGTCATCATAACTTACTTGAAACCATACGACTGTGAGCAAATTATTTGTATAGACCGGAATAAATGCTATCTAATAACCGCGCGCAAGAAAAGACAATAAAGACAAAAAAACCTTTAATAAACAACTACTCAACACATATAGATACAGACATACAGTGTACGCGATTCCCTAACCTCTAAGTATATAATAACACTGGACTAGTTGATCTGCCGATAAAATCAATAAACCGACCCTAGATATTACAAGGGAGAATCCCTGCGGCGTAATGACTAAAGTGTTGGACTGCAGCCTCAAAGTAACCGAGTTCGAACTCTAGTTTCGCTATTACGTACACTTTCAGAGTAATGCCCCTTGGGAAATATATTGAATCCACCTCATCCCCCAGCAATGTCTTAAATAGCATCACTGCTATTCTTCTACAAGGAGGGCATCTCTGGTGGTGTAATGGTTTGCAAGCCAGACGAGTAAACCTACACGAGTGAGTTTGAGTCCCATTGGGTACCCCATTCATATGGCCTTGTGCAACATCTAAGCAAAAAGCTTAGTAAATTACTGCTATTCTTCTGCAAGGATGGTTAATATGCTATTAAAACAAAGAGACCAACCAACTAACTTTTATAAAAGCCAGGTGAGAGACACCTGGTGAGGATCAAACTCACCACCTATAAAGCGCTAAACTAAGCTGTTAAGCCTAAGTTGCCAGGCCATGTTGGTTATTCGCATGCTATAATTTATCAATCTCTTTCGGAATAAAAAGATTTTAGCGGGAGATAGAAAAAGGGTTGAAAGGTGGGTAGGGAAGTGGGTAACGTAATAGGACGAAGAGAAAGGAGTGGGTATCGGGGTTAGGGGGTTAAGGGTCGAGTTTTGGTATATTTGACACGCACGAATAAAGAGCTTAGATTGATAAATATTCAAAGTTAAGTAAGTAGATAAAAATAGCAGTGTGGTGGGGAGAAAAATTTGTGAGTCTAAAAAAGAAACTTTTTGGTTGCTCTCAAACTGTGAACAAAGATTAACGTACAAAATTTTCGTCCTGTCAAGTGTGAAGCCAGTTAAAATGTTTGCTTGATTGAATGATTGATTTTAATGGTATGTCAACTCGTCTTGGAGCATTTCATGCCAAGAGTTTACGGAATCTCGTAGACCCTTTGTTTACATTTTTTGTAAGTTGATCGCCTGGTACCAGTGCATCTTCCTTCGAGGTAAATTCTGTTTAGCCGGGCTAAGTTTATCACTTGGCACCTGAGGCACCCCAAAGGGGAACTCAGGCTGTAAGGATCAAGTATTTTTCTGACGGTCACAAATGAGTTTTGATTCGTATCTTGCTCCAACTTGCACATTTAAATGACTTCGTGTCAAATCTGATCTGTTGGGAGGTTGGAAAAATTCTAAATCTTTTCTTTATTTACAGATTTTCGCTAGTTGTTTTTTTTAATTGTTTTTGCATACAATTTTATGGTTTCAAGTATTCCCATCTAATACAAATAATTCATGTACAATTATATATAGTATGACACATTGTAAGACAATACCACCAGATTTTGCCGACTTTCCGTCCTAACGTGAGAATGATAGATCAAGATGCAACCCTCTCGTAGAAATCTTGTATACATTCAGGACTTTCCGGCGACGTTGTTGTGAAATTTTAATTAGTTGACTCGATAAAACGTCTGGATACTGAACGAGAATTGTATTTCCATGAAATTTCCGCGTGTAGTCAGTGTACAAGTTCTCGATATTGAATCCTTAATTCAATGAATTTTTATTTGAATTATATACAGAAATGGTAACATCTATCTATCTATCTATCTATCTATCTATCTATCTATCTATCTCAGTCACTTTATATCTCTCGTGGCTGAATGGTAGAATCTTGGATTGGCGTTACAGTCAGCCAGGTTTCGATCCCAGCTTCGGGAATCTAGCCTGTCTAGCCACACTGATGAGTTCTGATAGAACGAAACAGGTCTGTCTGTGGATGACAATATATATGCTCCCCTACCCCAGTGCGGTTGAGCTCTCTAGCGAAGGAAGTAATGGTTGCCACTAGCGTAAAGCAAGGCTCTTCAAATGAATCGAGCTCTCGGTAGCCGTTAAGTGGATATATGTAAACAAAAACAAATGTGATACATAAGCGTTTAAATTTCCTTCGCTTGCGATGATTTCCTCGTGGCTGAGTGGTAGAATCTTGGATTGGCGTTATAGTCAGCCAGGTTTCGATCCCAGCTGTTTAGCCACACTGATGAGTTCTGATAAAACGAAACAGTCTGTCTGTGGATAACTATATATATATATATATATGTATATGTGCGTGTTTGTGTGATTTGATGATACCATCACGTCATATAATTCAAACATAAATGAATTAAGCCATGTCATCACTTACAAGAGCAAATACTCGAGCAGGCTCCACTCTGACGGCTGGGGCTGTAGAATACGCTGACTGCACCTCTGCAGAGGGGTAAGACCCCTACGAGATTACCTGTTGACAGTGATGGTGTACACTGGTGGCTGAGCAGTTCATAAATCGGCAGGTAATGAAGTCACTTGACTTGCAATGTTCCACTTTGGCCTTTACTGGGTCAAACTGGTGGTCAGAGAGGCTCAATCCTATTTATCAGCTGATCTGGTTAAGCCCCAGCACCTATATGATTGTCTTTAATTGGAATCATTTTGAGATGAGGCTTCTTAATCTGAGAATTAATCTTTTTATTTATTGCGGACTTTTTGTCCTCATCTTAGTAGTTTTTGTGTGTTGTTTCTTCTTCACTACGTTTCGGCCAAATTTCACCTCTGGCCTAAAGACAATTACAAATTCGGTACGGACCCGACTATGGAAGACCAGATAAGGAAAACAAATAATTGGATTTATAAGACCAAAAAATCCAACCTTGACCGCCCCTTCGGGGCCCGTGGCGCAGCGGATAGAGGCGTTGAGTCTCGACGGTTCCAGGTGAGTATTGTCAGATAACGGTTTCAATTCCTACCCAAGCCGGCCAGAGATTTACTTGGTCAAAAACGTGGTGCGATAGACAACAACTACGGAAGGCAGTAATTAATGGGGACACGGTTACAAGACTCAGCATTCCTATCCGAGGTCGTGGTTAAATCACCCGAAGAAGGCCAGTGGTGAAATTTGGCCGAAACGTAGTGAAGAAGAAACAACACACAAAAACTACTAAGATGAGGACAAAAAGTCCGCAATAAATAAAAAATTAATTCTCACCTATAAATTGTTCCGACTGTATTTTTGAAAGTGCTCATTGGGCAAACAAACTCCCAAACCTTTTTATCTTAAAGGTGCTAGAAGGAGGTGGCTAAGGGTCAATCGTGTTGAGAAAAACAAGACTTTGAGGATCCTGGGTATAACACTAAACTGCATCTGATGGTGAGGCTCTAGTCCAAGAGTTGGAGGAATAAGGAGTACCATTTCATCACAATTACTCCCAGGTTAAGGTCCCATCTTTGGGTCAATTAGAACAGTTCAATCTTATACAAAGGATTATTATTGTTAATTTAAAACCCTTAAGCTTTGTGCAGATTGTTCGTATTAGATAAGAATACTAAATAAATAGAATTACTTATGTTAAAAAGCAATATTTGTAACCATTTAACTGTGTGCAAACAAATAAGCCCTAAATCGTTTAAAAATAAACTTACCTTCAAACTACTCGCTTACAACATGGAAAAGATACATCTTAGCTTACGCGGCAATGCGTCGCAAACAATCAAAACTTAACATTTTCAAGGGTCAATGCTTAACAATAGAGATATTAGCGATAAATATACGATAACACTAAGAAACAAATTCGATGCTCTTCAGGAGATATCAGAAACAGTGACCCCAAATGACGAATATGAGAACTTCGTCAATGCCCACACGTAAGCGGTAGCAGAATGCATACCAACCAAATTAAAAGCGAAACTTAGTGTTTCCTGGGAGACATTGGCAGTTAAGAAAAACGTGACGACGTGAAAATTGCATCTCTATGCAATAAAAAGAATCCAACGCTCAGAAACTTAAGAAGGAACAAAGTTGACTAATGCTTACCTAAAAGAACAAACAGAATATATCCGAGACCAGATCAATAATATTCAACACTTGGTTGAAGATAGACAATCTCGAATAGCGTGGCAGACAATAAATGAAGTGAGTAAAAGAAAAAGCGACGCTAGAGCGAAACTAAAAGCTGTCAGCCAAAAAGAACGGATACAATTGTGGAAAGAACATTTTAAGAATTTGCTTGGAAAGTCCACTAAATTTACGGATGAACCTATCACGAAAATTATTGATGATCAACTTGACGTCAAACTAGGACAGTTTACGCAAGAAGAACTTGACGTAGTACTAACAAAAATTAAAAACCGGAAAGCTGCCGATCTCGATGAAATACCTCCAGAAATATGGAAGATAAAGAAATTCGGTGACATACTGCTCTGATACAGCAACGTCATATATATATATATATATATATATATATATATATATATAACCGGAATTCAATAAACAGTTGGACAAAAGGATGCTTCCTCCCTTTCTCCAAGAAAGGTGACCTTGGAATTGCCAAGAACTACTCTTACTTTTATAGCGGCTCTGCTACTCAACCGCATCGAACCTGAAATTGAGAAAATTCTTGCGAAAAATCGATCCATAACATCACAAATTCGGACAATCCGTTGAATTTTTAGAAGGTGTTGATGCAAAAAACCTCGAGGCAACACTCCTATTTGTAGATTTCTTCAAGGCATTTGACTCCATACACAGAGGAAATATGGAGCTATTACTTCTAGCATACGGTCCACCCAGGGAGACCATAGCAATCAAATAAAAAAAGCGAAAGTAAAAGTACACCGACTGGATGTTGACTCAGACTTCTTTGACATTGTTGTAGGTGTTCTGCTCAGGGCCATATTTGCACCACACCGGTTCATAATCTGCCTAAACTGCATATATCAGATATCGCTTGATTTAATGAAAGAAAATGGCTTTACACTGGAAAGGGCAAGAAGCACAATGTATTACGGACACAGACTACGCTGATGACGTAACGCTTCTGGAAAATACACCCACCCTGGCCGAATCCCTGGCTCTATGAAACTAGTGGACAAGTTCACCTACCCCAGATACAGCGTCTCATCTACCAAAAATGACAACAATACGCGACTAGCGAAAGCATGGACAGCTATCGATAGGCTATCGGTGATATGGAAGTCAGACATATCCGATAAAATAAAGCACAACTTTTTCCAAGCAGTGGTCGTGTCCATACTACTGTATGGATGCACCACATCGACGCTTACTAAGCGTATAGAGAAAAAAATCGATGGCAATTGCACAAGTATGCTACGAGTTATATTAAGCAAATCCTGGAAGCAACATCCCACAAAACAGCAGCTGTACGGCCACATGCTGCCCATCTCGAAGACAATCCCAATTAGACGAACAAGACATGCGGGATTCTGCTGGTGGAGTTGTAAGAACGAACTCATAACCAACGTTCTCCTATGGGCCCCTTCATATGGACATGCAAGTGTAGGACGATCACCTAGAACTTATCTACAACAGCTCTGTACGGACACAGGATACAGCTTGGAAGCGATGGATGATAGAGACGGATGGTGAAAGAGAGTTAGGGAACTCCGTAGGAGCAGCAAGACACGATTATATATATATATATATATATATATATATATATATATATATATATATATAGATTTCGCATTGAACAACTCACAAAGGCTGATATGGTATAAAAAACCAACCAACCAACCAACCAACCTGGTTGCCAGAATTAAATCTGGGGATTTATATTTTTCTAATTGCTGTTGCCTAGCAACCACATGCCAAAAAATCTGTTAAATAACAGATTACAACATTTTAGAAGTTTATTTCTGTATTTATTTATCAATTTTTTGCTAGGAAGCCAGGGTGGGGTCATCGTCTCAGGGTTCTCAGGTTGAAAGAGAAATAAAAAAATCATTAACCCCGTTTATCGTTATCAACCCTTATGTTAATGAGAAAGAAAGGATTTCGCGCATATAGAGGATTTGTTACGTAATAACCAAATCATGTATTCTGAGACATTTGGGCCTTATCAGTAACGCTATGAAGACGTATTTTCATTGGCTTCGTGGTGACAGATATTTGCAATTTTATGCATGTTTGGACAACCATACTTTGGAATAGTGAAACGTCATATTCAGTTACTACCTGTATAAATGTCTGTGAATATCGTTTACACTGAGACATTTATTTCCTAGGGCTGTGGAATTGGCTATTGTTTGTTTATAGCTTTCTTCCTCTCACTCCCAACAAATCTTATGATTCAGATGGTTCCTTAAGATAGATATTTTCTCACAAATTCTCCACCTACTGAACAAGAAGACGGTGCATTAACTTTCTGTGTTTATTGCATAAATTCAACGTCGGACTCTTTTCCCTTTCACACGCAGTCAGCAATTACTTTAATTGAAACAAAGCTATTTTAACTTCATAGATTACTGAACGACTGACAGATTTTCGGTTTTGGTATTTGTCTTAAAAAGGGACTGACTTTTGGCAAATGTTCTCATGAAAACATTCTTGAAAACTTACCAAGATATTTATCAACGAGTTTTGTCCAAAAAGGTGCCCCAAAAAGAGTGATAAAACTAATAAAAAGAATCCAGTTTCAAGGAGAGATTGTATTAACTACTTTACAAGAAAGAATAATAATAGGCAAACTAACAGAAACTTTCAAAATTATTCATGGAATTTTTTTAATGGTAGACATTTTTTCAATATCTGTGTAAAAACAGATTTCAAAAATTAATTCTATTTACGATTTAAACGGTTCATTGGCCAATTGGGTAGGGTGTTCGCCAATGGCCAGGTCGCATCATACTAAAGTCTTTAAAAATGGTACTTGATGCGTCCTTGCTTAACACTCAACAATATAAGGTACGTATCAAGGATAAAGTGGAGCAATCTCGGGAAAGATGTAGCGCCCTCCCCTACACCTCGGTGTAGTAGCCATTGAAAAGGGAGCCTTCTGGTCGCCCTCGACTACGGTCGCTAACTTACGGTTTGGATTGTTTTACTAAGTGAGTAATATATTTTTGGAAAAAATTGTTTAATCAGATCAAAAACAGAAATAGAAATTTTCAAAATTGAAACTAATGAATTCGTAAATAATGACAAGAGAAAGAATTTAAAAGGGCATTTTTGAAAGCGATGAAGAAATATTTAATAGAATTTGATTGGTATATTAATATTGGCCTAGTGAGTAGAGTGTTTGCCAATGGTCAGGGAGAGAGGAGTTCAATTCCAGGTCGTGTCATACCAAAGATTAAAAAATGGCACCTGCTACGTCTTTGCTTAAAACTCTGCATTATAGGGCACGTATCAAGCAATCCCGGGAAAGGAAGAGCACTTCACCCTACTCCTCGGAGTAGTAGTTATTGTATAGGGATCTTTCAGGTCGTCCTCGACAACCGTCGCCAACTTTACTAATTAATATTGTATTAAGTATAAAAATATCTTATATGTACGAAATTTTAGCATTGCTTTTAGAAGCCTATTCATTATCTTAAATTGGTAAATTATTTTGAAAATGTTTGGAATATTTTAAAATTCTAAAAAAGAAGACCAAAGAGAGACGTGATCGAAACAAAGAGTCCAATTTTTTTTTAATTTTAAAATATTAAAAACGTTTTTAAAATGTTGAACCAATTTTAAATAATAAAAACGATTTTAAAAGCAATGCTAAAATTTTATTAAGTATGTATGTTCTGTGCAATTTTTTTCTTTCAAAGGTTAAAATTTTCAGAGGGTAAAACTGAAGGAAAGCAAAAAGAGAGATTAATACCAAGATCTTCCTAGAGAACAGAAAAAAACTATGAAACAAAAAAGTGGCGGTTATACCAATTGTAATGGGTGTTCTTGGTACAGTTACCAAAGGATTAGTACAAGGACTGGAGAACTTGGAGATAAGAGAACGAATGAAGACTATCCAAACTACAGCATTACTGAGACCGGCAAGAATACTGAGAAAAGTGCTGGAGACTTAAGGAGACTTGCTGTCTCCAGTGGAGAACCATCAGGTAAGGTTGATGTGGAAAATGACTCGCATAAACTCCTATGGGACTTTAATATACAAACGGATCACCTAATCCCGGCCAGGAGACCAGACTTAATAATAATCAACAAAAAAAAAAAAAAAAAGAAGAGAACATGCAAAATTGTCGACTTTGCTATCCCGGCAGACCACAGAATAAAACTGAAAGAATGTGAAAAGAAGGATAAGTACCTCGACCTTGCTAGCGAACTGAAAAAGCTGTGGAACATGCAGGTGACAATTATACCAATTGTAATTGGTGCGTTTGGAACAGTAACTAAGGGATTACTAAAGGGACTAGAGGACTTGGAGGTTGGCGGACGAGTGGAGACCATCCAAACGACAGCATTGTTGAGAACTGCCAGAGTACTAAGAAGAGTTCTGGAGACTTGAGGAGACTTGCTGTCACTCAGACCTCAGTAAAAAACCATCGGCTATCGCTGATGTGAAAAGCTCTAATGAATAATTATAATAATAATAATTCACAATGCTTCTTCTAAAAATAGAAATCAGATCTATCGTTGGATCTTAGAATACGTTGAGTATATCTCCATGCAGAGAGAGTTGGACTCCCCCCGCCCAAAAAAAGAAGTGTCTTGAGTATGACACTGAACTATATCTGATGGTGTGGCTTTAATTCTAGAGCTCTGGGGAGAATGAAGTAGTCTTTCATTGCTATTAATCCCAGGTCCACTCTGTTCTGTACTGTCTCATTATAATTCCACCCGTACATTTTTGACCCAATTTCAACTAAACCTTCAGAAATTGTTAGGTTCATGTCTGAAAAGATTTGTGACTCTATTCCACCAATAATTTTTATTTTTTACTCCTCAAAATGAATCTTCTTATGCCAATAAAACGTTAAATAACCTCTAGGTCACGCCATGATTTCAAAAGGAGGTCACTTATTGAATAAACTCAAGTTTTACCGTCAATTTAACGACATTATACGCTCTCTTCGACTTCTAAACTTAAAATAAATGTCATTTTCACACAGAACAGACAATAAAATATCTGAAAAATATTTTTCATTAAAAAATAAACACTTTATTTGTTCCATGAATAAGGAATTCGTTTTACATCTGATATAAAAAATTAGCAAACTTATATGAATTATAATAATCTTTGTTTTCAACAGTGAATATCAATCTCTTAGTCCTAACATTATACAGGGAAATTTTTACATTAGAATTTATCTTAGAACGATGCGTGAGGCTACAAACTTATCCACTCTGCCTCGATAGAACGTTTCAAAAAGAAAAAGAAAAAAGGAATGACTGATCCTTAAAATTTAAATATTATTCCACTTATTCAAAACACTTACCATGTAGGGTTTTTTTAGGTTTTAAGAGAAGATTCAAGAAAAATCTTAAAATACGTCATTCTCTTCTTGGTTGGACTGGGGAGTTTTCTGCATCCATTTAATAGATAGATAGATAGATAGATATAAAGTGTGTGAAAAAGAGACAGACAGAGAGATAGATTGTTAAATAGATTGATTGATTCATATGAATAGATTAAGATAGATGGATATGAAAATGTATATAGATGAAAAACACAAGGCCTTCATCGGATGATTTTGTTTGTTGAAAAATTTTAAATAAGGGATTAAATCACTTTTCGGTACCAATCTGATCAAAGAATGAGACAAATTATTTGATTGCATTGTGGTTTGAAATGATACTTGATTCACCAATTTTTCGGCGTTTTTTATTATGCATTTAAACTAACATCTTGGAATCTTTAAAGGTAAAGTTGTTATTAGTTTCTAAATTGGTAAAAATATGAATGCAATAATGAGATTGGAGTTCGAATTCGTCAACTATGTTGCAGTTGAGCACGCCAGCTGATATGCTACGGGGATTCAAAACATAGTGAATATTCTCTAGCACTAAAATTGAACACTTTGCTTATAAATATAGTAAACTACTTTACACACACACACACGCACACACACACACACACATATATATACACGTTATGAATTCAATAAGTTTCCAGACTTTTTTGTACAGGCATTTAAACTTGTTGTAGACTCTTAAAAATTCAGTATATTATTGCTATACATCTTATGAGATGACTGACCAATTTTTAGGATTTCAGGTTTAAATGAACAGCTACAGCAGGAATTAGAATATACCCTACTAAAGCCTGATTGTCACAGCTGGTGAATTTCAAAAATGCAATCTGGGTGTGAGGGCACTTTAGAAGAACGATATGCAATAAAATTCTGTTTAGAACTTGGAAAAAATGCCACGGGAATATATGGAATGCTTCAGACTGCTTTTGGAGCCCCTTGCATGAATCGAGCATCAGTTTTTGAGTGGCATAAGAGATTCAAGGAAGGCAGGGAATTTATGAGGGATGATGAGAGGTGTGGGAGGAGTAAGGAAGTCAATATACCAGAGTTGATTGGCCAAACGGTTAGGGTTAGGGTAACTATGTCGAGGTTTTAAGGGAGTTCAGCAAGAGATTCTGTCGTAAGAGGCTAGCACTCTTCAAATCGGGTCAGTGGCATTTCTAGCAGGACAATGCACCACTCCACAACTCCATCCTTGTCACAAACTATTTGACCAAGATGGGCATCAAGACAGTTCCTCAGCCTCCCTATAGTCCAGACCCTGTTCCCTGTGACTTTTGGTTATTCCCTAAGCTCTGAGGCTGTCGTTATGAGACAATTGAGGAGATGAAAGGGGCTGTGACAAAGTCACACAAGAAGACTTCGATGGAGCCTTCCAGAAGCTGTTGAAACGGTACAACAAGTGCATTGTTGCCGGAGGAGATTACTTCAAAGTGGACGTTAGTTTCATGTGTGTACTATCAATATAAGTTCCCATACGAAAAAGTCTGGAAACTTGTTTAATGAGCCTTCTCTCTCTCTCTCTCTCTCTCTCTCTCTCTCTCTATATATATATATATATATATATATATATATCACATTTCCTTTATAGAATATGTCTTTCGATATTTAAAGTTTCCCTCGTAAGGTATTAGTACGTTCCTCTTACCTGGCCATTGACCGAATGATTTGAGTGTTCGCCAGTGGTTTAGGAGACCGGGGTTCAATCCCAGGTCAAATCATACCAAAGACTCAAAAAATGGTATTTACTTCTGCCTTGCTTAACACTCAGCATTATAAGGTAAGGATCAAGGATAAAGTGGAGCCATCTAGGAAAAGAGTAGCGCCCTTCCCTACACCTTGGTGTAGTAGCTATTGAAAAGGAATCCTTTGGGTCGCCCCCACCTTGACTAAGATCGCCAATTTTACTTTTTTACGTTCCCCTTGAAAAGATTATATTTTTGTACTGAATTTAAATAAAGACATTTATTCGTAAAATCGTACAATGCTATCGATTAGTTATCGATCATATGGAAGTCTGATTTATCGGAAAAAAAAACGGAATTTTTACAAGCTGTAGCTGTGTCAATACGACTGTATGGATGCACCACATGAACGCTAACAAAATTCTTGGAAAAAAGCTAGATGAGAACTACACAAGAATGCTACGAGCTATTTTAAACAAATCCTGGAAGCAACACACCACAAAAAACAATTGTACGGCCACTCACCTCCAATCTCAATAAACATCCAAGTAATATGCACAAGAAATGATTGACACTGCTGGAGAAGTAAGGACACATTCCTGAGTAACATTCTTCTATGGTCCTCCACACATGGACGTGCAAGTGTAGGCCGACCAGCAAGAACTTATTTACATCTGCTCAGTGCGGACATAGGATGTAGTTTGGAAGACTGGCAGGGAGCGATGGATGATAGGGACGGATGGAGAGAGAGAGAGAGAGAGAGAGAGAGAGAGAGAGGGAGAGAGAGGGGGTAATCCGTGTTGTTAGTGCGACTTGATAATGATGATGTCTTTCACTAAATGCGAGCTTTTCTCACCATTTATAATAAGTATTTTTAGAGAATTTCTGAGTGACTGCTTTCTCCTGCAGTTTTTACGACTTTTCTTTCGTATTCTAGCTGATCTTAATAGCACTCGTGTTAGAATGATCTCGATGTTGTTTTGAATTTCAGCTTCCCGAGTCTCTTTTCCTGATTTTTGGGACCCGTCAAAGTGCTCCAACTGACGTAGGTATCACTGCTGCTTTTAGGTTCTACAGTTTTTTTAGCTCTTTTGCATGATCCAAGTATTATTCTATGTTTTTGCTTTCTTCTATTTTTCACTGAGTGATCCTTTAGAACGGCAAAATCTCCTTGATGATAAATTATTTTCTTGTTGATTAAACTTTGTCTGGTATTCTGGCCGGATTTAGGTGATCCTTTTGTATCTGTAAGTCTCAAAGAATTTTAAGCATCTCAATTTCTAGGTCAGATTCTGGTTTGTGGATATATCATTTCGTAGTATGGTCAAATTTTTATCTTTTGCACAATTCTCACTGGATCGTCGTTTCTACCCAGTCATGATCATTCTTGTATTTCTATTTGGCAAGTTTACTGCATTTGTTTAAGGGATTAAATGCTTCATCTCAGTCTCCACAAAATATACACTCGTTACTCTGCATATTATCATTTTTTCTTTGATATAATTATTCCTTATGGCATTATATTGTGCTGCAATTAAAGAAGATTCAGTTTCTCTCTTCAGATTTCCTCTGCGAAGCCATGTCCAAGTAATCTCATGAGCTATTTCCTTAGTTTGTCGCTTGAAGTATCCATACAGTTGTTTTTCTTTCAATTTCTGTTTCTAGATTTTATCGTTTCCCTGTTTGACTTTAAGTTAATTTTATTGATATTGCAATTGTTGGTTGCTGTATTTATTTTTTCTTGGCTCGTTTTTGTATATTCTTTCCTTAATCGTGGCATCTATGCAATCGTCAATACTAGCGAGTCCTCTTCCTCTTCCTTTTCTTGACCCATAAAGTCTGTTTATGTTATTCTTCGAGTGAGACACCTTGGGCATCTTTATCAATTTCCTTGTTTTATGGTCCACCTATATGAGTTCTTCCCTTATCTATTTTAGGAAGGGTCCAGAGAATCTTACAAAGAGAACTGCCCAGGTATTTATTATTTTTGATTAGATTTCTGCCGCAGAGTTTTGTTCGAGAAGTTTCCTTGTTCCTCTAAGGAAATCCTTTCTTTGCAGCAAAAAATCTGCTTCAAATATTCCTAGGTATTTGCAATTTTCTTTTTTTCCAAGAGTCCAGACTCTTTCCAGGTTAGCCAGTTCTGTTCCGCCCTTTGTTTCTCTTTTTTTCATTATAAGCGTGGCATATTTTTCAATTCCAGATTTCATTCCTACATCTTTGGTGTAGATAATAATAATTTGGACATGCGTTCTAAGGTGGTTGCTTGGTTGGTTGGTTTTTATATCATATCAACCATTGTAGGTCATTTAATGCCATTTTTTTTTTACAAATATATCAAATGTCTAAACACATTTTATAGATAACATTTTTAAACGAGCCGGAGCTTATTTTTTTCACACAGTTAAATCATCATCATCATCTTGTCGTACCATCAGCACGGATATCCCTGACCCTCTCTCACCACACCTCCCTATCGTTCATCGCTTCCGGCAGGTCCTCAGGGCTACACCCCGTATCCTCACAGAGCTGCTGTATGTAGGTGCGAACTGGTCGCCCTGCCTTTGCTCGTCCATGTGAAAGGGTCCATAGGAGTACATCACTTATGAGCTCGTCCCTACTTCTCCCGCAGTGTCCTGCATGTCTGGTTTGTCTAAATTTGAAAGTTTTCGTGATGGGTGGTAAGTGGCCGTACAGCTGTTATTTATGAGGTGCTGCCTTCAGGACTTGTTCAGTATTGCTTGCAGCATTCTTGTGTAGTTGCCGTCAAGATTTATCTCCATCCGTTTCGTTAGCGTCTATGTAGTGCATCCATACAGCAGTATCGACACGACTGCTGTTTCTACCTAATGCGAATTATTCTACTAACCATTAATTATTTGTTTGCACGCAACAACGTGTTTTCAAGTATTGCTATTTAACACTAACAATTCAATTAAAGATCAGGAATTTGTTTACACACAGTTAAATGATTAAACAGTTCTATTTCTAACAATTCAATTTAGCATAACTCATTTGTTTGCATAAAGTTTAAATATCAAACAGTTCAATTTGACTCATAAATAGGACTCAATCAGGTGCTACCACTCCGGGCCAGAGTGGAAACAGGAGCACTTTACTAACGGCGGGAGCGTGTCTCCCAGGAAATTGTTTCTTAGAATTTTTACCTTTGCTAGGATTTGTCTTCCTGCTGTTAGAGATTGAAGATCCCCTTTGATATACCACGTAGATTGCGTGGTTGATAGTCTAGAAGGAAGTCGAACATTGGCATCAAAAATAGAAAGTGTACCTGTTACCTGAAGTAAACAGGACGCAGCTGTTTCAGCGGAAATCCCGCGAAAATTACGTGTGTGGTATGCAAGAAGAAGGCGTGTCCACGTGCAACGTGTTTACAGTAGGTTGGAGGAGATGCAACCACGAGAATGTTCGTGGGCGTTCGGAATATTACATAACCACGGAGATTTGGATCCGAGGACAGAAAGGTACAGAGGTTTCCCAGAGGATCCTTACCGTCCATCCCTGTATGTTCAAGCTTAACCATCTTCGTCTTTTTCTCTTACCCTTACTTGTCCGTACATTTTCGGTTTCAAAAAGGACAAAGAAAAGAAGCTAATTATATTTTTATACATAAGTGTTGCTGTCTTTCTCTGCTATGCAACATTTGTTCCACCCTCCAGTTTTTCATAGAATTCGTAAGTTAATGATTTATTCTGGTATCTTGAATAGTTTCAGACATGCTATTATCGAAGTTGACGAGATTATCTCGTATGATTTTGTAGTTTATTCATGGCATGGTTACATTTTTCTTCTTTTAGAAGGTATTGATGTACACACACACACACACACACACACACACACATATATATATATATATATATATATATATATATATAGAGAGAGAGAGAGAGGGGGAGGGTGCAGAAGCAAAATATGGAATAATTTTTAAGACGTTTTTTCTCTGATTAGTCCAATTTTTGACCCCCCCCCAAAACCCAGGTAAATCTTAATTTTCATGATTAACTCTATTATTCAAGCACCTTTTTCATTAAAATTCAGTCCATGCGTGAACAAGATAAGCAACGCCAAAGAATCTATGATTTGCTTAACGCCGAAACCAAGTTTCTTTGTGTACCTTATACAAGAAATTTTTTTTTACAGAAAAAGAGCTTTTAAAGGAAAAGGGTGAGTGGAGGATTGAACCAAAAAAAAAAAAAAATCGAAAAGAAGGCTTTCGCTACGGCGATTCAGAAGGACCCCACAACGTCAATAAGATAGTAAGCTAATAAATTGAAAGTCAACTAGAAAACTCTGAGAACAACAATTAAACAAGATTTAAGTCCAGACCTTAAGCCCCTTGATTACGCCATTCGAGGCGATTTAGGAAATAAAACAAATGAAACTTCCCATCCAAAATATTGGTTTGCTTAAAACTGATATTGAGGAGGAATGGAATAAAATGTCTGACGAATTTATTTTAAAGGTATGCAAATCGTTTCAAAGGCGTGTTGATACAAATGGCGGCCATATTGAGTAAATTTACTGTTTTGTGTCTATCTTCTTTGTTTATTTTTAAAAGTAAAATTAACCTTGTTTTATAATAAAGTCGTTTATCATTATACTAGAATATTCCTTATTTTGCTCCCGCACCCTGTATTTCTTCCTCGAGTCCCATTACAACATCCCTTCTGTTCTTCTGGAAATAGGCCGCGGCTTTCAAGTTAGTCGTAGATTTCTCTTATTTGTTCAGATATTATCTTTTATATTTTTAGTAAACATATTATTGGCCTGTATTTGCTTGGGATGGTTCTTTTTGGGGATCTTTCAGGATGAGGGTTATTTTTACTTTTGTGATACGTTAGGGTATTTTTGCTTTTTGTGGGTATGTACTTAGTATCTTGGCCAATTTGTTGTCGATGAATGTGGATTTTTTAAAAACCAGAATCCATGTATCCCATCGTTGTCTAGTATCTTCTAATTTGGGATTTTTTGTGGGTGTTTTTGTTATATATTCCAGTTGTATATCCGCCTCGGGCTCATCTTCAACCCCTTGTTATTATTTTTTCATGTTATTTAACCGTTCAGCCTTCCCAGAGTTTGAGGCAGAAATGTTTTGTTTCATTTGCATCTGGTTGTTTATTTTTCTTCTTGTTGGTAGAATATTATTTTCATTATTTTGAAATGTTCTATTTTCATTGGATACAGTTCCGCTATATTTTGAGTCTCCCTTCTTTCGTCAATATCTTTTAGCTTATTTTTTAGTTGTATAGTCTTTTTTGTTGCTCTCTTTACCCAGTATTTCATCCTATTGTGTCTTTGTTTTTTTTTTTTGTTGTTTTTTTTTGTTTCTATAGTATTTTTTCAAATCCTCGTAATTTGTTGGGCTAGTCTCTCGTTTATTATTATTATTATTATTATTATTATTATTATTATTATTATTATTATTATTATTATTATTTACTCCTTTAGAGTTTTTCCCATCAGTGTTAGCTGATGGTTTTTCACTGGAGTTTGAGTGACAGCAAGTCTCCTCGAGTCTCTAGGACTCGTCTCAGGATTCTGGCCGTTCTCAGCAATGCCGTCATTTGGATAGTCTCTACTCGTCCACCGACTTCCAAGTCTTCCAGGCCTTTTAATAATCCTTTGGTTATTGTGCCAAAAGCATCAATCACAATTGGTACAATCGTCACTTTCATGTTCCACAGCTTTTTTAGTTCTCTAGCAAGGTCGAGGTACTTATCCTTCTTTTCACATTCCTTCAGATTTATTCTGTCGTCCGCCGGGACAGCAAATATTATTATTATTTACTCCTTTAGAGTTTTTCCCATCAGTGTTAGCTGATGGTTTTTTACTGGAGTTTGAGTGACAGCAAGTCTCCTCAAGTCTCCCGAGTTTTTCACACCAGCGATAGCTGACAGTCTTCCACGGGAGTTTAAGTGACTGCAGATCTCCTCAAGTCTCTAGGACTTTTCTCAGTATTCTGGCCGGACTCAATAATACTGTCGTTTGGACGGTCTCGACTCGTCCTTTTATTTCCAAGTCCTCCAGTCTCATGGGTGACAATACCAAGTGCACCAATCACAATTGGAATTACCATCACTTTCATGTTCCATAGTTTTTTTCAGTTCTCCAGCAGGATCCAGGTATTTATCTTTCACTTTGCTTTCCTTCAGTTTTACCCTGTGGTCAGCTGGAACGGCAAAGTTAACTATTCGGCAGGTTCTCTTTTTTTCCACTATCACTAAGTCTGGGCGTCTGGCCGAGATTAGGTGATCCGTTTGTATCTCAAAATTCCAGAGAATCTTGGGCGTTCCATTCTCTTGGACTGATTCTGAGTTGTGCATATACAATTTGTTTGTATGATCAAAGCTAAATTTTTTGCACAATTTCCAGCGGATCACTTTGCCCACCCAGTCGAGTCTAGTCATATATTGTCCAATCGAATATGAATCATTTTTGAACAGGTGTATTTGACCCATAAATGGGACCCTAACAGTTACCACCATTCCGGGTCAGAGTGGACGTAGCAGTAATGGTAATAAAGAAGTAATTCACACTCACAAGATTCCCTAAAATGCAGTCTCATCATCAGATGTAGTTTAGTGTCCTTTCAGTACATCTCTTCCTTTGGGGGATAAGTTTTATCCTTCTGCAGAGGTTTATAAACCCCCACCGATAAGGTGTTTTATTTTTTTATAACGGAATTTCAGTGTTGTAGATTTTGTTAATAAATAATACCAAATAATATCCGTTTTGATACAGTTATGCAAGAAATGAAATCCTGGTATCTTTTGTTTTGGAGAAAATTAACTTTAAAACATGTTAAATAAATCGTACTTTTTAAAAAAATAAGAAATTGTTTATAAAAATAATGGACAATGCTGTATATTACCGGTAGATGTGGATTAAAATACATATTTTAGGTGTTGCTATTTTCCGAAAGTATATTTTCGTCTGTTTGGAGAGAGCCTAATTTCAAAGATTGGCGGTAAAGCGTGTACTTAAATTAACTCTGATTGTAATCGTTGTTTTTCTGTCTTTTTTTTTAATTGTCATACGATCGGCTGGCTGGTGAATGGGACGCGATCAGAGATAAAAAGAAAAAAAAAGAGATCAATTATCAAAAATACAAAGAAAGATTATATGATTGAAAAAGAAGAGAAAAGAAAAAGGACGAGAAAGAAGGAAAGAAAGAAGAATTTGTACGAGGTTAAGTAAAAGGGAAGGAAGAGAAAAAGTTGAGAATAATTGGAAAAGAAAAAGAGAGTAAAATTTCAAGAAAAAAGAAAAAGAATATAGTAAAAAGAGAAGACGGAAGACTACGGTGAAAAGGGAAATAAAGCAAATAAAAAGGTAAAAGGATTACGAAAAGAAAGAAAGGGAGTGAAGAAAAAAGCAAGAAAGAGCTATTGGAGATAAAAGAAGGAAAACGAAAAATATCTGTGGAGATCAAAAAGCACGAAAAACAGAAATTCATAGACAAAAAAAAAAAAAAAATAGATAGATAGATAGATAGATAGATAGATATTCCTCCATCCCTCCATCCCTCCATCTATACATACATGCATATATATATATATATATATATATATAGATAGATAGATAGATAGATAGATAGATAGATAGATTATAATTTTTTACATTCATTCTCTTCCTTTCAAGAACGAAAAAAAGCAAATAATGAAAAAAGAGAAAAGGTTTGAGAGAGAGAGAGAGAGAGAGAGAGAGAGAGAGAGAGAGAGAGAGAGAGAGAGAGAGAGAGAGAGAGAGATGGATATATATATGTATATTATATATTATATATATTGTATATATATTTATAGATAGATAGATAGATAGATGGAGAGAGAGAGAAAGAGAGAGAGAGATGTACAAAAGAAAAGAAAGAAAAAGACAGAAAGAAAGAAGGATAGGAAGAACAAAAGCAACAATGAAAACGAAACAATAAAAACAATAAAGCAAAAAAGAAAAAAAAAACGACAACAAAGAGAACGAGTTATTTTGCTATTTCTCTTTGCTGTTGGCCTCGAGATTGAAAACTGAGTGAAATTGTTTTCGAATTTCAATATCATTTCCCCCAACGGCGATTGATTTTCCACTTGGTGGATTGGAGGTAAATAAACACGCTGCATTTCTAATTGATTGGTGCAATCATTTGCACTGAAAGGGAAACAAAGAAATGGCGAATAAACTTATGGAAGCCCATCACCGACATAAATTTGATCGGAATAATTTTTTTCTTTTCTCTCCATCTATGTATGTATGCTAATAAGAATACACACACACACACACACACACACACACACACACACACACACACACACACACACACACACACACACACACATATATATATATATATGTATGTGTACATAAATATGTAGGTATGTCTGCACGTTTATTTTAATCTATCTATCTATCTATCTATGGTTTGTCTATTCACATCTAACCTCCTCTTTCTCGCTGTTTATTTATATATACATATATGTATGTATTCTCTGCTAGTGTTCGCCAGTGGTCCGGAACACGTGGGTTCAATCCCAGGTCGCGTCATAACAAAGACTTTAAAAATGGTACTTGATACCTCCTTGCTTAACACTCAGTAATATAAGGTACGTATCAAGAGTAGTGGAGCAATCCAGGGAAAGGAGTAGCACCCTTTCCTACTCCTTGGTGTTGTAGCTATTGAAAAGGGAGCCTTCTGGTCACCCTCGACTATGGTTGCCATCGTCAATTTCTTACTTAATTACTATATATATATATATATATATATATGAAGTTCTACCCAGAGCACGAAGTCTCTCTTTCTCTTTCTCTCTCTCTCTCGTTCCATTTTCCCCAATCGAACTGGAAGGTCCACTAGACTGCATCCAATGTCCACAGAGAGCTTGCGTAAGTCCTTACTGGCCTCTCGAAGCATCCATATGTAGGAGTTCATTAGAGAATGTTGCTTATGATTTCGTCCTTACTTCTCCAGCAGTCGTCTTTTTGTATGGTTTGTGAGATGGGAGGTTAGTGACCGTACAGTTGCTGTTTTGTGGGGAGTTGCTTCCAAGATTTGTTCAAAACAACACGTAGCATTATTGCGTAATTCCCAACAAGCTTTTTCTCCTGGTGGTTCGTTCAAGTCTAAGAGGTACATCCATACAGTAATACTGACACAGTTACAATTTCGAAAAAAATCACCTTAAGTGTATGGGTGTGAGTGTTTTAAGGTGTTTTAATTCAGAAGAGTTTATTTGACCGTCTGTTGTAACTGGTCAATTTTTTGTAGGGTGACCAAATTTTATATGCAGACTTATAAGACCCATAAAGGGTTTAACATGTACAAAGTTTCCTTATGAGGAGGCGATTTTCATCAACAACAATGAAATTACCGAAATATATATAAAAAGTATACTTCTTTTTCGAATGCTACGTGTTCATATTTTTGGTTATAGAGAATCACTGCTACAATGTTCGGTCATAAATAATACCAAATGACATCCGTTTTCAGCGTATCTGCGGTCGAGTAGAAAATTAAGATATATTAAGAATGTACTTATTTATGGGTGATTGTGCATTTTGTAGATGTGTTGCTTTAGATAGATAGATAGATAGATATCATTATTTTCATCAAGTCACACTGATAAAACGGCGTTTCCTGACTCTGTCTGTCTGTCTGTCTCTGTCTGTCTCTCTCGCCATCCATTCAAATCATCCATTGGCAGATCTTTTAGGCTGCATCCAAGTCTACATAGGTCTAGTTGGGCAATATTGGCATGTCCATATGTAAACTGATGTAGAAAGATAGAGAGATATGGATTGAAATTGATACATAGATTGATCGATAGATCGATCGATAGATTGATTTGAATAAAATTGAATAAACCGATATATTGGCAGATAGAGAAAAAGAGAGAAAAGATGATATATTAAGACATATATAGAAAAAAGGGAACAGATTCAAACTAATATATATATATATATATATATATACGGGGTGGAACGATAAAATTGTCGTCCTAAAGAAAAAAAACACTACAGCTTTATTTTAAAACTTTTATTGAAAAAATCAATTCAGGTAACTTGATTATGTAGTAGAGCTGACATCTATTCAATGTAGCCGCCTTCAGCCTCAATCACTGCCTCGATACGGATCCGGAACTGGGAGCATGCCTTTTCCACAAGCGCCGGCGGGAGCTCGGCGAATACTCGGCGGATGGCGGCGATCACGCTGGCTTTGGTGTTGTGGGATGTCATGCGGGTGATGTTCTCGACGTATGACCAAACGAAGTAGTCCAGCGGGTTCAGGTCGGGGAAGGAGGGGGGCCTGACGGACTTGATTAGCCTGAGGTTCTTTGTCTTTTCAGTCAAGATCTGGCTTGTCTGGCACCTGTAGGACCTCCACTCCAAGTTCTCCTTCACACATGCATTCACAGTTGTGTGTGAGACGCTTAAATCTCCGGCAATCTGCCGGATAGGCCACTGGGGAGTTTCATCAATGATTGCCTGGACCTTTTCGATGAACTCCTTGGTCCAGGTCTTCCTGGCGGTGTCCTTCTGCTCCGCCACCTCCAAAGGGTTGTCCGATGCGTTGAGCTGTGCCCTCAAGCGTTGAACCGTCCGGAATTGCCTTTTGAGTGTGCTGGCAATGGTCCTGTTGTCATAAGTTGGATCGGTTGAGAGCATGAGTTGTACAGCGGTGCATCTCCGATCTCGCTCGTTGAACATTGTGTCCCTTTCAGATATTATAGAAGGCTCCTATCGCTCTTGGGATTTGTACACAACTGGCCAACTAGTTGATGGTCTGCAACAAAAAAAGAAAACCGGTTTTCATTAAACGGAAATAGAATCATGTCTTTTCTTGGGCGACAATTGTATCGTTTCACCCTATATATATATATATATATATATATATATATGTGTGTGTGTGTGTGTGTGTGTGTGTGTGAAACTGGAAATAAATTCTACTGTATGAAATTATACAAGCATGAATAAGCATTTGGCTTTCAGAGGAGGATTTTATTTATTATTTGAACTACTTGCTACTGGTAAATGTTTCGATTTTTTTTAATGTGAAAGAATTAAATCTTCATCAGACAATTTAATTAGTTAAGTTTTAACAATGAATAAAAATCATCCACTGAAGAAGTTGTGCTTTTCATATTTGTACTTTTTTCACACACACACACACACACACACATATATATATATATATATATATATATATATATATATATATATATATATATGTCTGTGTGTGCGCACGCGCGATTATTGTGAATTCAAATACTCAAAAGATTGATTATTAAAACTTAACTGTATTCGGCAAAAAGACCTTTGCAAAATATTAACTTCAAAGATATATTGACAGAGTAGAAAAACAAAGATTTTGGCCCTCCTCACAGAAGAATGGAAAACCAGGAACCTTCAGTATTTCTAGCATTACAGATCAGGTAATCATTGGCATCTCTTGCCGTTTATACAACCCTCAGCCGGCTAGAGGTAGGATTTATTAGATAAATACAGAAAAACTTATTTATTAGATAAATACAGAAAAACTCTAATGATTAGGTATTTATTAACAAATTAAATGCTGAAAATAGGGGAAAAAGCAAATCGTAATCATTCTAGTAATTTCACACTGGCAACATTTGAACCTGATATACAAAAGCCTCATTTCACATAGCGCTTATACCCTTGGGAAAAGTGTGCATCCAACTCTCCTCTCTTCGGCTCTGGGTAAATAGTATAGCAGACAGGATTCTTTAACCTTGGTATGGCAACTGGTCTAGGAGAAGAAAAACTGAAAGAACTCCGCTTACAAATTGACCTGTGTCAAATCTTGCTCATTCAGGGGGGGGGGATTTGTAAATTCATATACAAAAGCCTCATTACTTAACGTAATTACAACTGAAATAAAAAGCCCAGTTTGTTGGGGCTGTAGAATAAGCTGACTGCTTATTTGCAAAAGGGTAAGGACCCCAACCAAATAAATCTCATAGGTATAAAAGTAAATCATATTATGATGAGGCTCAAGTCCTGGAGCTTTGGGGAATGCAGAAATCCCTTCATTATCATTATGCCCAGGTCCATTCTGATCTGTTAGGGTCCAATCTATGGGTCAAATTGAATTATTTAATTATCTACTATACTTGAGACCATTTATCTGTGCGCAAACAAATGATTAATGTTAGATTGAACAATTAGTATTACAAAGCTATTCTAGAAACCATTCAACTATGTGCAAATAAAACTATTAGTATTAGCAATACCTGAGACCATTTAACTGTGTGTAAACAAATGAGCGCTGGCTCGTTTTAAAAAACCGTACCTACAAGCTATTCACTTAAAAATCATAAGTATAAACAGGATTTGGCATTAAATAACCCACTATAGAGGATATGCCATAAACGACAACCAACCAACCAACTATCCAACCAACTAAAAAACATTTCAACTTAAAATTCTTTCGTTATTCAATGGCATATTAAACTACGTGGGTTATTTAATGCCAAAGCCATCTTTGTAAAATAACAGTAGTTGTACTATTTAACAAAATAATTCCCCACGTCTGGCACATGCCCCACCAGTGGGGATTGTTTAGAGATCAAGTTAATGGCATTTTAATCTTCCTTCATGTGAATTGCAATAAAATTTTGAATATGTTAGAATTAGATATTATGTGGGGGGCGGCATCAGATTTTTAGAAATACCAAAGTGGGGTATGACCCAAAATCGGTTGGGAACTACTGATTTAACCCATAGTTGGGGAGATAAAGTGGTTCATATGTTTTCCAAGGGTATTAGTCTGAAAATGAACGTAACAGCCGGATTGGTGTTCGAACTCGTTTTCTTTGAGGCCGCAGTTTTGTACTTAACCACTACACCGCGAGGACGCCCCAACGACTTAAACGTTTTCGTTGAATGTCATTACTACTAATCTAAATGACATCACTAGTTAAACGTCATTGCAACTGAATCATTACTTAAACGAAAATACCACTTAAACATCATTGGCACCAAACTAAATGACATTCTTACTTTGACGTCATTACAGTTTGAATATCATAACACCTAATACCAACATCCTCACTACTAACCAAAACGTCATTACTCGTGATCGAAATATCAGCGTTGCAATTTTTCTTTTCGAAATGTTTGCAACGTCTTAGTTTTTTCATTTGTACCTCTCCCAGACTTGGTGATTATAGTAGCGTTGCCCGGGCAATAACTAAGGACAGCCACTGGTGCAGAAAGGCAGTCTCGCTTGGGTCGAAAGTGATGCGACGTCTGATTACTAAAATAAGAATGTCAGTTTACATCCCCCCTATGTGCCTGAGGGTCTCAAAAGTCATTGGTTTGAAAATGTAGCCACCACTGAGTCCAGCGTATTTCTTTCGCTTGACTCTGTTGAGAGCAGAGCGTGGAGTCTTGGTCGACATCGGTGGACGCAAATGGGTAAAAGTTTCTACAAATGGAACATTCCTCCAGAGGCATTTGCTTACTGTGACTAAATGGGAACAACATCATTCAAGTGCTTTCAACTGCTGCGATCAAGTCGGAAATTAGCAAAGTGTCTCAGAAAAAATTGAAGAGCACAACAAACAAAGTAAGTTACTTGGAAAAGCAGGGTCTAAAAATTGCAATGCATTTTGGAAAAAAGACTGAAATTAAAAAAAAAAAAAGAAGTATGTTATTTCACTTGAAAAGCAAAGACTACTGAAAAAAGCAAGTATGTTAGAAAATACTGAAAGACCCCCCCCAACCCCCCCAAAAAAATACAAAGTAAGAAACTTAGTAAGAAATTAGGAAAGTATGTCGGTAAGATTGAAAGTCAAAACAGCAAAATGTGTTACTTTCTTTGAAAAGAAAAAGCAGAAATAAGCAAAGTGTGGTGGTAAGATTGAAAGTCAAAACTGCAAAAGGTGTTACTTCTTTTAAAAAGAAAAAACAGAAATCAGCAAAGTGTGTCGGTAAGATTGAAAGTCAAAACAGCAAAAGGTGTTACTTCTTTTGAAAAGAAAAAGCAGAAATAAGCAAAGTGTGGTGGTAAGATTGAAAGTCAAAACTGCAAAATGTGTTACTTCTTTTAAAAAGAAAAAACAGAAATCAGCAAAGTGTGTCGGTAAGATTGAAAGTCAAAACAGCAAAAGGTGTTACTTCTTTTGAAATGAAAAAAACAGAAATAAGCAAAGTGTGTTGGTAAGATTGAAAGTCAAAATAGCAAAATGTGTTACTTTCTTTAAAAAGAAAAATCCAGAAATTAGCAAAATAGGTTGGTAAAATTGAAAAACAAAAAAGCAAAATGTTTGATTTCCCTTGAAAAGCAGACTGAAAATAGCGAAGGTTGTTAGAAAAACTGAAAGGCAAAACAACAAAATATATTACTTCCTTTGAATGGCTAAATCCGAAATTAGCAAAATATATTGGTGAAATAGGAAAATAGCAAAAAAATTACCAAAAACCCTTAGAGGGCTTGTGTAAATGCTGTTATGGAAAAAGGACACATTGAGCATTTCTCACTGACATACAAACTACCAAATGTTATTTTCTCATTTAAATGTTTATCAGCAAAGTATATGGCTTTGACTGAAAAGCAAAGCGGCAAAGTATGTTAACATTCATTAAAACTGTTTACAACTAATACATTCTGGAAAAGAAAGCAACTAAAATGACATCTTGAAAACAAGAAAGATAACGCCGGCATTCTAAGAAGCAAAAAAAGGAGAAAGTCAAATGATAGCAATCTTAGAATTTCAGACCCAAAATTTAAAAATTCTTTCCACAGATGGCACCATATATGCCCCTTATTCGTATAGAAAGGGGAAATTAGCTTCCTGAAATTGATTCCATAGCTAAAAACTGACAAATTAAAACGAGATATACAGGATTATCTAGATAGAAGATCTAGGTTCGCATTCTGGATTCGTAAAGAATTCTTTTAACTATTTTTATTATTGTTCAGTATTTCTTTTCTTTTTCAGATTTAATCTTTCTCTCGATTTTATTTTCCCCTCTCTCAAAATTGAAAGAGACGTACAATGAGTTGGTCGTATTTCTTTCTCGATTCATCATCAATTTTCCCTTTAATCATTTACTTTATAAGGTCTTAAATGTACTCGATGCTAGAGAACTGGGACGATTATTTCCATTGTACCGATTAAACGTTAACTGCCCAGTGAATCAAAAAATTAGGCTAATTCAAATACTAATCATAGTGTTGGAGTTAAGTACGCCATTGATTATTTAGAAAGAATGAAAGCGATCTTTCTTTCTCTCTCTCTTTCTTTCTTTCTTTCTTTCTTTCAATTCCGGTCTGTCATATGTATGTATGTATGTATGTATGTATGAATGTATGTAGGTATCTATCTATCTATCTATCTATCTACAAATTGTTCTCCATGATTACCAAAAATTCGTATTCTTATGCCTTTCTTTCTTTCTTTCTTTCCGATCTATCTATCTATCTATCTATCTATCTATCGTTCAAAAAGATTACCGATAATTCTTTCTTTCTTTCTTTCTTTCTTTCTTTCTTTCTTTCTTTCTTATCTATCTATCTATCTATCTATCTATCGTTCAAAAAGATTACCGATAATTCTTTCTTTCTTTCTTTCTTTCTTTCTTTCTTTCTATCGTTCAAAAAGATTACCGATAATTCTTTCTTTCTTTCTTTCTTTCTTTCTTTCTTTCTTTCTTTCTTTCCTATCTATCTATCTATCTATCGTTCAAAAAGATTACCGATAATTCTTTCTTTCTTTCTTTCTTTCTTTCTTTCTTTCTTTTCCATCTATCTATCTATCTATCGTTCAAAAAGATTACCGATAACTCTTTCTTTCTTT
Source organism: Sepioteuthis lessoniana (assembly GCA_963585895.1). NCBI lineage: Eukaryota > Metazoa > Mollusca > Cephalopoda > Myopsida > Loliginidae > Sepioteuthis > Sepioteuthis lessoniana. Next base: position 70,644,829 of record OY757936.1, read on the forward strand.
CTTTCTTTCTTTCTTTCTTTTCCAGTCTACCCTATGTATGTATGTATGTATGTATGTATGTATGTAGGTATCTATCTATCTATTGACAAATTATTTTAAAATATTGTCGATAATTTTTTTCTTCCTATCTAACTAACTACATCTCTTTCTTTCTTTCTTTCTTTCTTTCTTTCTTTCTTTCTTTCTATTCCGCTCTGTCCTATCTATCTATCTATCTATCTATCTATCTATCTAAAATATTGTTGATAATTCTTTTTCTTCCTACTTTTCTTCCTACTTTTCTTTCTTTCTTTCTTTCTTTCTTTCTTTCTTTCTTTCTTTCTTAAAGAACTTAGAACATTGTTTTCTCAAGTTCTTTAACCCTTCCTTGAAATTACTCTTTGATAAAAAAAAAGTTTTCTCATTTTAAGAATTTTCATCTCATCTTTTTTACAGCCAGAGAGCCACACACACACACACACACACACACACACACATATATATATATATATATATATATATATATATATATATATATATATATATACTTTGTATATAAAAGACTCTTTCAAATTATTTGAAATTATTTCTTTCAATTTATTCATCATAAAATATTTTATTGAGCTCCACCTAATTTATCAGTTATATATATATATATATATATATATATATATATATATATGTGTGTGTGTGTGTGTGTGTGTGTGTGTGTGCATATGTACGTATATGCATACCTATATAATTGTAAATAGTGATTTGTTTGTTTATATTAACGTTAGAAGTTTCCTCGGCGTAATGGATCACGTGCTGTATTACGATCGCGAGGTAAGCGCGTTCGAGTGCCAGTGTAGTGATCATTATCAGACTAATACCCTTCGGAATGGTATAAACCCTCTTATACCTACTATCTATGGGTTAAATATCACTACTGTTCTTTTACAAGGATGTAGCATTAAATAACCCACGAAAGTTGATGTACCATTAAACGAAGAAGTTTATGTTAACATTGGCATAAGCCCGTATTAATTACACCAAACATACAAATATCAACTCTTTGTGAATTGCCTTCGAGATCAGGCCGAACTGTGTTGGCCCATGTTCTTTACGCACTTGTATGCATATCAAAATATTTTATATATTTTTCACATTTATTCAAATATTTTTCCCTCTGATTTAAAAGAAAAGAAAAAAAGGTGTGTATGTGATGGCATTATCCTTCAATGCATATACTTATGCATCCAAATTCTTCCTTTATTTTTTTACGTGGTGGTGGTGGTGGTGAGTTTATGATGTGGGGCTGGGGCTAGGGCTGGTGTGAGTGGGGGTCGTGTAAGTGCATGTGCAGCTGGAGGGGCGTGGATCGGGGTCCACATACAACCCTAAAAGAAAGATATCATTATCTTCTTTCTTTCTTTCTTTCTTTCTTTCTTCTAAAATCTCTCTCTCCCTCTCTCTCTCGCTCTCTTGCTCTCTCTCTCGCTCTCTCTCTCTCCTTCTTCTATGTGATTGTTTATCTATGCGTATGTACGTGTGTGCCTACGTACAAGTGCGTGGGTTTGTACTCAACGTCATAAATAGCAGGCGATATATTTTATAGAAGAGGATTTATCCATAAATAACTGATATTTTTTTTTCCTTTTCTGAACCCCAAATATGAAATATTAATCAACACTTTCCCCAACCACACACACACACACACACACACACACACACACACACACACACACACACATATATATATATATATATAGTTTTTTCAAACATTATATATGTCTATGAAGCAAATGAAATTACATAGAATATTAAAATAAAATAGATTAATACACACACACACACACATAAACACGCACACATATTATTATTATTATTATTATTATTATTATTATTATTATTATTCTGTGTATATTCGATTATCATCTATCTATCTGTCAGTACGTTTATGCAGGTTCGCGTGAGTCATCATATGTTTGCATGCGTCAAAAGATATACAGATGTAAGTATTTTTAAGCAACGTCTCTCTTTTCTTTCTCTCTTTTCTTTCTCTCTGTTTATTTATTTGTTCATTAATTCATTTATTTCTCCTTCTTTCTTTTCGTTTCTTCCTTCTTTCCGTCTTTTCTTTTGTACTCGCTTTTTTTTATATCTGGATATCATTCTTTCTTTCTTTCTTTCTTTCTTTCTTTCTTTCTTTCTTTCTTGCCTTCCCCTTTTCTTTCTTTCTTTCTTTCTTGCCTTCCCCTTTTCTTTCTTTCTTTCTTTCTTTCTTTCACGCGTTCTTTCTTTCTTTCTTGCCTTCCCCTTTTCTTTCTTTCTTTCTTTCTTTCTTTCTTTCTTTCTTTCTTTCTTTCTTTCACGCGTTCTTTCTTTCTTTCTTGCCTTCCCCTTTTCTTTCTTTCTTTCTTTCTTTCTTTCTTTCTTTCTTTCTTTCTTTCTTTCTTGCATTCAACCTTTCTTTCTTTCTTTCTTTCTTTCTTTCTTTCTTTCTTTCTTTCCCTCTTTCTTTCTTTCTTTCTTTCTTTCTTTCTCGCAGTCAACTTTTCTTTCTTTCTTTCTTTCTTTCTTTCTTTCTTTCTTTCTTTCTCGCATTCAACCTTTCTTTCTTTCTTTCTTTCTTTCTTTCTTTCTTTCAACCTTTCTTTCTTTCTTTCTTTCTTTCTTTCTTTCTTTCACGCAATCTCCCTTTCTTTCTTTCTTTCTTTCTTTCTTTCTTTCTTTCTCCCCCATGCGTTTACTTGCTTTACCGGTTTTAAAAATATATACCTAAATATCAGAATTCAGGAAGATTGTTTAGCGTCAATTTTCTAAGAAAATCGAACATTGTAATTCTGACTCTAACTTGGACTTGAATATCAATTTCTAGCTTTGGTATAAACTCAGCTTAACGTTGTTTGACACAAGGCAAAACTGATGAGCAAGTGGAGAGATTCGAACCTACTTTAATAGTAATGCTCTGCAGGAATAGCTGGCTTGACAGTGCTCCAGGATGTAGGTCTAACCGTCTCTCCTCTTTCGCGTCTTCTTCTTCTTCTTCTTCTTTAGTTCTTTTTTATTTCTTTTCTTTCGGCTATACGTTCTTCTTTTCTTATAACAATTTTTAACGAATTTTATAGCTCCATTTTCTTTTCTTCATTCTTTTCTCCTGTCTGTCTTCATTTAAAAATGTTTTCTTTACTCTATTTATTTTTTGATTTGGCTCCTGTTTTCCTTAGCTTCTTCCTTTCCTTTCTCTGCCATTTTCATTCATATTCTTTCTTTTTCTTATCTCTCTTCATTAATTTCTTAGTCTTTCTTTTTCTTTTTCCCGCCTTTTATTGTGCCTGAATCGTCTGACATTTTCTTCCGGATTTCCCAGCTTTTTTTCTTCTTTTTTTTTTTTTCTTTCCCTCTTTTGCTTCATGTTTCTGGAAATGGGCTCGTTAGCATTCGAAAATTTCGAGATTTATTTATTTATCAATTTTTGTTTTCCAATTTCTACCTTTAGAAGCAATTGGCGCCTTTTTAGTAAGAGGACGATAGTATGAATTCGTAGAAAATCAAAAAGAAAAAGGGAAACAGAAAAAGAAAAGCAATTAATTGCATGTCCTCTTAAAGAGAGAGAGAGAGAGAGAGAGAGAGAGAGAGAGAGAGAGAGAGAGAGAGAGAGAGAGAGAGAGAGAATAATAACGAGACAGGGAGTAAACTAAGTCTTTTCTATATTGCGTTTGTTTAGGACGGTGAGGGTTTTGTCCTGTGGGTAAGAGGGTTGAGTCGGAAATACGTGTTGCTGAAAAGACTTCAGTTTGAACTATTAGCAAATAAACCTGATGACTGTTTTCAACCGGTTACATACGCCGTTCACAAATGTCTTTCTTCACAAGACATTATCCAATCCCTCAGAATCATGAGTCATCATTATGGGTTTTATTGTACATCGGC
>OY757936.1:70653722-70683722 GCA_963585895.1 Sepioteuthis lessoniana
TACAAACCATCCAAGAAAAACAAGCATGAGATGCTGGACACTGCTGTTAAAGTTAGGACCAACTGGTGAGCAACGTTCTCCTATGGACTCCTACATATGAACATACAAGTATTGGCCGAGCAGAAAAAACTTACATTTCACTGCTCTGTGTGTTTTTTTTTCAGCACCATTTTGATTTCACATTTTTTGCGGACTATTAACAGTCGTGATAATTAATGATTATTTAACGAGAAATAACCTTCATATAGATCCTTCTTTTGTCAGGATCAACTAATCGTTTATACCCGAGAAATAAACGACTTCGTGTAATGATTGACCCACAAAAGGGCGTTTTTATCATATAGTACGTGTAATAAACAACCCCTAACTTTCGGCTATGCGACCTTACCAAAATATTTCTTCAACATCTTGTGACACAAAGAGAAAACATATAAACAATCATTTATTTGTTTTACGGCATATCAACCGTCGGTTTTTTTTAAATGCCAAAGACTCCTATTGCAAGAACATTAGTGGTACTATTTTACACTTAGCTGGCGGGATATAGGAGTTCATCACTTTTTCAAGGGTAAAAGTCCGAATGTGACCATAATAGCGTGACTAGAGTTCAAATTTGTATTTAATTACTTTAGCAATTACGTTACACTTATTTATACTTTCAAAACTGCTATATTGCAATCAAAACCAATGCAGTACCATAATGTAGTCTACATTGGAATGTACGATTTTAGTCAACAGAACGAATATTTTACGTAACTTTGTTTATTATGTACATATTTTCATTTTTAAAGTAGAGGAATTAATATTGTGAATTGAATTACCAGAAAATCCCCCAAACGCACGACATACGGGAACACTGGACAGCTGTTTCGACCTTATTAGGTCTCATCAGCAGTGTGTACCGTAATCTAGAGATCGAACCAGCGACCACAGATTGCAGTGGCCAAACTATACAACTGAGCCACCAGCTCATATCGCACACAAGTGACGCCAAATCAACTAGTCGTGGTAATTGCGCAGCCAAATAACCTAAATGAGTCTTGCAAGTTACATCCGTACTCTTTCCAGAGGACACGGTCACTCCCAGGGCCACGTCTTCCCAAGAAGCTTAGAAATACGCACCCGCGTATTTATTATGACCTCGAGGGCAAGGGAATAGATGTACGTATTTTTATTTTTTAAGTAGAGGAATTAATATTGTGAATTGAATTACCATGACCAGAAAATCCGCCAAACACCTACGCACGGCATACGGGAATACTGGACACCTATTTCGACCTTATTAGGCTTTTGTTTATTATTTATTTTATTTTAGACCCGTCGGCTGGGGATGTTGAATCCACCGACTGCATCTTTGCAAAGAGGTAAGACCACCTCCCTAATGGGTGGCTTGGATATGACTCTAAACCCTCTGATATTGAGGCTCCTGTCCAAGAGCTTTGAGATATATGGAGTATCCCTTCATTGCCATTGCTCTCAGGTGCACTCTGGGCCAGAGTGATAGCACCTGACTGGATCCGATGAGTCAAATAGAATTGTTTGATATGTACACTATGTACAAACAAATGATTTATGCTAAATTGAATTGTTAGAAATAGAACTGTTTGATCATTTATCTGTGTAAACAAAAAATGATGCTTAATTGAATTGCTAGAGGTTCATAACAATACTTGGAACAAATTAACTGTGCGCTAAAAATGAGTAATATGTAATAGAATTATTAGTGTTGATTAGCAATACTTGAAACTCTTTAGCTGTGTGCCTAAATTGAATTTTTTCAGTTACACGGCGTTGCTCGAAGCCGTTTAACTGTGTGCAAATAAAACTATTGATGATAGATAGCAATATTTGAAACCATTTTAGTGAATGCTAAAAAATGATTAATACTAAATAGAACTATTCATGCTAGAACATTTAGAACCATTTAACAGTATGCAAACAATAATAATACTTGTATGCAAAGAAATTAGCCCTGGCCCATTTAAAAATAAGATTACCAACAAACTATTGATTTACAAATCATATATAGAACCATTTAACTGTGTCCAAATAAATAAACTCTGGCTCGTTTGAAAATTATGCGTTTCCAAATCATATATAATACATATAAAGAGGATTTTGCATTAAATAGCCAACAAGAGTTGATATGCCATAAGATGCAACTAAGCAACTAACCTAACCTGTTTATAATATTTCTTCATATTATCTGTTTAGGTACAGGCTATGCGGAGACATTTTGGTTCCAAGTTAAGGCAAAGCTAGGCCATGAAAGAAGGTGAACTTCGACGTTTCAAAAAACATTTTGTCTAATGAACGACCCTTGTTTTTTGAGTCGAAAAAAATGATCATAAGAAGTCGCTCATTACACAAGCATAGACGATAGTTTATTTCATGTGTGAGATTGGGTTTTTTTTTCAGGTCGGCAACCCTGATTTTAAATCATCTGATCCATGCTAATTCATCGTCGATCATTCCCACTGCCAAACGTCGATCAGATTTGGTGTGAATCCTCATTTTTGTAACATTTTCCTCAGTTCGGGAAGTGACCGATTGACCAGAACAGGGCTTATCTCATGCAATCAATCGGTCATTAAAATGCTTTATGCCACCAAAAGATTTGTGACGAAATAGAACTTGATGACCTGTGTTAACTTGTTAAAGAATTGTATTAAACTGGAATGACGTTTGACGCTGAATTTGATGTATTTCATTTCCATGACCCACTTAACCAAACATACTTATAATAATCCAGAAAATCTATAAAATACTTTATAAAAACTGAATAAAATGCTATATAAAACTTCTATAAAATACTATATAAAACCACAGTAAAATATATGAAATTTCTGTAAAATACTAAATAAAGAATTTATAGATTACAATATAAATCTTTTTAAAATACTTTTAAAAACTTCTGTATTATTTATAAACTGTATAAAATCCTGTATAAAACCTCTATAAAATCCTGTATAAAGTCTCTATAAAATCCTATATAAAACCTCTATGAAATTCGATATAAAACCCCTATGAAATCCGATATAAAACCTCTATGAAATTCGATATAAAACCCCTATGAAATCCGATATAAAACCTCTATGAAATCCGATATAAAACCCCTATGAAATCCGATATAAAACCCCTATGAAGTCCGATATAAAACCCCTATGAAATCCGATATAAAACCCCTATGAAATCCTGTATAAAACCTCTGTAAAATATTATATAAAGATTCTGTAAAATGCAATATAAAAACTGTATAACATTCTATACTTTAAAAATATTAACTTTAAAAATATATAAAAACCCAGTAAAATATATCAAAACTCCGGAAAACAATGTAAAAACTCTATCAAATACAATATAAAACTTCCATAAAAATCTACATAAAATCAATATAAGATTTTAAAATACTATTCGAAGCCCACAAACTACAGCATAAAACTCGATAACAACTTGGGAAAGTGGCGTAGGGTATAATGTTTTATTTGTATAAACATCGAAATATATTTATATATTTTATATATACAATACTATAGATTTATTATATACATGTAGGGATATAATAAGAAAATGCTTGAGGAGTCCCCCGAGGCTTAATGGCTAAAGAGCTGTATTGTAACCTCAAGGTTAGTAAATTCGATCCACAGTGGCCCCTTTTTACCTTCACTTTTGGACTAATGCCCTGAGCAAAAGTATGAACATCCAAATTTTTAAAGCTGTGGAGTAAATAGAATTATCAAAGGTTCTTCAAAGATAGCATAGGGAATTAAATTAATTACGAGAGATGATATGCCATTAAATTAAACAAACCTTAATAATACTAATATTTTAAATAATATTAATAGTGTGAATATAAAGAAACAGAAGAGAAAGAGTCATTAAAAAAGGCAAAATAATTTTTTTCCATCAACATAAATTTTGTATTGTTTAGAATTGGTTTATAGCAAAAATTATTTTAATTTCTCAAAAATATTCGTTTTGAGGCTATTCAAAATGGTGACAAATCAAACAGAGTTCTCCGTGTTTGAACAGAGGTCTCTCATCAAATTTTTGCTGGTTGAGAAGTGAAATTTACATGTGAAATTTACAAATGAATGTATAATGTATGCGGAGAAGCCTGCTAAAATCAAAATGTTTACAAATGGGCTTGAGTTGAAAAGACAGTTCATGAAGTGGAAACACACTGACTCTCCAGTAAAGAAAAAGTTCCGGGCACGGCGATCAGTAAAGAATGTTATGTGTATAGTGTTTCGGAACATGAAAGGACCCATCACTATTAATTTCCTTGAAAAAGGTCCAACTGTAAATAGCGCTTCCTATTACCTACTCCTTTCACTTTATATATATTCACTTTATATATATATATATATATATATAGTTAGTTAGTTAAGTTGTCGTGGGTGACCTAAAGGCTTACTTTTCAATAGCTACAACTCCGAGGTGTGGGAAAGGGCGCTAATCCTTTCCCTGGATTGCTTCACTTACTCTCACCCCGTACCTTATAATGCTGAGTGTTAAACAAAGAATCTTCGTGTATCAGTTTTGAGTCTTTGGTATAACTCAACCTGGGACTGAACCCAGATTTCCCGGACCATTGGTGAACACTCTGGAAGAGTCCTCGTAGCATAATTGCAAGAAGAGTTAGACTGCTGCCTCGAAGTCAACGAGTTTGAACACCAGTCATGTTAATACATTCACTTTGGGACTCATACTAAGGCATGAAACCCTCTTATACCATTTACTATGAATTAAATTGTATCACTGTTGTTGTTTCGAAAAGGATGTCTTTAGCAATACGAGGTGCATACGATAAGTTTCCAGACTTTTTTCGGATGGGCATTTTTAATAGTCGTTGACTCTTGAAAATTCACTATGGTATTGCTATACATCTTATGAAATGACTGACCAGTTTTTATGATTTCAATTTCAAGTCAACAGCTACAGCAGCAATTGGAAACACCCTACTAAAGCCTCATTGTCACAGCTGGTGAATTTCAAAAATGCAATCTGACACTTTAGAAGAATGATATGCAATAAAACTCTGTTTTAAACATGGAAAAAATGTCAGAAACGTATGGAATGCTTCAGACTGTTTTTCGACCATGTTGCATGAATCGAGCATCAGTTTTTGAGTGGCTTAAGAGATTCAAGGAAGACAGAGAGTCTGTGAGGGATGATGAGAGGTATAGGAAGAGTAAGGAAGTCAATACACCAGAGTTGATTGGCCAAAGGGTTAGGGTTAGGGTTACTATATTGAGGTTTTAATGGAGTTCAGGAAGAGATTCCTTGGGAAGAGGCCAGCACTCTTCAAATCGGGTCAGTGGCATTTCCACCAGGACAATGCAGCAGTCCATAACTCTATCCTTGTCACAGACTATTTGACCAAGTTGGGCATCAAGGCAGTTCCTCAGCCTCTCTATAGTCGAGATGTTGGTCCCTGTGACTTTTGATTATTCCCTAAGCTCAGAGGCTGTCGTTATGAGACAATTGAGGAGATGAAAGAGGCTGTGACGAAGGTGATTGATACGTTCACACAAGAAGACTTCCATGGGGCCTTGAAGAAGTTGTTGGAACGGTACAACAAGTGCATTGCAGCCGGAGGAGATTACTTCGAAGGGGACAAGAGTTTCATGTGTGTACTATCAATAAAAGTGCCCATGCGAAAACAGTCTGGAAACTTATTTAATGATCCTCGTTATTCTCCCATTTTCTCTTTGACTCACACCTTTTACAACTCTATACCAAAAGGCAATTCTTATGCAATATTTCCTCAGTCGGACATTTGAAAACTATGATCCTATTTACCCAACCCCTCCGCACGGGCAGGATATGACACAAGGTCAATTTTTAAGCGAAGTTTAACAGGTTTGAATTCAGAGTTTTCCTTCTCTTAGACTAGTTGCCTCACCAAGGCTGAAGAACCTAGTCTGTCCTACTATTTACCCATAGCTGGAGGGAGAATAATTGGATTCATACCTTTCCCAAGGGTATTAGTGCTATGTGAAATGCAATCAGTCTCGTCCAGGATTTGAACTCGTATCGCCGTGTTCATTTCCTACGACGATAACACTACACCGCGGGTACCTCCTGAAAACTGTGATACAAACTGAAAACAATAAAGATGGGAAATAGAATGATCCTTTCTTTATCACGATATTGCTAGCGGGTAATAGCCAGTGGAAGATTGTTACGGGAGAAATGCCCGAGGGCCATTGCATGCGGGATATTTGCTAGTGGAAAGTTGCCTGAGAGCTATTGCTTTTGGGGCGGTTGCCCGTGGAGGATTACCAGCAGAAGATTGCCACAAAGCTTTCGCCAGTAGCCTTATTGCCAACCAGACAGTTTCTACGGACGACAGTAGAAGATTATCGGGACATTTAATCGATATAATGGGGATGGGCAGTTGGTGCTTCAATACCAACATTATCCTCCATAAAGCGACACCTTCACAATTTCCATCTCTCGCGGGAAAGAATAAGAGGTACCGGTGTGAACTTTATTCGATAACCCTTAGTTTTCTTCCAACACACACACACACACACACACACACACACATATATATATATAGCGTGGTGTTGCGCATATCATGCTGGACTGAGACCTCATAGTCAGCAAATTCGAACTCCAGTCTCACCATTGCGTTCACTTACGAACTAATGCCCTTCGGGGAAGGCATGAACCCCCTTATCTCTCCAGCCATGTGTTATGAACTACTGTCTTTATACAAGGCTTGCTCTGTCGTTAAATAACCCACGCAGGTTGATATGCTATTAAACAAAGTGTTGTAGAGTGGCTAAACACCTATTCAGCACTCTACTAGATGGACTGGCTCATAGCCATAAATAGCCTACGATTAAACTCTTCCAGGGTTTATTTTATAAGCTGTTTCTATTCGGACTGATCTTACTTCGTTTGGTTATACCGCATTCTGACCCTCCTCAATTTATTGTAAATTCTCTTGTTGATTGTTTATAACTTATTGTACCGTGTTTTTTTTATGTTTCCGTTTAGCACCAGATATTGGTGCTGCATGAATAAATTAAGCACTCATTCACTTCGACGATACAACACAAAAAAAACAAAAAAAAAAAAAAACAAAACAAAACAAAACAAAAAAATTAAAAAAATAAAACAAACAAAACTGAATATTATGACACTTCTTAAAACTAGAGAGATTCTCGCGAGATATCTCGTCATTTGCATTGGTCAAGTGGGTAGAGTGTTCGCCAATGGTTCGGGAGATCTGGGTTCAATCCCAGGTCATGTCATACCAAAGACTTTAAAAATGGAACTTGATACCCCCTTGCTTAACACTCAGCAATATAAGGTACGTATCAGGATAAAGTGGAGCAATCCAGGGAAAGGAGTAGCACCCTCCCCTACACCTCGGTGTAGTAGCTATTGAAAAGGGAGCCTTCAGGTCGCTCTCGCTTACGGTCGCCAACTTTTTATATTTCATTAAGGAAGGAAAAAAAATACTGTGTCGTGATATGTCATCAGCAAATCCAAATTTGGTAAAGACGCTGAGTAATAGTTGTTCTTATTATCTCCATTGTTTTTTATTTGTTGTTTTAGATTGTTATTTCAGATATGGAATTACTAGCTACCGTTCTTAGCATCTTTAAATCAACATCGTCATCTTCTAATAAATGTGTTTTTCTTTGCATTTCTTCTCATTAAATATCTTAAATTCTTTAGTTTTCCAAACTAATGTTACATCTCCGCAATGGGTGGTCCACAACTGAACAAAGCAGTGACTTATAACATGATATACTTTTTATTTACATTTAGCATAAGAGACAATTCTTTACTTTTGTTTAATGGCAAATCAACATTTGTGGGTTATATAAAGCCAAAACCATCCTTGTAAAAGAACGGTGATAGTATTTAACCCATAACTAGTGGGCTAAGCTGGTTCATACCTTTCCCTAGGTTATTTAGTCTGAAACGTGAATGAAACAGCGCGATTGGTGTTTGAAATCACTTAATTCGAGACCGCAATACAGCACTTTACCCATTACGCCATGTAGTCTTCTCCCCCTTCTCATAACAGACAAAGTACAATTTCTCAGATTCGATGATATCTAGAGAGATATTAGCCTATTAGAATGGTCAATTTCGCATATAAGACACTAGGGGGTTGGTGGACCAAATATGGTATTCAGATTTGTGTTTTTTAAATTTTTTATTTCTTTTACTTTTACGAAGGAGATTCGGGTGTATGGTCCGATATATTGACCAACATAATTACAACGAATGGATTTCAACATCTTTTAAAATTGCACACGTGAAAAAAAAAAAAAAAGAAAAAAGTGAACAATTAAAAAGGAAAGAAAGAAAGAAAAGTGAAGAAAAGAAGGAAGAAATATTTAAAAATCAAAGAAAGAAAGACTGAATGAGCGAATGAAAAATAAATAAAAGTAAGAGAAATTATAAAAGATGTGAGAAAAAAGAAAGAATGAATGAATGAAAAATAAAAGAGTGTAAGGATGAATGAAAAACGACAGAAAGAGAAAAGGAAAGAAAAAATGATAAATGAAAGAAAGAAAAAGAAATAGAAAAGAAAAAGAAAGAAAGAAAGGATAAGAAATGACAGAAAAAAAGAAAGAAGGAAAGAAAGAAAGAAAAATAAAAGAAGGAGAAAAAAAAGGAAAAATGAAAGAAAAAAATGAAAGAAAGAAAAAAGAAAGAAAGGATTAAAAATTACAGCAAGCAAGAAAGAAAGAAAGAAAGAGAAAAACTGTGGAGACCACCCACATACTTTGAGATCGGTGACAAAATATGCTTAGTTTCTCTTTAGCATAGGAGCGAGTCAGGCATCAGGGATCGAGTCTAACCTTACTCTAGGTGTTGCCTGGGAAGGATGCTCCACGCTTTTTTGAAATTAGGCAACGGTCTTCATCCATCCAAATGAAAAGGCTGAAAAGCATATCGTCTAATCTGCTTTCTCACAAACTTGGGAAGTCGGTTTTCATGCTGGTTTGAAATAACGAGAAAGTCTCAAGCTGGAATTGAACATTGGACTGTGCCGTCAACAACAGAGCTCTTTGATCACTCAGCTATTTCTGCGTGTACTGAACAAGTGGTGAAGATGCTGTTAGACGTCGACATACCCTCATCTTTGACTTCCATTTTAATTTATTTATCGACAGATGGCCTGAATAAACAAACTTACAACAAAATACGAAAGAAACAAGAGAATGATAAAGAAAGAAAACAAAAAACAAACAAACTAAAATCAAGAGAATAATAAAAAAAGAAAAAAGAAAAAAGAAAAAAAGATCAGGCGATTTAATACACTGCTGTATACATGGCTTGTTCAGTGGTAAATGTCTCCATCTGAACAAATATTTTTGACTAAATAGCCTGGAAAAAAAACCCATGAGAAAAGGGCTTTTTTAAAAAAAAAAAAAAATGAAAATGTATTTGGTAGGTCTTAGAGGAGGGAGAGAGAAGGCGATTTTATGAATAGGGAATGGAGGAAAGAGCGAGAGAGAGAGAGAGAGAGAGAGAGAGAGAGAAAGAGAGAGAGAGAAAAAGAGAGAGAGAGTTTTTGACAGTGAAAAAAAGAAGAGTATTTAAAGAAGAAAGAAAGAAAGAAAGAAAGAAAGAAAGAAAGAAAGAAAGAAAGAATGGGAACGGAAGAAAGCAAAAGAGAAACAAAGAAAACTGTGAAAGAAAGAAAGAAAGAAAGAAAGAAGCTAATGTAAAAAAATATTAAAAAAAAACATAAAAAGAGTAAATGAAAAATACGAAAGAAAGAAAAAAACAGAAAGAAAAAACGAAAACGAAAAAAGAAGAAAAACAGACAGAAAAAATAGAGAAAAGAGAAAACGTAAGAGAAAGAAAAGAGGAAGAAAAAAAAAGAAATAATGATAGAAGAAAGAAAAGAAATAATAATAATAATAATAATAATAATAATAATAATAATAATAATAATAATAGGAGACTTGCAGTCACTCAAACTCTCGTGAAAGACCATCAGCTAAATCCAATAGAAAATAAATATAAAAACAGAAGCAGATAAAACAGAAAACACACAAAAAGAAGGATGAAAAAGGAAAGAAAGAAAAAGAAAACAAACTCTGAAAAAGAAATAATTGAAGATCGAAAAAAGAAAGACAGAAAGTCCAAAAGAAAGAAAAAAAATAAGAAAGAAAAAACAGAAAAAACTAAAAAAGGACACACAAAAAGAATAATCAAAAATGAAAGAAATAAAAAAAACACAAATAAAAAGACAGAAAAACCAAAGGAAGAAAGAGAAATAGACAAAGAAAAGAGAAAAAGAAAGTAACAGAAAAAAAGAAAACAGAAAAAGGAAGTAACAGAAAGAAAGAAAAATTAAGAAAAAGTCAGAAAGAAATAAAAGACAAGGAATAAAGAAGAGAAAGAAAAAAGAAAAGAAGAAAGGAAAAAACAAGAAATTAAGAAGAGAAAAAAAAGAATAAAGCAAAAAACAATGAATACAGAAGACGAAGAAGAAAGAATCAAAAAATTATTCTGACAGAAAAGGAAAAAAAAAAATAAACAAAAACCAAAAACAAATAAAAAAAACGAAAGAGACAAAAGCCAAACCAAAACAAAACAAAAAAAAAAAAACGAAGCCTAAGTAGATAGAAAATAAAAAGATAGGTAAACAGAACGAAAAGAAAAAAAAAAGAAGAAAGAAATGAAAAAGATTTTGAAGAATAAAAAATTCCTTGAGTTCTTCATTTTTCAAAATCTTAAAGAAGACAAAAAAAAATCAAAACAAAAAGCAACAAACAAACAAATAAAACAACTCTAGAAAGAAAGAAAAAGACAAGATGAACGAAAGAAGAAATAAAAAACAAAAAGGAACTGGATTGAGAAATATTTTTTTAGAAATAAAGAGGCGAAAAAAGAAAAGCATGACACCTATCTTTTTTTAAATGAAACAACGAAGGAAAAATTTCAGAATTTGAATAGATAAGGGCACGGAATGAATGAAAAATAAAAAACGATCAATTTAAGAAAGAATAAAAAATAACAAAGAAATAAGGAAAAGAAAGAAAGAAAGAAAGAAACAAACAAACAAGCAAACAAACAGAAATGGAGAGAAAGAAAAAAGGAAAAAATGAAAGAAAAAAGAAAAATGAAAGAAAAAAAACAAAGAAAGGATCAGAAATGAAAGAAAGAAAGAAAGAAAGAGAAATAGAAAGAAATAAAAAAGGAAAAGAAAAGAAAGAAAAAAGAAAGAAATGACTAAAAATGAAAAAAAGAAAGAAAGAAAGTAACAAACAAACAAACTGAAATGGAGAGAAAGAAAAAAGGAAAAAATGAAAGAAAAAAGAAAAATGAAAGAAAGAAAAAACAAAGAAAGGATCAGAAATGAACGAACGAACGAAAGAAAGAAAGAAAGAAAATGAAATATAAGAGAAACGAAAACCTTGAATATAAGAACGATTAGAAAGAAAAGGAATTATAACTGGTTTATTACAGACTTTGCGTCGAGAATGAATAAATGAATAAATAGAAAAGAAGGCATTCGTTTTCGAAATTGGGAGACGAAAATCAGGTTTTCAAGCAAGACAAGAGAAACAGAAGCGAGAAAGTAGCCATTTATGAAGTTTGTAGCACAAAGCCAGCAGTTTGGGGGGTCCAGAGAGATTCGAACTCTTTAATCATGGTTTGTAAGCCAAGGTTACAAAAGGTGCCCATATTTACTATGTTCAGGTTAGTTTTAGACACTCAGTGAGAATCAGACTCGCTTGTAATGGTCTACAAGCCAATCTCGATAACCTTTATACCATGTGATGTGGCTTATAATTATTTACTTAACTTAGTATTACCCCAGAAGAGCACCCAGTGAGAATTGAACTCATAAATAATTGTTTACCTGCCCAGTTCTTGAAACACTTAACATAAGGCTTCCTTCTGGAGTGCCCAGAGAGATTCGAACTAACAATTAATGGTCTGCTATCCTTGCTTACAAACCACAAACAGGTACCTTTATTTAGTTCAGTTCCTTTGGGCAGGAAGCCGGAATCATGGTGCACTCAGCGAGAAGAAAACAACAGTAAGTGTATACTACCTTAGCAGAATTACCATGAATGGTGCCCTTATTAGATTTAGCTTAGTTTTTATTAAAAGATTAGAAGTATGGAATCAAACTCACCTAGTGAGAATCAGAGTCGTTCTTAATGTTCTGAGATCCTTACTCATTTACCATTACACTGGCCCAGGGACCCATACGAGAAAGGAAGTATTTTACTCTTATAAGAACGATAAGGGAAAGATTAGACTATCCTTTCGAAAAAGAAAGGAGATACAAACTTCAGGAAAGAATGAATGATTAATGGTAGAAATTATTTAGAAGAAAAAAAATTGTGTACAAGCAGTTGATAAATAGCAGAGTCGAGGTACAGTGAAAATGAAATGGAGAGTGAGTAGGAAATGGAGAATGTGAATGAACAGGAGAGTCTGGATGAAAGGGAAAGTGAGAATGAAATGGAGAGTGAGAATGAAAGGGAGAGTGTGAATGAAATGGAGAGTCTGGATAAAAGGAAGAGTGAATATGAAAGGGAGAATTTGAATGAAATGGAGAGTCTAGAAGAAAGGGAGAGTGTGAATGAAATGGAGAGTCTGGATAAAAGGGAGAGTGAGAATGAAAGGGAGAATTTGAATGAAATGGAGAGTCTAGAAGAAAGGGAGAGTGAGAATGAAATGGAGAGACTGGATGAAAGGGTGAGTGTGAATGAAATGGAGAGTGGGAATGAAAGGAGGAGTGTGACTGAAATGGAGAGTCTGGATAAAAGGGAGAGTGTGAATGAAATGGAAAGTGGGAATGAAAGTGAGAGTGAGAATGAAATGGAGTGTGAGTTTGAAAGGAAGAGTGAAAATGAAATGCAGAGTGAGAATGACATTGAGAGTGTGACTGAAAGGGAAAGTGAGAATTAAAGGTAGATAGTGAATAAAAGGGAGAGTGAGAATGAAATGGAGAGTCTGGATGAAAGAGAGAGAGAGAGAGAGAATGAAAGGGAGAATGAGAATGAAAGGGAGAGTGTGACTGAAATGGAGAGTCCGGATGAAAGGGAGAGTAAGAATGAAATGGAGCGTGAGTTTGAAAGGAAGAGTGAGAATGAAATGGAGAGTGAGAATGAAATTGAGAGTGTGACTGAAAGGGAGAGTGAGAATGAAAGGGAGAGTTTGAACGAAAAGGGTTAAAAAAAATTTGATTGGGAACGTTAGGTTTTTCTTGAGGTGGGAAAACTGAAAGGGGAAAATTTAGTATGAATTTCCGACAGAAAGGTAAGTTAAAAAGAAAGGAAGTAAAAGAGAAGGAAAAATGAAAGAAAAAAAGAGGAAAAGAAAGGAGAAAGAGGGAAGAAAGAGAGAAAGAAAAATGGAAAAAAGAAGGAATCAAAATATAATTAGGGAATAAATCAATCAAAAGAAAAAGTAAAGAGATATAGAGAAAAAGAAAGGAAAAAGAAAGGAAAGGTAAAGGGAAGAAAAAAGGTAAAAAGAAAAAGGAAAAGAAAAAAGAAGATAGGAAAAGAAAAAGGAAGAAATAAACAGAGGAAAAAGGCAAGAAATGAAGAAAAAAGAAAAAAAGGAAAAAAGGAAAGGAAAAATGACGAAATAAACGAACAAGAAAAAAAAATGAAAAAAAGTAAAAAGGAAGGAAAGACGAGGAAAAAAACAAAGTCAAAGAGAAAGGCAAGAAGAAAGAGGGGAAGAAAAGAAAAGAGAAAAAATAAAGAATAAGTGTAAAAATAAAACGAGAAAGGAAGAGAGGAAAAGGAAAAGGAATAGAGAAAGAAAATAAATGTGAAAGAAGAAAAAAGAAAGAGAAGGAAAGAAGAAATGAAAATAACGAAAGAAAAAACAAACAAACAAAAAAAAAGAAAAAAAGAAGAAGAATCAAACCAGAAAAAATATGTTTCCTTCTATTTTACAGATTGCTGTCTCAATTTTTGAATATTCTAACATTTCGGCTAAAAATTTCATTGAAAGAAGAAAGTAGGAGGAAAATAAAAAAAAAAAGAAAAGACGAGGAAATGGATGGAAAAAAAGAAAGAAAGTACAAAAGTATGAAATCGTAAAAAAGAAAGAAAGAATAAGAAAGAAAGAATAAAAAAGAAAGAAAGCACAAAAGAAAGCAGGAAAAAATTAGACAATTCACAAAAGAAGGAAAGAAAGAAATCACTGGAGATAAAAAGAAAGAAAAAATCGAATATATGAAAGAAAAAAAGATAGGAAGTAAGAGAGCACAAAAGAAAGAAAGAAAGAAAGAAAGAAAGAAAGAAAGCCTGAAAGAAAGAAAGAAAGAAAGAAAGAAAAAGAGATCTCAAAAAGAAGAAAAAAGAAAGATAGAAGGAAAAGAAAAAAGCCCCACTTTCAGAAAAAAGAAAAAAGAAGCATAGAAACAAAGAAACAAACCCCAAAAGAAAGAAACAAAGAGAACACAAAGAAAGAAAGAGATAAAGAAAGAAAAAAAAAGAAAGCAAGAAAGAAGAAGAGCACAAAAGAAAGAAAGAAAGAAAGAAAGAGAGCATAAAAGAAAACGAAAGTATCAATGAGAGCACAAAATAAATAAATAAATAAATAAATAAAGAGAGCCCCAAAGAAAGAAAGAGAGCATCAAAGAAAGAAAGAAAGAGACCCGAAAAGAAAAAAAAAAAGAAAGAACAGAAGAAAGAGAGAAAGTAAGAAAAGAGCAACAAAGAAAAAGAGCATTAAGGAAAGAAAGGAAGAAAGAAAGAGAGCATTAAGGAAAGAAAGGAAGAAAGAAAAAGTTGTAGGGAATAGCATAGCATGCAATGTAAAATGCTCGTGTAATGAAAAGTGAAGTTGCCTGAGGTATTTTTGACTACCACTTGTCCTTCTTCGGCATATTTCAACTTGCCTCAGGGTCCGACGGCTGTGATCAGCGGAACGAGAGGGGTTGGGTGCAGCGGGTGCAGCGGGTAAGGGCGATAGATAGGTTCAGGAAGGCGATTCCAATAATGGTAAAGAATCGTGGGGGGGGTGTTGAAGCAGGAGGTGTGTGTGTAGGGGAAGGTTTAAGAAACTGGCCAGGTTTAAGAACCAATAACAAATATTGATCTGAGCAGACATCTTCCTCCGCCTCTCTCCTTCATTTCTTCATCATGTATAAACGACGCGAAAGGTTTAGCGGTGTGTGTTGGGCCGGGTAAGGCGACAAAAAGGGAGGAGGATCAAGCGTCCCGCGCACAAGGAGTAGAAAATGACATCGCCCGGGTTCGGCTACGGAAAAAAAAGTGTAGTTTTTGAGATGGCGAGAGGAGAAGTTTTCCGGGGAGAGAATGTAGGAGAGCAGAGAAGGAGAGTGAAGAAAGGGGAGGATGTGGTTTTAGCGAAGGAAGGAACAGAGAAGGAAATGAGGAAGAATGGACTATGAACAGAAAGGAAAAGTGGTCGAGTAGGGAAAGTGAGGAAGGTTTAATCATATTGAGGGCCTTAAATCGGTTTTCACATGACCTTGCACTATCCGAAAAATACAGTACACACCAGCAGAATCTCTCGCTGCTTTTCTTATTGTCTTTCTCAATAACAAGATCAACACACACACACACACACACACACACACACACACACACACACACACACACACAGATACATGTACACACATATATAACACACATGTATATAATTCAGCGCTACAAGCGTTTAAAATCAGTAAAATACAGTTCGATGCAAATAATGTAGAGCATTATTACATTTCAGCTATGAGATAGAACAAAACAACATAAAACCCCGTGACTCTGAGTTTCACACGGCCAATGCTTTGGTGAGCTGGTATCGACCTGTACGCATCTGCTTGATTTTTACCAATATCTAACTGATGAGCTAAAAAGTTTGAAACTTGTTTTATGGGTCCTTTTTCATTCAAGGCAAATATATTTATTTCACTCTTGTACTTGGGGCTGCAATATACACCGATTGCATCTCTGTAGAGAGGTAAGACTCCCCCAACGAGTGTCCTAGATATGACACTAAACAATCTGCTTGTCAGGTTCCAGTAACACTTGAGCTTTGGAGATGCGGAGTACTCATTTATTGCCATTGTTCCCAGCTTCATTCTGACCCGAAGTGGTGGCACCTGATAGGGTCCTACCTGTAGGTCAAATAGCACTAAACTGTGTACTATTATTTGAAATTGACTGTTCTTATGGTAAACTGAATTGTTTGAAATAGAACGATTTCTATGTATAAAAATGGATTTGGCATTAAATAACCTACAAAGGTTGATATACCATAAAACCAAACCAAACATAAGTGGTTGATCTTATCTTGTGATTTTGTAAATTTGTGGCCCCCTTGTACCTTTCCTTGCCCAGTCGGCTGAGGCTGTAGAATACACCGACTGCTTCTCTGTAGAGGGGTAACACCCACCCCCAACGAGTGTCCTAGATATGACACTGAACAATCTGATGTGAGGTTCCAGTAATGCTGGGGCTTTAGGAAATGCAGAGCACCTCTTCATTGCCATTGCTCCCAGGTCCACTCTGGCTCGGAATGGTAGTACCTGATAGGGCCCAATCTATGAGTTAAATAGAACTAAACTGCATACTTATGCTAAATTGAATTGTTTGAATTAGAACTGTTTGGCTAAATTGAATTGCTTGAAATGAAACTGTCTGGACATTTAACTGTATGTAAACAAAATCTATACTAAACTGAGTTAGCTGAATTAGAACTGTTTGAATAAACGTAATAGCTTGAAATAGAAATGTTTGACAATGTTTTTGACAATGAAACTGTGTACTCATGCTAAACTGAATTGTTTGAAATAGATCTGATTATTTGTATAAAAATGGATTTGACATTAAATAACCAACAAAGGTTGATATACCATGAAACTTGTGGTGTAATGGTTATCGTCGTAGGAAATGGACACAGTGACACGAGTTCAAATCCTGGACCAAGCTAATTGCATTTCACATAGCACTAATACCCTTGGGAAAGGTATGAATCCAATTATTCTCCCTCCAGCTATGGGTAAATAGTAGGACAGACTGGGTTCTTCAGCCTTGGTGAAGTAACTAATCTAGGAGAAGGAAAACTCTGATTTCGAATCTGTTAAACTCCGCTTAAAAATTGACCTTGTGCTATATCCTGCCCGAGCGGAGGGGTTGGTAAATATGGATATGAAACCCAAACAACCAACCAACCATTGTAGCTTTTCCTAGAATATCATTTACTGGCATCTTTGCTGTAACAAATAATAATGTCGAGAGTGAGTTTCCCTGGGAAATGCCTCTAGATTTTCACCTCTTTTAGGGTTTGTCCACCTGTTGTTAATTCCACTTACTAGTTATTCATGGCTTTCGTGATGAAGTTTATAACTTTGTCGGATATTTGTACGTTTTCAGATATTCTATCATCCAAGTTTGCGGGATCATAACAGAGATCTTTTTGTAGTTAATCCATGCCATGACTATATTTTTTCACTTTGTATCGAACCCTTTGACGATGTGCTGATTTTTACATGTAGTGAGCTATCTGCTCCTATTTTCTCTCTGTGGCATCCATTTCTTACATCGGAAAAATCCCCGGTATTCAAGCGAGTTATAGATTTCTTCTCTTATTTATGCTGTTAGGATTTTCCACATCATAGGTAGACACGTGAATAGCTGGGGATTATTATAATAATGATTATTATTTTGCACCTTGCGAGTTTTTTCATACCAGTGTTAGCTAGTAGTCTTTCACTGGAGTCCGAGTGTCTCTAAGTCTGTTAAGGTGTCCAGGACTCTTCTAAGTATTCTTAAAGATCTTAGTAACGTTGTAGTCTGGATGTTTTCAATTTTTCCTCTGATTTTCAATTCCTCCAGGATTTTCCCCAAGCTTTTAGGGACCGTTCCAAGTGCATAAACTACAATTGGCATGACCATTATTATTATTATTATTATTATTGGACAAAATATCTGACCGAATGGAATAGAAATAAGACGTAAAATCCAATTTAGTGGAATGTTTATATATTTATCATGACATTTCACTCTGTATGGGCTTCATCAGATAATGATTCAGAAAAAATATTTAAAATATTGGAAAAGATTATAACCTTATGAACAGTTGTAACGTTCTCTGATATTTACTTAAAAAAAGAAATCAAAACATTTATCCGATGAAGTTCGTACAGAACGAAATGTCATAACAAACATTTAGACACTCTACCGAATTGGTCTTCGCATTTCATTATCAACAACACAAAGACGCGCTGAAACGTTTTCGGCTCTAGCAAAATAGGCTCTAAAAAAAATTTTTTTTGAAGGGTTAAAGAAAATGGAGAAAATATGTATCAAGTGCGTTCAACTGAATATTTATGTACAGTTCATGGCTCCAGTTTATCATCATCACCATCATCATCGTTATATTCTTTACAAGATTTTTAACCAGAAAACGATAGTAATATTGGTGTGCAAACAAATTAGCTCTGACCCATTAAAAAAAGATTACCTACAAACTATTGACTTACAAATCATATCTATAACTATTCAACTGTATGGAAAGAAAAATGTAAAAATGTTATCTACAAACTCTGTGTTTACAAATTATATATATTTAATATACATGTATAAACAGAATTTAGCATTAAATAACCTACAATGGTTGATATGCCATAAAACCCAACCAAATCAAATCATATATATCTAATATACATGTATAAAGAAGATTTGGCATTAAGTAACCTACAATGGTTGACATGCCATATATGCATAAAACTGGACCATTGCTCTAGTTCGTCAATAACCAGGGAGACTGGGGTTAAATCCCAGGGCGAGTTATACCAAAAACTCAAAAAATGGTACTTGATGTCTCCTTGATTACAAGGTACAGATCAAGGGTCAAGTGGAGCAATCCCGGTAAAAGTGTAGCGACCACCATTACACCTTGGCATAGTAGCTAATGAAAATGGATCCTTTTCATCGACCTCGTCTATGGTCGCCTATTTTACTTAAAGAGGATTTGGCATTAAATAACCCACAATGGTTGACATGTCATAAACCCAACCAAACCCAATCATGTATATTTAATGTATATATATAAATATGACGTGGCATTAGATAACCTACAATGGTTGATATGCCATAAAACAAAATCTAACCAACCATTTTAAACATTATCTCAAATATCTAAACAATAGATGAGATCCTGATAGATACTACCACTCCCGGTCAGAGTGAACATGAGAATAATCGCAATTAAGTGGTAACTACACGCTTTTCAGCGTTTCAGAACTTGAGATTCGCCAACGGATGTTGTTTATTGTCATTCCGAAGACAGCTCACTACTTCTGTTTTGTTATGGAGAACTTAACAATTTCATTCAATCGACGGGAAAAGACTGTTCTTATTTCGTTTTCTATACTAGGGAATGTAACTATTATCGAATTATCCTTGATATCTTAAATGTATTTTTTGCCATATTTTACCGCTGGTGGTCTTCACTGGAGTGACAGACAATTTCTTCAGTTCTAAAGGATTTTCCTTTGTATGATAGCCGGTCTGTGCAACGCAGGGGTTTAGACTGTCTCATACCTATTACCTAGTTTTTGGATTCTCCAGTCTCTTTTCGAGTTTTCTTTGGTCTTGGTTAAGACTGATAACACTTTCACCTTCAAGGTCCATCAATTTTTCAGCTCTCTAGCAAGGTCCTGGTTTTTATCCCCTTTTTTACTCGTTCCTTTACTCTGTGATCTGCTAGAACATTTATTTTCTTTTTCTATTCTTGCTGAGACTGGATAATTATTTTCACTCAGTGTCAGTTTTCACGTCAATTCTAACTGGTGTATTTTTTTTCGAGACTTATTGGCAGCAACTCTCCTTAGGTCTTGTATTTTAGCTGATTTTTAACAGTGGCTGTGGTCTGGATGATCTTGGTTCTTCCTCTGTTCTCCAGATCCTCAAGTATCTTTTTCAGGTCTTTCGAGGCCGTTCTAAGTGTACCAACAACTGGTATCACCGTTACCCTCACGTTCCATGACTTTTTCAGCTCTCTGGCAAGATCTAAGTATTTATCAATGTTTTCGTATATATATATATATATATATATCAATTTTCACTCTGTAGATCGCTGGAACAGGAAGATTCATCCAATGACGAGCTATTTTCTTAATATTTGGTCAGATCTTCTCGCTTGAATTGGGCGATCTGCTTGTAACTCAAAATCGCATAGAATCTTATCCGCTTCATCCACCGTGACAGATTCTGGTTTGTGCACAAGCCCTTTGTCAGTTTGGTCAAATTTTAATCTCTTGCACAATTCCTTGTGGACCAACTTTCCTACTCAGTCATGCCTAGTCTTGTATTCCTTTTATAACCAGTCTGCATTATTATTATTATTATTATTATAGTTTTTCACATCAGCTAACGCTGATGGTCTTCCACTGGAGTTTGAGTGACATCAAGTCTCCTCAAGTTTCCAGTATTCTTCCCAGTATTCTGGCCGTTCTCAATGATGCTGCAGTTTGGATGGTCTCCACTTGTCCGCCAACTTCCAAGTCCTCCAGTCCCTTTAGTAATCCTTTAGTTTTTGTACCAAAAGCACCAACTACAATTGGTATAATTGTCACCTGCATGTTCAATAGTTTTTTCAATTCCTTAGCAAAGTCGAGGTACTTATCTTTCTTTTCACATTCTTTCAGTTTTATTCTGTGGTTAGCCAGGACAGCAAAGTCGACAATTTTGCAAATCCTCTTTTTTTGTTGTTGATTATTATTATGTCTGGTCTTCTAGCTGAGATTAGGTGATCTGTCTGTATGTCAAAGTACCGTAGGAGTTTATGAGTGTTATTTTCTAAGACAGGTGCTGGATTGTGCATATATCATTTGTTTGTATGGTCAAATTTAAATTTCTTGCACATTTCCTAGTGGATCACCTTGCCGACCCAGTCGTGTCTAGTCTTATATTCCTTCTGCGCCAATTTGCCGCATTCGCTTATCATGTGATTGATGGTTTCATCTCTGTCGCCGCATAGTCTACATTTACTATTTTGTTGAGTCTTATCTATTCTCGCTTGATTGGTTCTTACGGTGTTGTTTTGTGCTGCAATTAGGAGAGATTCTGTTTCTCTCTTAAAGTTTCCTATTCTTTATTATTATTATTATTATTATTATTATTATACTCCTTGCAAGTTTTTCACACTAGCGTTAGCTGATGATCTTTCACTGAAGTTTGAGTGATAGCGAGTCACCCAAGTCTCCAGGACTCTTCTCAGTATTCTGACCGATTTCAACAATGCTGTACTTTGCACGACTTCGATTCGTCCTCTGATTTCCAACCAATTCCATTGCCCAGTCAGCTGGGGCTGTAGAATACACTGACTGCACCTCTGCAGTGTTATAACACTAAACAATCTGATGGTGAGGTTTCAGTATGCTGGAGCTTTGGGGAATGCGGAGCCCCCCTTCATTGTCATTGCTCTCAGGTCCACATTGTCCCAGAGTGGTATCACCTAATAGGGCCCTATCTATGGGTAAAATAGAACTAAACTGCGTACTTATGCTAAACTGAATTATTGGAATTAGAACTGTTTGACTAAACTGAATTGCTTGAAGTAGAAATGTTTTAGGCAATGAAACTGTGGACTCATGCTAAACTGAATTGTTTGAAATAAAACTGATCATTTGTATAAAAAATGGATTTGGCTTTGAATAACCAACAAAGGTTGATATGCCATAAAACCTGACTAACCAACCCTACTGTTCCCCTTTCTAAGCCTTTGGGGACCGTTCCTAGCGTACCAGTTACAATTGGTATGACTGTCACTTTCATGTTTCACCGCTTCTTTAGTTCCCAAGGATGGTCCAAATACTCGTATCTCTTTTCGCTTTTTTTTTTTTCACTCTGTGGTCCACTGGGACGGCAAAGTCTACAATTCAGTGAGTTCTTTTTTTTCTTTTCCTTTAAACTATCACTTGGTTTGGTCGTCTGGCTGGGATTTGGTGATCTGTTTGTTATTCATTATTATTATTATTTTACTCATTTGAGAGTTTTTTACATGGAGTCTAAGTGACAGCAAGTCTCCTCAAGTCTCCAGGACTCTTCTTAGGATCTGACCCATCTCAATAATGCTGTTGATCGGATGGTCTCCACTCGTCTTCTTGTTTCCAAATCCTCTGGTCCCTGTACCAGTTCTTCAGTGAACGTACCGAGCGTGCCAATTACAAATGGTATCACTGTCACCTTCATGTTCCACAGTTTTTCAGTTCTCTTGCAAGGTCGCAGTATTTATCTCTCTTTTCTTCTTTCTTCAGTTTCACACGATGCTTAGCCGGAACGACAAAATCGCCTTTCGGCGTGTTCTTTTATTATTATTATTATTATTATTATTATTATTATTATTCCCAATTCATATCATTGTTCATTCGTAGATTTAGTGGATGTTGCTGTTGTAACTGTTCTTCGATCACCACCACTACCACAACCAACGCCGTTGCTTCATATTTCTCACCTCTCACTACTCTTCACCATCGTTCTTCAATTCTACCTCCTACCACACAACACCTTTTTCTCTATCTCTCCTTCAGTTGACCAAATGTCTTGCCGTTGGCAAATGTTCGAAAATTACAATAGAACCCTTTCGCCACGCTGGGCGCCAATCTTCAACCGAAGTGGACAACGTTGGTCATTGAGTGTCCATCAGTTGCGTTAAGTGACCCCCCCTCTCACTTATATCCCTCCGGTCAATACCAACACCAGCGACCGAACGGTCGGCAATCATCGCTGTCCGGACTGGCCACTTGACCAAATGTTCCCCTTCCAACTCCTCCCACAAAACAGGCATCAACAGAAATGACGAACGAAAGAAAAAAGAACCATTCTGTTCCTGTTAGACGACGCGCTTTTAACAAAGGGAGAAGGGGAAAATATATTTTGGATTTCTTCTTCTTCTTCTTCTTCTTCTTCTTCTTCTTCTTCTTCTTCTTCTTCTTCTTCTTCTTCTTCTTCTTCTTCAGTGAATGTGTTCATTGATTATTCCAGTTGAATAAAGGCAAATTTTTAAATCTCTCTTTCTTTTCAATGTACAATACACGTTTTACAACGATTGCTGAAACCGAAATTGGAATGTCCAATTTACATTTAAATTAATTAACGAAAATTCATTATCTGATTCAGATAGATAGATAACAGTTTAAAACAAGTGAGAAAAGAAAAATAAATATGAACATGTATATATATATATATATATATAGAGAGAGAGAGAGAGAGAGAGCGATAGATAGATAGATAGATAGACACTCCAGAAATTGATCGATAAAAACATTAAAATGATATATATATATATATATATATATATATATATGTATATGTGTGTGTGTGTGTGTGTGTATGTGTGTTATTTCATTCTGTTTATATCTTTCAATCTCTCACAATGTGGTCATATCTATCTATCTATCTATCTATATATATATATATATATAAATATATATAGTTTGGTTTGGTTTGGTTTTATGGCATATCAACCATTGTAGGATATTAAATGCCAAATATATTTTCATACATAAAACAATTCTATTTCAAGCAATTCAGTTGAACATAAGTACACAGTTTACTTCTATTTAACCCATAGATAGGATCCTATTAGGTGCTACCACACCAAGCCAGAGTGGACCTGGGAGTAATGGTAATAAATAAATACTCTGCATTCCTGAAAGCTTCATAAATCCTGGAGCCTCACTAGCAGATTGTTTAGTGTCCTAACCAGGACACTCGCTGAGGGTTTTTTACCCCTCTGCAGAGATGCAGTCGGTGTATTTTACAGCTCCAGCTGATTGAACTAGATAGATCGATAGATAAAAGATTACGTATGAACACACACACACACACACACACACACATATATATATATATATATATATATAGAGAGAGAGAGAGAGAGACTGAGTGAGTGAGAAAGAGAGATAAAGAGAGATAGACATAGTCAGACTAACAGACAGATAAATAAGACCACAATTTAAGAGATTGATTGATATAAACAGAATGAAATTATATATATATATATATATATATATATATATATATATATAATTTCATTCCGTTTATATATATATATATATATATATATATATATATATATATATATATAATACGTACACTCATATATGTATATATATAACATTGTAGCAGGAGTACTGCAAGGGGACACGCTAGCCCCATACCTCTTTATCATCTGTCTACACTGCGTGCTTAGAACTTCGATTGATAAAATCAGAGAAAACGTCTTCGAGCTGAAAAAGAAAAGAAGTAGAAGGTACCCCACAAAAACAATTACCGACGCCGACTACGCCGATGACATATAGCGTTACTGGCGAATACACCCAACTAAGCTGAAACACTGCTGCATAGTTTGGAACGAGCCGCCGCAGGCATTTGCCTCCATGTCAATGCACACAAAACTGAATATATGTGCTATAATAAAACAGGTGACATTTCCACACAAGACGGAACCTCTCTGAAACTGGTAGACAAATTCACCTACCAAGGAAGCAGCATCTCATCAACTGAAAAAGACATCGACGGACGGCTAACAAAGGCATGGACAGCTATCAATAGGCTTTCGATCATATGGAAATTTGACCTGACCGATAAAATGAAACACAGTTTCTTCCAATCAGCGGTCGTGTGGATACTACTATATGGATGCACTACTTGGACACTAACTAAACGGCTGGAGAAGAAGCTAGACGGCAATTACACAAGAATGTAGCGAGCAATATTGAACAAGTCCTGGTGGCAACACCCCACAAGGCACCAACTATACGTCCACCTGCCTCCCATCACGAAAACTATCCAAGCTAGACGAACCAGACATGCAGGACACTGCTGGAGAAGCAATGACGAGCTCATAAGTGATATACTCCTATAGACCCCCACATATGGCCAAGCAAAAGCAGGACGACCAGCTCGAACATACATACAGCAGCTATGTGAGGATACGGGATGTAGCCCTGAAGACCTGCTAGAGGCGATGAACGATAGTGGCACGACATGATGATTATGATGATGATGATATATATAACCATATATTATATATATATATTGGTACATATATATTTGTTCCTCTTTTGCCCTAATCTGTACCTTATAATTATGAGTCTTAAACAAGGCACCATCAGGTACCTTTATATA
Organism: Sepioteuthis lessoniana; assembly: GCA_963585895.1. Lineage (NCBI taxonomy): Eukaryota > Metazoa > Mollusca > Cephalopoda > Myopsida > Loliginidae > Sepioteuthis > Sepioteuthis lessoniana. The sequence goes on from OY757936.1 coordinate 70,678,847, forward strand.
TATATATGTATATATATATATATAAATAAATATATATATGTATATATATATATATATATATATATATATAGAGAGAGAGAGAGATGGATAGATAGGTAAATAGATAGATAGATAAAACAGGATGAGAACAGAGCATTATTTTATTCTTATCCACGACCGTTCTTAAGTTGTGTCCGTTTGCCTCTCTCATTTCCCCCTCTCTCTCTCTCTCTCTCTCTCTCTGACTCTCTCATTCACTGTCTCTCCCTTTTCACACACAGCCCCACCTACCCACACATAGACACATACACACACACCCACACAAAGATAATATATATGTGTATATATTATATTTAAAAGAAGTACTGTTCACTTTAAAACGAAAAACAGTTTAAAATTTAAAAGTTGGAGCCAATGGAATACCAACAATTACCTGATGAACAAGAAACTGAAACTTAAAAGTAATTGTACGCTAGGCAATTTCAATGGTTTATATATATATATATATGGGTGTGTGTGTATGTGTGTGTGCGTGCTTATGTATATATATATATATGTGTGTGTGTGTGTGTGTTCGTGTTTATATATATATATATATATATGTGTGTGTGTATGTGTGTATATGTCTGTGCGCACGTGTTTATATATATATATATATATATATATATTGAAAGCTTGATTTAATGGACTGATTGAACCATATACAGACTAACGAAGATTAATGTGGACTGGGATATCGACTTATGAAGATGAACCGGTAAATCGACATATATATATATATATATATATATTGTCATCCACAGATAGACTGTTTCGTTCTATCAGAACTCTTCAGTGTGGCTATACCCGCAGGACGCTCGAAGCCGGGAACGAAACCCATCTAACTTTATGATAGACTAAGGTTTCAGACCACACGGCTACAAGCGGACTACGTTGGCTAAGGGAATTTTAAGGTATTTTATTTTTAGCAACAGCAGCAGCAGCCTTTGTTTACATTTTTTAATACCCTATCGGCTACCAGAGTGCTCAATTCTTACGAAGAGCTTATATATATATATATATATATATATATATATATATATATATATATATATATATATATATATATATCATTCTGTTCACATCTGTGTGTCTATCCAAATATCCAATGTGCTCAAAAATCTATCTATCTATCTAACCAGAAGCTATCTATCCATTCTCTTATTCTCTCTCTCTCTCTCTCTCTCTCCCTCTCAATCTCACTCTATTCATATCGGTATATCAGTCTCTTTAGCTATCTATGTATTTGTCAATTTGTTTTATTCTACTTATATATATATATATATATATATATATATATATATATATATATATATATATATCAATATGTATCAATTGATCTCATTGTGCTCATATCTATCTATGTTTCAAACTAGAGGCTATAGTTGATAAAAGATTAAAAAAAAAATTTGGAATGTAGTTTTTTTTTTTTCTTTGCTAAATATATCTCATGAGGATTGTCTCAACACAACTTTTTTGCCCAGAGAAATATATACACGTTCATTTAAACTCTATTCTACGCTCTTAAGATGTCAATTTATGTGTTTATAAACCACTCCACCGCACGGGCAGGATATGATACAAAGTTAATTTTAATGTTTAACAGGTTTGAATTCAGAGTTTTCCTTCTTGACTGGTTGCCTAACCAAGGCTAAAGAACCCAGTTTCCCTATTTTTTACTCATAGCTGGAGGGAAAATGAATGTATTTACACCTTTCCCAAGAGTATTAGTGCAATATGAAATGAAGACAGTTTTGTCGAGGATTTGAACTCCTGTCGCCGTGTCCATTTTCTATGACTATAACCATTACACCGCTGCACATTCACGATGTGTATGTATGTATGTATGTATGTAAGAGGTTCTTCCAAAAAGGTTCTAAGTTTTTCTCCAGAAAGAAGTGCCATTGCTGAACATTTTTATTATAGCAACATACTGCCATTTCTTGTAAAGCTAGAAAAACTAATTTAGATTTTTCTAGTTTTATAAGAAGTGGTAATGTGTTGCCAAAATAAAAATGTTCTGCGATGCTTTTTCTTTCTGGGGTAAAACTAAGAACTTTTTGACAGACCCACCTAAGTATCTCTCTATCTATCTGTCTATCTATCAAATTTTCTTCATGTCTATCCATCGTTAAACCGTCATTTTAGATTCAAAATTCTTACCCAGAGGATAGCCTGAACAAGTCCTGGCGGCAGCACCCCACAAGACACCAACTGTACGGCCACCTGCCTCCTATCACGAAAAATATTCAAGTTAGACGAACCAGACATGCAGGACACAGCTGGAGAAGCAGGGACGAACTCATAAGTGATGTACTCTTATGGACCCCCACACATGGCCGTGCAAAAGCAAGACGACCAGCACGAACATACATTCAGCAACTATGTGAGGATACAGGATGTTGTCCTGAAGACCTGCCTGAGGCGATGAACGATAGGGAAAAGTGGCGAGAGAGGGTCAGGGATATCCGTGCTACCAGCACGACATGATGATGATGATGATGATACCTTGCACCTTAAATTTTCCTAATTTCTATTACAGGTCGAAACGCGTTGGTGAACGTAAACTAATATTTCAAAAATTTTCTCATCCATTTATTTGTATTTTTCTTTCCGTTTCTTCTTTTCACGACATATCTGTCTGTCTATTTATCTATCGTTCTCCATGTACATACTTAAAAAATGATTACTTCACTGATTGCCATCTTTTGCGCGTCATCTCTCGACACGGCCCAACCTCTCGCATAAAAATCACGTTTCTGGCTTACTCATCAAACTGAAAGAAATAAAGGGATTGTCCAAAACTGATCTTCAGTTTTTTTCTTTCTTGTTTTGTCTCAAAAATTTCGGATGTGGTTTCTCGCATCTGTTCCTCTGTTCTTTCTTTTTCCGTTTTTCTTCTTTTTTTTATGTTGTTTTGCACACATCACCATATTTTATCAACCCATTTCTTTTTGGAACATTTTAGGAGTGTAAATGTTTTGGTATGAAAAAAAAATACTTTGTTCCTTTTATAAAGAATTTTCGCTGTATTTTTTTTTTGTCTTTTTTTCTCAGTTTTTTTTTTTTGTTATTTCCTTTGATACTTTTTAAAATTATTTTTTGCTATTTTTTAATCTTCCAAATTTTATTTTTCATTAAGTATCTTTAAATTTAAGAATAAAAATGATGATATCATTTTTTTTTATCATTTCTGTTCTTAAATTTAAAAAGATTTTTTTTATTCAAAATTTTTTACTATTTCTTTTTTCATTCCTACCCACCCGAACGACCAACAAACGATCATCAGACGAATTTATTCGTCCCATTGTTAGTAGAACGAAACGTTTATCTCTTTTTTATACAGTGAACAATAACGATTACTCAAAGTTGATAGGGTTATCGTAACTTTTGAAAACCTAACCTTCGTTTTTTTTTTCTTTCTTTTTTCACTAACAAAAAAAAATCGCAGCTTTTTCAAATCCACTACTGTTAAGTAATTCTTTTATTATTTGTAGAAAGAAAAGGAAACGGAGGGGATGACGGTGTGAAATTGGATGGGGGGAGTGATTCAGGTAGGGGTGAGGGGAAGAAAACTCATAAAAACTTCATAGAATATCTTCACAATTCTGGAAATAAAGCATTATTGTTATAGTCTTATGAAACATGAAAATAAAAAATAAGAACTCTTATCTATCTATCTATCTATCTATACACAATATTTCTAATTAATCAAATGACATAATTTAAAACAACAAACGCTGATTCATTAATCAAACGGCCAACTTTTTCTTCTCATAAACGTCCAACTTTTTTCTTGTTATACAAATTTACCTAGGTTTTTATATTTTACACTTTTTACACATCCCTCGTTGATTTAACATCACGAATATCATCCCTCATAGTCCTGATGATGGTTCATTAGAATCGAAACGCTATAGTGTCAACTTCTTAATAAATCTCTCCTTCGACTTGGATTACCTCGTTATCAATTTTTCTTTACAAATTGTCAGCTTACTATCCATTATTTACTTCCTTCCTTCCTATCTATCTATCTATCTATCTATCTCTTTCTCGATCTATCTATCTATCTATCTATCTATCTATCTATCTATCACAGAGACTCACTCACTCATTCACTCTCTATCTATCTATCTATCTATCTATCTCAGTCTGTTCTATCTATCTATCTATCTATCTATCTATCTAAGCTTTTTAATCTATCTATCTATCTATCTATCTATCTATCTATCTATCTATCTATCTATCTATCTATCTTTAAAAAATTGTGCAATTGTACATGAAAAAAACTATCAAGGAACATTGTAACATTTAAAAAAAGGGAGCATGATAAACGCTAATATTACATTATTAACTTAGTTCTCATATATATATATATATATATATATATATATATATATATACATGAGGATCATTAAATAAGTTTCCAGACTTTTTTTGTATGGGCACTTTTATTGATAGTACACCCATGAAACTCTAATCTCCTTCGAAGTAATCTCCTCTGCCTCCAATGCACTTGTTGTACTGTTCCAACAACTTCTGGAAGGCCCCATGGAAGTCCTCTTGTGTGAGCGTGTCAATGACCTTCGTCACAGCCTCTTTCATCTTCTCAATTCTCTCATAATGATAGCCAGCGAGCTTAGGGAATAAGCAAAAGTCACAGGGAGCAAGGTCTAGACTATAGGGAGGCTGAGGAACTGTCTTGATGCCCATTTTAGTCAAATAGTGTGTGACAAGGATGGAGTTATGGACTGGTGCATTGTCCTGGTGGAAATGCCATTGACCCGATTTGAAGAGTGCTGGCCCCTTCCCAAGGAATCTCTTCCCGAACTCCCTTAAAACCTCAATATAGTAACCC
>OY757936.1:70688722-70761222 GCA_963585895.1 Sepioteuthis lessoniana
TAAATCAATCAAAAGAAAAAGTAAAGAAATATAGAGAAAACGAAAGGAAAAAAAAAAGGAAAGGAAAAAGGAAGAAAAAAGATAAAAAGAAAAAGAAAAAGGAAAAGGAAAAAGAAAAAAGAAGATAGGAAAAGAAAAAGGAAGAAATAAACAGAGGAAAAAAGAAAGAAATGAAGAAAAAAGAAAGAAAAAAGGAAAGGAAAAATGACGAAATAAACCAACCCAAAGACGCGCGCGCACACACACACACACACACACACACACTTATATCTATAAGTATGTATTTACGCACGGTCAGTTTTAGAGTAAAGCTGGTTCGAATTCAGAGTTTTTCTTCTAGAATCAATGACTAAACAAAAACCCAGACTACTCTACTATGTTGCCATTGCTGGGGGAAACAAATGGATTCATGCCTTTCCCAATGGCATTAGCACGAAGTGAAATGCAAACAACCTAGTTCAGGATTCGAACTTGGGTCACAGATTTTATTTCTCACGACGATAACAGATGTGTCAACCTCTCCTCCTTTTCATATATATATATGTATGTGTGTGTGTGTGTGTGTACGCGCCTTTAATGAATGCACATTTGAGATTTCAGTATGACACTATTTCCTGGGTCGGTTGAGATGCGCTAAATGATACGTCCTTTCTAATCAAAGTTCCACACGAGCAACTTTCAACACCAAAACTAACCAACTGTAGTACTAAACAAAACACACACACCAACAAAAACAATAAAATCGCCCGACTTGGGTGCGCCATTGTCCAATGTACTTCGTGAATACCTCTGAGTTGCTTAACCGAAGTCAGGGTCCACTCTGTCAACCCCAACGAACCTCACCCTGTTCATCGACCCTCCACTGTTCCAAATAACTTTTTTCGGTTACACAATTCTTACTTCAGACAGAGTATTTATTTTATCTATTCTATTTTATTTATCTGTTTATTTTATCTATTTTTCCAGGTTTATTTATTTTATTTTATTTTATTTTTTTACTGGGATCGATTTAAACAGTATCCATTCAGATGAATGAAAATAAAAAAAAGCAAAAACAAAAACAAACAAAAAGTATGGAAGAAGACACCGGTTCTTCTCTGATAAATATGAATAGAGAAAGCGGTTCTATAAAGTTGACTGATAATAGAACAATTGATGACATTCATCAGATAGTCATCACCCCACATCCATCCATCCATCTATCTATCTATCTATCTATCTATCTGTGGACACGTCATATGGTATAATGACTCACAGGCTATCTATCTATCTATCTATCTATCTATCTATCTATGTCATTCTGTTCAAATCTCTCTCTCTCTCTTTCTCTCTCTCTCTCTCTATATATATATATATATATATGTATATCTTTCTGTCAAAATCTCTCTCTTTCGCTCTCTCTCTCTCCCCCTCTCTCTCTTCTCCCCTTGATCTCATTCTGTTCAAATCTCTCTCTCTTCCTCGGTCTCTATTTCCCCTCTATCTCATTCTATTCAAATCCCTCTCTCTCTCTCTCTCTCAGTCTATTCAAATCTCTCTCTCTCTCCCTTTCACTCACACACACACGCACACACACACACTTTTTCTTACTATCAATCTGTCTGTCTATATATCCATCTCTCTGTCTGCCTGCCATTTGTTTCTATTCGTTTCTATCTATTTATCTATCTGTCTGTTAGTTTCATGATCATACATAATTCACTTTTTAGTTGAGCCAGGATCACTTCAGCAAAACTCAGACATTATACAGGGTAGATCAGAAGTAATGATGCAGTTAACAATCATTAAAATGAAATTTAATTGTCCTATTAATTTTTTGTCACCCTCTCTACTTTTAAGAAATACATAAATAAAACTTAAAGCTACTATATATTATTATATAAATCTTATAAATAAATAAAAATATTACATAAAAACATCATTATATAGATTATCTGTGTATTAATGCTGTAGTATATAGCTACCTACCTACCTACCTACCTACCTACCTACCTACCTCGGCTGTGTAAAGTTTTCGTCACGGGAAAGGAAAAAACAAGGATATTCATTTAATCAGCTACGAGAATATGGGAAATGTAGTTTTTGGTCTAAAAATCTCGTTCACGGAGAATAACCTGGAAAGTAATGAATCTTTTTTTTTCCAGTTTGGCAACCCTGATTGAAAATTAGTAAATCAGTTTGAATGAATCACCAATCATTTTCACCGTAAAAAATCTGGCGAATTTGGTTCGAGACATTAATTTTTTACGCATTTTTCTCATTTCAGGAAGCGACCGGTCAATCGAAACATCTTCAAGACTCTCTCAGTCATCCACGGTTCCATTGTATTGTCAAAAATCTAACTCTTGGAATATAAATTGATCCCTATCATCCTGAGTGAACTTGTTAAATATTTCTGTCATATTGTCTTGAAGTTTGGTTTTGTTTCTTTGTTTAATGGCATATCAACCTTCTTGGGTTATTCAATGCTAAAGCTATGCGTGAGTAAGAACAGCAGTGGTATTATTTAAACCATAGCTGGAAGGATAAAGTGGTTCATATTTTCTCCTAAGTTATTAGTCCGAAAGGGTATTCAATCACTTGGCTGGGATTCGAACTCGCTTACTAAGATGTCGCAGTTCACCATATTGGTCACCACGCTACGGAGACACAGAATTTGATCTCGTATTCAATTTTCGGACACAATTAACCAGACATTCATTGATCTAAGATTACTCAGAATGTTCCCACAGGTTTTGACGTCCATCGTAGATCACCTAATCAGGGTTGCTAACCTGAAAATAATGTTTCTCTTAAGTAACTGTACATTTTCGTTTCCGTCTTGAAGTAAATATTTTTGTGGCAATAAATTCAAGCATAGAATGAGACTGATTTGTTGATTCATTTTTGAGGTTGGCAACTCTGATTAATCAGGGTTGTGAACCAGAAAAAAAAAACCGTAATCTCGAAGTTCAAACAGAAAATATGGATGTCATTTTATTATTTTCTGTGAGTTGAACTATAAAGAAAACTTAACAACAAACAAAATAGCATTCTACAAAGGCCTCGCAATGTTCTTAGCCCTGTTAGTGGGGGTTAGAATAGACTGACAGTATCCCTTTAAAAAGGGGTGTCCTAATTAGAACTAAACTGCATCTGGGGCTGAGGCTAGTTCTGGAGATCTGGGGTGTATGGAGTACCCTTTTATTGCCATTACTTCCAGGTCAACTCTGACCCAGAGTTGTAGCATCTCCGAAGATTTTATCAATGGATCAAATAAAACTGATTGAAAAATATTCGTATACGATAGGAAAAGTTGATTCCATATAACTCTGCAAATTATTTATATTAAGAATAGTTACTTGAAGCTATAATTGTTTACTAAGGATTCAGATCAATCCGATAATATATAACGGGATTTCCACAAAGCAGTGGTTGTATAAATACTACTGTATGGATGCACTACACGGACGCTGAAAAAAACGCATAGAGAAAAAACTAGATGGGAACTGCACAAGAATGCTACATTCTATTTTGAACAAATCCTGGAAATAATATCTGACAAAAAAGCAGCTGAACGGCCACTTATCACCCATCTCAAAAACCATCCGAATAAGACAAACCAGACATGCAGGACACAACTGGAGAAGCAAGGACGAACTCATAAGTGACGTTCTTCTATGGACCCCGACACATGGACATTCCGATGTTGGCCGACCAGTAAGAACTTATTTACATCAGGTGTACGCGAACACTGGATGTAGTTTGGAAGACCTGCCGGGAGCGATGGATGATAGGGATGGATGGCGAGAGAGAGAGAGAAGGAGGGAGAGTCAGTGATATCCACGTTAGCAGTGCGACTTGATGATGATGAATGATTATAATCACTTACTTGAAACCATAAAACATGGCAATGTGTGAAACCATTTAACTGTGTGTTTTGTGGAATAGAATTATTAGCGCTAAATAGCAATACTTGAAACTATTTAAATGTGTGTTGTGTTGAATAGAGTTATTAGTGTTAAATAGCAATACTTGAAACCATTTAACAAACATATGTTTATTATTAATTAGAAATAATATCTTAAATTATTATTAAATTACTGAAACCATAGAACTGGGCGTGCAAATCATTTTCATTGGATAAGAATATAACTTAAGATACAACGACATAAAAATTGTCAATATATAAGTATCATCATCATCATCATCATGTTGTGCAGCCAGCACGGATATCCCTGACCCTCTCTCACCACTTCTCCCTATCGTTCATCGCCTCCAGCAGGTCTTCAGGGCTACTTCCCGTATCCTCACATAGCTGCTGTATGTATTTTCTAGCTGGTCGTCCTGCTTTTGCTCGGCCATATGTGGGGGTCCATTGGAGTACAACATTTATGAGCTTGTCCTGCTTCGTCAACAGTGTCCTGCATGTCTGGTTCGTCTAACTTGAATAGTTTTCATGATGGCAGCATTCTTGTGTAATTGCCGTCTAGCTTTTTCTCCAGCCGTTTTGTTAGTGTCCAAGTAGTGCATCCATATAGCAGTATCGATACGACCGCTGCTTAGCGTTTCATTTTATCGGTCAGGTCTGACTTCCATATGATCGATAGCTTATCGATAGCTGTCCATGCCTTCGTTAGCCGCGTGTCGATGTCTTTTTCGGTTGATGAGACACTGCTTCCTAGGTAGGTGAACTTGTTTACCAGTTTCAGAGAGGTTCTCCCTAATGCGGAAATGTCGCCTGTTTGATTAAAGCACATGTACGTATTCAGTTTTGTGTGCATTGATATGGAGGCCAATACCTGCGGCGGCTTGTTCCAAACTATGCAGTAGTGTTTCGGCTTGGTTGGCTGTATTTGCCAGGATTGCTATGTCATCGGCCTAGTCGGCGTTGGTAATTGTTTTTGCGGGGTACCTTCTGCTTCTTTTCTTTATCAGCTCGAAGCCGTTTTCTTTGATTTTATCAATCGATGTTCAAAGTACGTAGTCTAGACAGATGATAAAGAGGTATGAGGCTAGCGTGTCCCCTTGTAGTACTCCTGCTACAATGTCGAAGTATTCTGTGTCTCCATCCGGTGAACGTACTTTCACTTTGGTGTTTCTATAGAGAATCGTTATTGCTGCAACGGTCACTTTTGGTAGGTCATATGCTAGTAGGATTTGTTCCATCTTTGCTCTGCGAATGGATACAATGGCCTTGGTAAAGTCGACGAATAGTAATATCGCCTGTAGGTTTTTTGCCCGTACGCCTTCAAGCATTCTACGGATGGTCAATATTTGTGAGGTCGTGGATCTATTTCTTTGGAAGCCGTTTTGAATTTTCCTAAGAATGTTGTCAATTTTGGGTTCTATGCGGTTTCGCTTTCTTTGTAAAATGCCGCCTGTACAGTGTGTTTTAAATGTAAAGACACTTTTACCGTAAACCCATATTGAATATATGACCTTGGTCAAAGGTGCCAGCATGCCCGGTACATGGAAGAGTCTTTTCTAAAAGCTTAGAATGCCCACTAACCCCCCCTCTAAGCAGAAAATGAGCCTAGACAGATTGACATGCCGTTAAAATCAATCAATCGTCAATCACCACAATGTTCTGCAAATCTTTTGAAACGTAGGGCAACGTTGGGGGATCTTGTTGACAAGGATCACCTGAATCTTCAAGACAGACGCAGCTGGAAGTGAAAACAATTTTATATCTATTTTATCGCGCTTAGGAGACGAAGCGACGGCCGCAACACGCTGACAATCGTCGAGAAAAGCGCGTCGATTATTTTGTTTCGTCGCGGTTCAGCCAGCCGTAAAGTTGAGACGTAAAATTGAATGTCTTCAGCTATCTATCTATCTATCTATCTATCTATCTCAGTTCATTATGGAAGAAGGTACTGACACAGACAGACAGACAGACAGAGTATCACTGATAAATAAGTACAAGTCTAACTTTCATGAGACAAAAAGTTATTTTTTTAAAGCAAAGATACTAGAATTCTATTATTTCCACAGCAACATTATACAAAAGCATTATACAAAAACAGATATTAGTTATCATTTAATACCAAATTAAAAAAAATTGTTTTATTTTTCTCTTCAACTTTACATTCTCAAAACGGATATAAGTAAAGTTAGCGACCGTAGGACGACCAGAAGGCTCCCTTTTCAATAGCTACAACACCGAGGTGTAGGGGAGGGCGCTACTCTTTTCCCTGGATTGCTCCACTTTACCCTTGATACGTACCTTATATTGCTGAGTGTTAAACAAGGAGGTATCAAATACCATTTTAAAAGTCTTTGGTATGACGCGACCTGGGATTGAACCCAGGACTCCCGGACCAATGGCGAACACTCTACCAAGTACACCTCATATTTTTTTACGGTTCAGTTTTTGATTACAGAGGTCTTGCAAGTTTTTATTTTTTATTTTTTTATTGTTAAGGTTTTGCATGTTTTATTAGTGATACTGTGGCTAGATAGACAGATAGATAGATTGGTAGATGTATAAATAGATATATAGAAAACCATAAAGTCTTATTGTTTGATGTTAGACAAAAGAAAGAATTTTGAACGTTGACTTTCAAGACAGGCTTTTCTTTATATTAGAGGATTGGCTCTAAATGATCTTTCTGCCGACTTAGCATGATACATTCTTTGCATATCTATCTCAACCTGGTCATATCTATCTATCTATCTATCTATCTATCTATCTATCTATGTGTTCTTCAAAAAGGATGGCTTTACCATTTAATAATCTACGACGGTTGATATACCATAAAACAAACAAACCAAATCTATCTATCTATCTATCTATCAAATTATTCTTTCTTTCTTTCTGGTCTATTGCAAGGAGCACGGCTTCGTAGTGAGTTTCTATTTATCATTTCTATTGTAAATCTATCTATCTATCTATCTATCTATCTATCTATCTGACTCAGTTCATATCTATCTATCTATCTATCTATCTTATGTGAACTAAAAAAGTCTCAATCACTTTACCTATGTATCTGTACCAACACAAGACTCCCTAGAGATATTTAATCTCTCATTTTTTATCAAAGACCATTTATTTCTCTGTCCCTTTATTGTCTAGCCTCAATTGAATCAGACATTGTTTTATCAAAACAAGTATCAACCCAAGAGGAATACTAAGTTGTCATAATTATTTATAAAATTCAATTAAAAGTTTTTAAAAAATTTATTTTCACTTCGAGTTTAACTGCAAAGGATCGATTGAAAAAAATAGCAGCATTCCTTTTTATGGAAAAATATATAATGATAAAAACAAAATTGCAACATCCTGAAGGATGCTATATATCTTAACCAGTGTACATTAGTTTGGCTAAAAACCAGAAGAATGGAGCACCCAGTAAGAATCAAACTCATTAATAATGGTTTTAAAGCTTGACTGCTACTACACAAGAATGCTGCGAGCAATATTGAACAAGTGCTGGAGGCAGCACCTCACAAAACAGCAGTTGTACAGCCACTTACCACTCATCACGAAAACTGTCCAAGTTAAACGAAACAGAGATGCAGGTCACTGCTGGAAAAGTTGGGACGAAGTCATAAGTAACGTACAACTGTGGACCCCTTCATATGGACGAGCAAAGGCAGGACGACCAGCTAGAACCTACGTACAACAGCTCTGTGCCGATACAGGATGTAGCTCTGAAGAACAACCAGAAACAATGAAGGATAGGGAAGGGTGGTGAGAAAGAGTCAGGGATATCTGTGCTGATAGCGCGACATGATGATGAACTACCATGATACCTTCACCATTATCATCAAGTGCGCTTAAAGCACGGATTTCCCTCCCCCCTCTCTCTTTCTCTCTCTCTCTCTCTCTCTCTCTCTCACACACACACACACTCTCTCTCTCTCTCTGTCTCATCCTCTCTCTATCATCCATCGCTCCTGGCAGGTCTTGCTAACACAACTAAACCAAACAAATAATTTGTTCCCATTTATATAGTTTCAAATATTTGTAGATAATAATAATAATAATAATAATAATAATAATAATAATAATAATAATTTGAAAGCAATTTAGATGGTTCACAATCATTTTAAACAAATAAGCGTTTCATTATCATCAAGTTACACTGAGAGCACGGATTTCCCGATCATGCATTGCTCGTAGCGGGTCTTCTAGACAACATCCTGTAAGCAAGTTCTTGCTGGTCGGCTTATGCAGGCATGTCCATATATAGGGTTCAATAGAAAAACGTCACTTATGAGTTAGTCCTTGCTTCTCCAGCAGTGTCCTGCGTGTTTTGTTCGTCTTACTTGATTGGGTTTTGAGATGGGAAGTGAGTGGCCGTACAGGTGCTTTTTTGTGGAGTGTTGCTTCAAGGATTTGTTCAAAATAGCCCTAGCATTCTTGTATAGTTCCCATCTAGCGTTTTCTCCTTGCGTTTTATTACTAACCATGTGCTGCATCCATACAATAGTATTGACAAAGCCACAGCTTGAAAAAATCCCGTTTTTTTTATCGGAAAGATACTTTACAAAGCTTAAATTAGTTCAGCACAAGGCTTGAAGTATAGGGTGACCAATAAGAATTGATCTGACCAACAATGACCTGCTGGCTTAGATTGTTAATTATTACATCATACCAATGTGTAGTACACACCCTGATGTTGGTCACAATGTGACGTAGTGACAATCATACCAGTGCATTGTTTGCTAGAGTACAGGTCTGTGTCAACGCCTATTGTAGAGTGTATTAATATTACTTGCTGTATTTATCCGTATAATACTTACAGTCGACAGAGGACTTTGTGTAAAAATGTTTTATTTATTAATGCCTAACAGGCTTCTTACTTTCAAAGTCTAATATCGGGAATATCTTTATGATGAAAGGATTTTAACCATGTTGTATTTGTTCTACTTGTTTGATTGTTTTTTATTCTTCGAAAGTTCGCACTCAAAGAGCAACTGAAGTGTTTATTTTTATATGAAAAAATATGCATATATATATATATATATATTGCTGCCGTTACTACTATTTATTCAGATGAATTCAACAGACTTCAACAGACTTCAAACATGTCAATACAAGCTCATCTAAATGTCGAGTACATAAAACTCAGGGTCGCGGCATTTAATCTTGTTTTGTTTATTTAATCATTAAAATTTCGTGATATGGATTTGCAATTTTTGGTTTCAAGAGCAGTGTATATTACTCATTTAGCGGTAGCTTTTGATCATAATTGTGTGTGTGCGTGCGTGAACGTGCATATATATATATATATATATATATATATATATATATATATATATATATGATTTTACTTGGATGGTTGGTCTCCGTAGCCATATCAATGCAACATGGTCTTTGCCAGATAAGATCCCCACAGCATATAAGATATAAGACCAAATCTTGTGGCAGTGTATTTCATGTTTTATTTCGACCCCTGCTGTTTATTGATTGGGGAATAGATGTTAAAATATATCAAGTTAGCGATGAAATGCAACAAAAAATACGATGAAAGAAGAACACACGATGGGGTTTGCTTATCAGGGAAGCTATAGTGATCTACACCCATGGTTAAATTAAAATTACTCGAGTTACATGGGTGGCAGAAACTGATATCATTTTTTTTTGCATATCTTATGTGCGGTTGGTATATTAATGACCACTTTCAATTGCTCTCTTTTTTTTTTGTTTGGTTTGGTTATGTTTTATGGTATATGAATAATTGTTGGTTATTTAATGCCAAATCCTGTTTAAACGTATATATATATATATATATATATATATATATATATATATATATATATATATATATATATATCATTTGGAAGCATATTTTGTTGATAAGATTTTTAAACGAGCCTGAGATCATTTTTCTTTTGCACACGGTTAATTGGTTTCAAGAAATCGAATACGAATAACTCTTTTGATCATTTGTTTGCATACAGTTGAATGGTTCCAAGTATTACGTTGTGAATTCAATAAGTTTCCAGACTTTTTTGTACAGTCCTTTAAAATTGTCGTAGACTCTTGATTATTCACTATGTTATTGCTATACATCTTATGAGATGACTGACCAATTTTTAGGATTTCAGCTTCAAATGAACAGCTACTGCAGGAACTGGAATACAACCTACTAAAGCCTGATTGTCACAGCTGAGGAATTTCAAAAATGCAATCTGGACTTTAGAAGAACGATATGCAATGAAATTCTGTTTTAAACTTGGAAAAAATGCCACAGAAACGTATGGAATGCTTCAGACTGCTTTTCGACCATCTTGCATAAATCGAGCATCAGTTTTTGAGTGGCATAAGAGATTCGAGGAAGCCAAGAATCTGTGAAGGATGATGAGAGGTATGGAAGGAGTAAGGAAGTCAATACACCAGAGTTGATTGGCCAAAGGGTTAGGATTAGGGTTAGTATGTTGAGGTTTTAACGGAGTTCAGCAAGAGATTCCTAGGGAAGAAGCTAGCACTCTTCAAATCGGGTCAGTGGCATTTCCAGCAGGACAATGCACCAGTCAACAACTCCATCCTTGTCACAGACTATTTGACCAAGATGGGCATCAAGACACTTCCTCACCCTCCCAATAGTCGAGACCTTGCTCCCTGTGACTTTTGCTTATTCCCTAACCTCATAGGCCGTCGTTATGAGACAATTGAGGAGATGAAAGAGGCTGTGACGAAGGTCATTGATACGCTTACACAAGAGGACTTCCATGGGGCCTTCAAGAAGTTGATGGAACGGTAAAACAAGTGCATTGCAGCCGGAGGAGGTTACTTCGAAGGGGACTAGAGTTTCATGTGTGTACTATCAATAAAAGTGCCCATACGAAAAAAGTCTGGAAACTTATTTAATGATCCTCGTATTATGTAACAAAAACAATTCCAGTCATTTGTTTGCGTACATTTAAATAGATATGCAAAATATGGAAGAGATTGGTCCGTCGGTAATATCATTTTTAAGTAAGTTAAAACTAATTTGTTAGTACACTAGTGTTACTATATTTTCTCCATAGTTAAATGGTTTAAATTATTGCTATATAACAATAAGTCTCTTCAATATCAATCATTTGCTTGCACACAGTGAAGTGGTTACAAGTATTGCTATATATCACTAACAATTCAATTAAATATCAGTCATTTGCTTGCAGTTGTATTTGCAGTTAAATGATCAAACAGTTCTATTTAGCTCAAGTAATTTGTTCGCTTTTTTGATAAAATCAAAGAAAACTGTTTCAAGCTAACAACTGTTGATAAAATGAAAGAAAACGATTTCAAGTTAATAAAAGAAAGAAGCAGACGGTACCCCGTTAAAACAACTACCGACGCTGACTACGCCGATGATATAGCACTTCTGGCAAATGCTCCCGCCCAAGCCGAAACCTGCTACATAGTCTAGAACGAGCTGCTGCAGGCATCGGCCTTCATGTCAACGCACACAAGACAGAATATATGAGCTTCAATCAAACAGGTGACATCTCCATACAAAACGGTTGTGCTCTGAAACTAGTTGACAAGTTCACCTACCTAGGTAGCAGTGTCTCATCAACCGGGATAGACATCGACGACACATGACTAGCAAAGGCATGGACAGCTATCAATAAGCTATCGGTCGTATGGAAGTCAGACCTGACCGATAAAATGAAACGCAGTTTCCTCCAAGCAGTGATCGTATCGATACTGCTATATGGATGCACCACATAGATGCTAACAAAACGTACGGAGAAAAAGCTTGATGGCAACTACAGAATAATACTGCGAGCAATATTGAACAAGTCCTGGGGACTGCACCCTACAAAACGGTAACTGTACGGCCACCAACCACCCGTCACGAAAACTATAAAAATTAGACGAACCAGACATGCAGGGCACTTCTGGAGAAGTAGGGACAAGTTCGTAAGTGATGTACTCCTGTGGGCCCCTTCATAAGGACCAGTAAAGGCAGGATGTCCAGCTCGAACATACATACAGAAGCTCTATGTAGATACTGGATGTAGCCCGGAAGACCAGCCAAAAGCAATGGACGATTGGGAGGGGTGGTGGGAGAGGGTCAGAAATATTCATGCTGATAGTACGACATGATGATGATGATGATGATCAATTTGTTTGCATACAGGTTAAATGGCATACAGTTCTATTTGACCCATAGGTAAGGCCCTATCAGGTGTTACCATTCCGGAGCAGAGTGGATCTGGGATCCGGAATTAATGGAAGTGAAGGGGTTATGAGACTATCTTTTGGTCCGGCACCAAACATCAGGGCACTTATCTTGGGCAAAGTACCAAAAATACTACTATGTTTTGTCCCGGTACCAAATGTAACACTATGGTTTGTACCGTCAGGTCACTTATCTTGGGCACAGTACCAAATATACTACTATATTTTAGCCCGGCACCAAATTTAGCACTATGGTTTGTACTGTCAGGTCACTTATCTTGGGCACAGTACCAAATATACTACAATGTTTTGTTCCGGCACCAAATGTAACACTATGGTTTGTACCGTCAGGTCACTTATCTTGGGCACAGTACCAAATATACTACTATATTTTGTCCCGGCACCAAATGTAACACTATGGTTTGTACCGTCAGGTCACTTATCTTGGGCACAGTACCAAATATACTACAATGTTTTGTCCCGGCACCAAATGTAACACTATGGTTTGTACCGTCAGGTCACTTATCTTGGGCACAGTACCAAATATACTACTATATTTTAGCCCGGCACCAAATGTAACACTATGGTTTGTACTGTCAGGTCACTTATCTTGGGCACAGTACCAAATATACTACTATATTTTAGCCCGGCACCAAATTTAGCACTATGGTTTGTACTGTCAGGTCACTTATCTTGGGCACAGTACCAAATATACTACAATGTTTTGTTCCGGCACCAAATGTAACACTATGGTTTGTACCGTCAGGTCACTTATCTTGGGCACAGTACCAAATATACTACTATATTTTGTCCCGGCACCAAATGTAACACTATGGTTTGTACCGTCAGGTCACTTATCTTGGGCACAGTACCAAATATACTACAATGTTTTGTCCCGGCACCAAATGTAACACTATGGTTTGTACCGTCAGGTCACTTATCTTGGGCACAGTACCAAATATACTACTATATTTTAGCCCGGCACCAAATGTAACACTATGGTTTGTACCGTCAGGTCACTTATCTTGGGCACAGTACCAAATATACTACAATGTTTTGTCCCGGCACCAAATGTAACACTATGGTTTGTACCGTCAGGTCACTTATCTTGGGAACAGTACCAAATATACTACTATATTTTGTCCCGGCACCAAATGTAACACTATGGTTTGTACCGTCAGGTCACTTATCCTGGGCACAGTACCAAATATACTACTATATTTTAGCCCGGCACCAAATGTAACACTATGGTTTGTACCGTCGGGTCACTTATCTTGGGCACAGTACCAAATATACTACAATCTTTTGTCCCGGCACCAAATGTAACACTATGGTTTGTACCGTCAGGTCACTTATCTTGGGCACAGTACCAAATATACTACTATGTTTTAGCCCGGCACCAAATGTAACACTATGGTTTGTACCGTCAGGTCACTTATCTTGGGCACAGTACCAAATATGCGACTATATTTTGTCCCGGCACCAAATGTAACACTATGGTTTGTACCGTCAGGTCACTTATCTTGGGCACAGTACCAAGTATACGACTATATTTTAGCCAGGCACCAAATGTAGTACCATCGCTTTGATGTGGGTTTTCAGGGTCGAATCGTACGTCTGAGGCACCAAATATAGGCGTAAATTCTGAGGTGATGTACTTGAGAAATATAAATCATAGGTTTTTCAGTTTGGTCTTCCTGTGTTGGTCTTTGGTGTAATCGCTTGAACTTTCAAATTTGACTTATATTTCTGCTCAAAGATTTCAGTTAATTCAACAGCTAACACAAAAACTTGCGACCCAACCAAAGCAGATAATAAAATATCACGACAATTGAGTTACAGGGTACTCCACATTCCCCCAAGCTCTACGACTGGAGCCTCAGCGTCAGATTGTTTAGTGTCATATCCAGGATACCCATCTTTTTTACGATGGAAATCAGTTGATTTTCCACACACACACACACACGCACACAATCTCAATATGAATAACTATAAGAGCTTTTTAGGAATCAATAACACTCAAGTTTATTCCAGATCGATAAATAAACGAGAACGTAAACAATTTCTGCTTCAGACAGAATTTTGTTTAGGAAAAAATTCACTAAATGAATTATGTGACTGTTGAACCAACATTTTTTAAGTTTAAATCGAACATAGCGAATTCTTATTTTAGAACATATTTCGGAAAATTATCGCCAACTTGACAAATCCAACTGGTATCAAAAATTTAAAACAGGTTATTTGTATAAGATTAAAAGTCATCAGAAAAAAAAAAGACCCAACAAAAAACTGAAACGTATACGTGCTAATTACCTATATAGTCAGCAGAGAAAATTCTGCATATATATCAAGTAAATGAGGACTGTAAATAGCCAAAGAATAAGCGCTCAATGCTTGTTTATTTAATATTAAATTTACCTGAAGAGTGGTATAATGGTTAAAGCGATGGACTGTGGAATTGTTATAAGCGAGTTCGAACTCCAATTGACCTATTATGTTCACTTTCGGACCAATAGCCTTGGGAAAGATACAGATCCCCCTTATCCTCCCAGCTATGGGTTAGATAGTACCACTACTGTTCTTCTAGAAGAATGACTTTGGCATTAAATAACCCACGAAGGTTGATATGCTAAGAAACCGAACCAGATCATCCAGAAGGAACAAAGCGGAAGGTTTTTTAATTGCTACACACAACCACTAATTTAATTTTAATTGCTACACACAAGATAAAACTATAAAAATCTGAATTAATTTTTCCATTTTTATAAGACGTGTTGGTGTGTTGTCACAACAAAAATATTGGACAATGCCCTTTTTTCTGGGTGAAGGTTAAAACTTTTTGAACGTCCCTCTTATATATATATATATATATATATATTCATGTGAAATTTTAGCTCGCTAGACAGCTTTGATGAGTCAGAACAGGTGTCGATGAATTTAAGGTATTTCAGTTTATCTCTTCCCTTAGCCACCGTCAGATATCGCGACCTTCTCAATAAAACAAACTTGGAAATGAAGGCAGCAAGTTAGAACGAAGTGCATTTTTCAAAGGATATCATTTTAGATTGATCAGTTGGATAAATGAAAGAAGAGCAAGAAGGAACCATTTTTACGGGCAATTATCCGAGTTAAGTATGCAGATCTTTCCCAATCCCCGCTAAAAAAAAAAAAAAGAAAAAAAGAAAGATGGGCGCTAAAATTGCCTTGTTGAACTCTATAATTACAAATTCAGTGCCTAGTTTAATGAGCCATAATTTAATGATTTTCAACTGTTTGATTTGCAGTAATTTTCAGTTCTTGTAAGGGTTGGGGTATTTCACCTTTTGACGTCTCCTTTGATTTAAAGATAGTGTTACACACCTGGTTCAGTATGACTACGTTTTCTCTTTTTCATTTAATCATATAGCTGGATTATTAAAAGAAAGCGCCAATATATTTCAACTGCTTGTCAACTCAGAGGACACCTTTTATATTAGAATGGATCAAAAATTTTAACAATTCAGCCTGATACTCGTGTCGGGTGGTTTTGTAGAATAAATAACAGCTCAGTTCCTGGGAGCCTTCTCACCCACCAGGAGGCACCTGATCTCTTGCCTAAAAGGGCTAAGGTATGGGTTGATTATACTTCACTATAATTCTCTTTGGAAAGGCATAAATACAACTGTTCCCCACAACTTGATATGAGTAAATATTAGGACAGACTAAGTTCTTTAACCTTAGGCAACTGGAAAAGGAAAAGTCATAATTTGCACCAGCTGTACTCTCCTAAAAATTGACATTGTGCCACATCCTATCTGTAGCGGAGAGTTTAGGTGAATAGATATAAAAAAAATGAAAAGTATCGGCACTCTTATTGATTTTCTTAATCATATTTACCCAACCCCTCCGCTCGGGCAGGATATGACATAAGGTCAATTTTTAAGCGGAGTTTAACAGGTTTGAATTCAGAGTTTTCCTTCTCCTAGACTAGTTGCCTCGCCAAAGCTGAAGAACCCAGTCTGACCTACTATTTAACCATAGCTGGAGGGAGAATAATTGGATTCATTCCTTTCCCAAGGGTATTAGTGCCATGTGAAATGTAATCAGTCTCGTCCAGGATTTGAACTCGTGTCGCCGTGTCCATTTCCTACGACGATAGCCATTATACCACGGGCACCTCCTGGATTTTCTTTATGAACTTTTAATTGATACAAGGGAGTCCCCTTGAGTAAGAGCGCGGTTCCAAATAGTTTATGGATGTAGCACTACCCGTTAGGTTTCAGTCGGACCGCGAGGGGAAGACGAAAGACTGTCTGTTGGTTTACTTGTTACGAAAATATATTTGTTACACTTCTTACATCGCAGCCGAAAAGAGAGAGATAGAGTGTAAAATCCGTCAACTGCATTAGAGAGACAGAAAATAAATCTTGGCAAAACGAAAAAGCACAGACACAGACTCTGCAACTACGATTTTCACTTTCTTTTGTAGTTCTTCGGGTTACTCATGTTTATTGTTTATCCTCCCTCGCATTTTCAAAGGGAACGCCTCAGGTTCATTCGTTCTTTCTGCACTAAGGCTTCTTCACGACCACCTGGTTTAGTGTAGAGGTGTACGGTGGCTTCTTTGCAGAGCCCACCTAAAATGGGTGCTCATCTTCGCATCTTTGCAGCCGGTCTGCAACTGACTTTACTTTCTGTTTTCTATTCCGCAGTCACTTTAACAATTTCCCGTTTGAGTTTGTTTCAGCCAATCACCACCCGTCGGCCGATTGCTGCTGATACATTGTATTTTTTGGTTGAGCACCGGTCAGCTGTTACCATGGCTAGAATTTTGGTATAACTTTTCATTTACCATCCAATTTGTTTCTCCCTTATAGTTTTATAGCCTTTCTCTCTTTCTCAGTGACTCTTATCATCATCATCATCATCATCTCTCTCTCTCTCTCTCTCTCTCTCTCTCTCTCTCTCTTACTGCCTCGAATCCCTTTCTTATATATGTCTCTCCTTTTTCAATGTCACCTGGCTGACCTCTAACTTTGAACCCCAAGTGTAGCTTGAAAACAATTTATTGCTAAAAGGATTCACGAAAATGCCTAATTATTTTACTAGTCGTGTTGTGGTTAACGTACTGGATAGTGACATCATTGTAAACGAGTTTGAACTCCAGTTGCGCCGTTACGTTTACTTTCGGACTTATACTTTTGGGAAAGGCATGAACCCCCTTTATCTCCCAGCTATGGGTTCTTCTACAAGGATGGCTTTGGCATTAAATAACCTGCGAAGGTTATTATGTCATTAAACAAAGAAACTAACCTCTTAATTGATACGAAAGTCAAAATGCATTTTATACATCTCTACATTTCATATACTTGGTATGACACTAAACTTGCTTAACACTCAGCATTCTAAGGTAGGTATCAAGGGTAAAGTAGAGCAGTCCAGCGAAAGGAGTAGTGCTCTATCCTACACCTCGGTGTAGTAGCTATTGAAAAGAGAGCCTTCGGGTCACCCTCGACTATAGGTGCCAACTTTACTTTTTACTATATATTCATATTTCAATGCAATAGTGTTTGATTATAAACAATATCTCGTTATATCCGTTTTTTATTGTATAATGTTCCACTAGAAATTAAAAAAAAATCCTGGTATCTTTGGTTTAGAAGAAAATTAACTTTTTTATTAAAAAAATGGTAGGGGTATACTTATTTACGGGCGATACTATACAATATGAACGTTGTTTCTGACGTAGGCAAGCAAATAGTTTTTAATGAGTTCGATTCTCATTGAGTGCTTTATATTTTTGATTTTGAGCCAAACTAAGTTAAACTTAGTAAATAACTAACTGTTTAGGACCAGTGTAACCGAAAATGTGTATCTGTTGTCTTTGTGACGATGTAAAAACACGCAGGTTGAATTTATTTAGTATAGCATATCAAACATTGTTGGCCTGCTGAACAGCAAAGTTAGTTTGCCTTTTGTAGCCCCCATCGCCACCATCTCAAAATAAAAGTAGCTTTTATGATCGTCATCACCCCAGAGCCAAAAAAGAAACAGAGACAAATAATCACACACACACACACACACAGAGAACAAGCAAACAAAAAAAAACCCGCTTTCGTGTGAATCGACTGTAACAGCAAAAATCGGAAGGGTCACGTGACACTGGGACTTCCGCCCCGGTGAGTGATGTGATACGTGAGGCGTATTGAGGCTCGTAGCAAACGCGAACACCTGGCCCGATTTTTATTTGTGGATAATCTTTCAGTAATGTTAGCAGCTATTCGACCGGTCAGCGGCCATTGTTAACAACGCGACTTTTTGTGGCTTAAAAAAATCAAAACAAAAAGAAAAAAAACAATCTTTTGTCCATCTCTCTCTCTCTCTCTCTCTCTCTCTCTCTCTCTCTATGTATCTATCTATCTCACCAACTAATCTAAAAAAAAACCCACTGAGTAACGGCACAGAGGCGGGTTTCAAGGAAATTTAGGCGGAGAAATTTCTATGTTAACGCCAGGGATCTGATTACGTTCGTTTCCTATATAGTTCAATCGTCTGGGCAAGAGGCGGAATACATTCATTCATTAATTTGAAACTTTGTAATCAGGTCTTGTATAGACCACCAACCCTCCCCAGGATATCCGACCCTCCCTCGTACCTTAGATCCTCCCCAGGACCTGGAAACATTAATTTTGGAGTTAATTTCTCTCATGAACAAACACAAACGAAGATAAACACACATGCATACAAAATTCATTTAAATACAGCAGAAGATATGAGTCGGTTGGTTAGTTTTACGGCACACCAATCCTTGTAGAGTTATTTAATGCCAAAGGCAGTCGAACAGTTATGGTCTCCAATTGTATACAATACAAAAGCATATCTTTAAGTTGATTTCAAAGAGATAGACATTTCATTATTTAAAACAAAACTATTTTGCCCATGAATTCAACCACTCCGGCTGAGAATAGGAGTAATGCCAAAGAAGAGGGGTCTTTGCTCTTACCAAAGCTCGACAGACCTATCGGCAGGGGCAGTAGAATACCCCAACTGCATCTCTGCAGGATTTGGCATTAAATGACCTACAAGGGTTGATATGCCATAAAACCCAACCTAATCAAATCATATATATTTGGTATATATGTATACAGAGCATCTGACAATAAATAACCTTCATGGCTTGATATGCCATAAAACCTTACCAAACCAATTCATATATATTTAATATATATGTATTAAGAGAATTTGGCATTAAATAACCTACAATACTTGATATGCCATAAAACCAAACCAAATCAAATCACATATATTCAATCATATATATTTGATATATATGCATAAAGAGGATTTAGCATTAAATAACCTACAATGGTTGATATGCCGTAAACCCCATTCAAACCAAATCTTATATATTCCATATATATGTATAAAGAAAATTTAGCATTAAATAACTTACAATAGTTGATATGCCATAAACCCCAACCCAATTAAATTATATATATTTACTACATATGTATAAAGGGGATTAGGCATTAAATAACTCGAAAGGGTTCATATGCCATAAACCCCAACCTAACCTATACCAAAACCAAAGCTCCAAAAGTAAATCGTCATCACTGAATGTAGTTTGGAATAACACATAGAACCCCCTTTTTGGGGGAGTGGGGTCCAGCATTTCTGCAAGTGTTGCAGTCTGTGTATTCTAGGCCTAGCCGACAGGACTCTATATACATAATAACTGACTGAATTAGTGATTGATTTTAAAGGCATGTCAACTCTTCTAAACTTATTTCATGCCTAGTGGGGATAGGGTGGCGGTCTTACTCAACTGCAGAGGATGTAGTCAGTCTACAGAATGTATCGATTGATTGACGGCATGTCAACCCATCTAAATTTACTTTATGTCTCGAGGTTAGGGAATTGCGTTCAATTAGACGTTTTTGTACAGTTGTTTCTTAATATTTCTGGGCACACGATCCTATAAAATACGAATAATTTATATCTATTTGACTCATAGGTTGGACCCAGATAGGTATTACCACTCCGAGCCAGTGTGGACTTGAGTGGTTTGGTTTGGTTTGGTTTGATTTTATGGCATGTCAATGTAGGTTATTTAACGCCAAATCCTCTTTTTACATATATATTAAGTATGTAAGATTTGTAAGCGAATAGTTTGTTGGTAGAATTTTAAACAAGCTAGATCTCACTTGTTTGCACACAGCTAGACGGTTTCAAGCATTCTATCCAACACTAATAGTTTTTAAATGATTTCAAGTATTTTTATGTAACACAAACAATTCAATAAAACATCAATCATTTGTTTACACACGGTTGAATAATCAAACAATTATATTTCTAACAATTCAATTTAACACGTCCTTTGTTTGCAAAGAGTTTAAATGTCAAACAATTCTATTTGACCCATAGATAGGACCATGTTAGGTGCAACCACTCCGGGTCAGGTGGACTTGGGAGCAATAGTAATACATGGGTACTCCACATTCCTCAAAGGTCCAGCATTACTGGAATGTCAACATCAGATTGTTTAGTGTCATATCCAGGACACTTATTTTTTGATGGAGGGAGGCTTACACCTCTGCATTGAGGTAGTCGATGTATTCTCCAGTCCCAGCCGACTGGACTGAGAGTGGACCTGAAAGTAATAGCAATGAACGGGTTATGCACATTCCCCAGATCTCCAGAAATGGAGCCGCACCATTAGATGAAGTCTAGTGTCATACTTATAGTAAGTCCTTTTTTAGAGGTGTTTTACTTCTATTAATTCTTAGCCGTATTCTGGTTTGGGTCCTTTGTTAAAAGGCATATCAACCTTTGTGGATTATTTAATACTAAAGTTGTCTTTGTATAAGAACGGCAGTGTTACTTTTCAAGCCATACCTGCGGGATTAAGGGGTTTATACCTTTCCAAAGGGCATTAGTCCGAAAGTGAACGTGATACCTCGAGTGGAGTTGGAACTCGCTCACTTCGATACCGCAATCCATCAAGTTAGCCACTACGCCTTGGGGACGCCTCCCCTTAACCGTACTTAATTCGGTCACTGATTGGCTGGGTTGAACGACTTTGAATGAACAATCTGGAACAAAACAAAAATATACATATAATCTTCTTAAAAGTTGCACTCATAAAGAATCTCAACAAAATTCCTCGGATATTTTCCACTGAAGAGGCAAGCTTTATTGAAAGCATTAGGTTATTATAAGTATGTATTTACCCCCTCGTAGAATATTATGTAAGGTCAGTTTGTAAAGCTGGTTTGAACCTTTTTCGGAAAAGGACCTAACCTCTGCTGGAAATACAGACGAAGTGGTATGACAATGAGGAACAGAGGGTATCGGAGAGAATATTAAGTATAATCTCTTGGAGAAATTCTAAATCATGTCACATTTTATCTTCCGAGTATTCCTACTGGCTACTTTACCAATTAATCTACAAAAAGCGCTGCTTTTCATAAGCCCAAATCTTGAATCAATCCTTTACTTTATTAAATTTGTAAAATACACCGACTATATCTCTACTGAGGGGTAAGACCTCCAACCAACGGGTATCCTGTATATGTCATTAAACCATCTGACGGCAAGGCTTTAGTCTCGGTTTTTTGGGAAATGCAGAGTATTCCTTCATTGCTATTACTCTGGCCCGAAGTAGTAACACATGATAGGGTCCTATCTGTGAGTCCAATAGAACTGTTTGACATTTAAATCATCTACAAACAAATGAATTACGTTAAATCGAATAGTTAGAAACAGGACTCTTAGACCAATTAAATGACTGATGTTTAATTGAATTGTTCGTCATACGTAGGAATATCTGGAATCATTTAACTGTGTGCAATTGAATGAATCGTATTCCGTTGAATCATCATCATCATGTCTCGCCACCCCTCCATATCATCCATTGCTTCCGGCATCTCCTCAAGTCTACATTTCGTATCGGCACAGAGCAGCTGTATGTAGGTTCGAGCTGAACGTCCTGCTTTTGCTCGTCCATATGAAGGGGTCCATAGGAGTACATCGCTTACGAACTCGTTCCTACTTCTCCAGCAGTGTTCTGCATGTCTGATTCGTCTAACTTTGATAGTTTTCGTGATGGGTGGAAGGTGGCCGTACAGCTGCTGCTTTGTAGGTTGCTGTTTCCAGGACTTGTTCAATATTGCTCGCAGCATTCTTATGTAATTGCCGTCAAGCTTTTTCTTTATACGTTCAGTTAGCGTCCATGTAGTGCATTCACATAGCAGTATCGACACGACAGCGGCTTGGAAGAAACTGCGCTTCGTTTTATCGGTCAGGTCTGACTTCCATACGACCAATAGACTATCGATAGCAGTCCATGCCTTTGCTAGTCGTGTGTCGATGTCTGTCTCGGTTGTCTACTAGTTTCAGAGCTCTACCATTTAGTGTGTACATGTTGCCTGTTCGTTTAAAGCACATGTATTCCATCTTGTGTGCATTGACATGGAGGCCGATGCCTGCAGCGGCTCGTTCCAGACTATGTAGTAGGGGTTCGGCTCGGGCGGGAGCATTTGCCAGAAGCTCTATATCATCGGCGTTGTCGGCGTCGGTAATTGTTTGTGCGGGGTACGTTCTGCTTCTTTATTTTGTTAGCTTGAAACTGTTTTCTTTGATTTGATCGATAGATGTTCTAAGCACGCAGTCTAGACAGATGATAAAGAGATATGGGGCTAATGTGTCTCCTTGCGGTACGCCTGCTACAAAGTTGAAGTAGTCAGTGTCTCCATCCGGTGTTTGGTGTTTCTATAGAGCATCATTATGGCTGCGACGGTCTCTTTTGGTAGGCCGTAGGCGAGAAGAATTTGCTCCATCTTTCCTCTGTGAATGGAGTCAAAGGCCTTAGTAAAGTCAACAAATAATATTGTTGCCTGTAGGTTTTTTGCGCGTACACCTTCAAGAATTCGACGGATAGTCAAAATTTGTGATGTCGTGGATCTATTTCTCTGGAAGCAATTTTGGTTCTTCCTAAGTATGTTGTCAATTTTGGGTTCTATGCGGTTGCGTAGAAGGGTATTGTATATCTTGGCCGCTATGGGCGTAAGTGTTATACCTCGGTAGTTCTTGGCTAACCCGAAGTCGCCCTTTTTAGGGAAGGGAGGATGCATCCCTTCATCCATCTGTCTATAGGATTTTAATTATATACGGTATTACAGTGTCGGAGCAGTATGTCGTAGAATTTTCTTGTCTTTCACACTTCTGGGGGTATTTCATCGAGCCCTGCGGCTTTTCTATTTTTAATTTTTCTTATTACCGAGTCGGGTTATACTTGAGTAAACTGTCCTAGTTTGATGTCTAATTCCTTACGTATAATTCTCGTTATTGGTTCATGGGTAACTTCCGGATGGTTTCCGAGTAAATTCTCGAAATGCTGTTTCCATAGGTGTATTCGATCTTGTTGGCTGGTAGCTTCCAGTTTAGCTTTGGCAGCGCTCTTCTTTCTGCTCACTTCGTTCATCGTTTGTCATAATATCCTAGATTGTTTATCTTCAACCGAGTCTCTAATCTTATCGATCTGAATTCAGTTGAACTTGTAACAACTTCTCTATGAGCAAAGAAATGCTTTATATTAAATTGGACAACTAGTGTTAAATAACAATAATTGAAACCATTTAACTATGTAGAAAGAATTGAAATACTTGTGAGCCAAGAAATTTAGATCTAAAAATTGAATTACTTATTCATCATATTTAAGGAAGTACAAACAAATGACAGATGCTTGATTAAATAGTTAACGTTACTCAGCAACACTTGAAACCATTTAACTGTGTGCAAAAAAAAAAAAAAAAAATAGAAAAAAGAAAGAAAAAGTTCAGGCTCCTTTAAAAATGTTTTCTAGAAAATGTGTTTACAAATTATATATATATATATATATATGAATAAACAGGATTTGGCATTAAATAACCTACAAGAGTTGATAGTCCGTAAAACATAACCAAACCAAATCCTCTATATTTAACATATATGTAATTAGAAGATTTGGCATTAAATAACCTACAATGGTTGATATGCCATAAAACCAAACCAAACGAAATCCAATATATTAAATATATATATATATATATATATATATAGTTATTTGTCGCTGCCTCCCACCAGACAGGACTTGACACAATGTCAAAAGCCCGTAGGCCGATTAAAGTGGGGATAAAGGGGAGGGGAAGGTCGGGAACAAGCAGAGACTCGAACCCTGTTAGTCATTGACCCACTAAGTGCAATGTGGGTCTAATGAGTCAAGCAGTATCACGGACCTAAATCTAGATCCGAGCACGTATGCCAGAATAAAGCTTGAACTAGACAGTGAGGTCTAGTGCTATACAAGGGGTGCAGCTCGCCCACCCGAGGGTGGCCCAACCGAATATATATATATAAAGAGGATTTGGCATTAAATAACCTACAATGGTTGATATGCCATAAAACCAAGCCAAACCAAATACAATATATTAAATATATATATAAAAAGGATTTGGCATTAAATAACCTACAATGGTTGATATGCCATAAAACCAAGCCAAACCAAATACAATATATTAAATATATATATAAAACGGATTTGGCATTAAATAACCTACAATGGTTGATATGCCATAAAACCAAACCAAATTATAATTCATCCTTTACACTTGATCTTTCTGTGTCAATGCTTTTTTTTAAAAATACATTCGCTGTGTTAAGAGTATCTTTATTTCATTTTTTGTTTTAATATGAAACTTTGTCAATCATTTTTATTGTATTTCTTTTGTTATTTTTTAAAAATTTTAGTTGCCTTTTTTCTTAAAGAAATCAGAATTAATAATAATTGACAATATTTCGTCTAAAAATAAAATGCAATCTTTT
This sequence comes from Sepioteuthis lessoniana, assembly GCA_963585895.1. NCBI lineage: Eukaryota > Metazoa > Mollusca > Cephalopoda > Myopsida > Loliginidae > Sepioteuthis > Sepioteuthis lessoniana. The sequence continues at coordinate 70,713,666 of OY757936.1, forward strand.
CAACATATCTTTATAATGCAGTTAATTCAGCGGGCAATATAAATGACGTTGTTCAGACATGTGAAATATCGGGTTACGGACATCTTGGTCTACCTTGATGATTTTGTTAACAGGGTAGACATGAAACGCCACGAGGAAACAACAAAGTTTACACATTTACCCAACCCTTTCATTACGGGAATGATGGGACACAAGGTCAATTGTTTTATGGAGCTTAGCAGGTTGGAATTCAGAATTGTCTTTCTCCTAGACTAGTTGCCATACCATGATTAAAGAAACCTGTCTGCCCCACTATTTACCAATTGCTGGAAGAAGAATAGTTTCTATTCGTACCTTTCCAAAGGGCATTATCTCTATGTGAAATGTGAAATGCCTCGACCAGGATTTGAACTCGGGTCACCGTATCTATTACTCCACAAGAACCAGCACAAAGATCATTCTTTGAAAATAAATCCCATTTTAAACCAAATTATATGTTACTTCCCGACACAGTGTGGGGTTAGTTGTTTCGCTTTGGTGTCTTTGTTTTAATTGCATATCAACCATCGTGGGTTATTTAATGCCAAAACCACACTTGTAGAAAAACAGTTTTACCCACGGCTGTAGAGGAGAGATAAGGAATTTCATACTATTCCCAAGAGTATTAGTCCGAGAGTAAAGTTTGAACTCGTTTCCTAAGATGTCACAGTCCAATACGTTAGCCACTATGTCACGGGGTCACACCAACGGTAGCTGGATAAATACTGAACAACTAGACGGTTTCAAGTATTTAGTACTATTAAATTTTCGCCAATGGCTCGGGAGACCTGGGTTCAATCCCAGGTCGAGTCATACCAAAGACTCAAAAAATGGTACTTGATGCTACCATGCTTAACACTCAGCATTATAAGGTAAGGATCAAGGGTAAAATGGAACAATCCAGAGAAAGGAGAAGCGCCTTCCGTTACACCTTGGTGTAGTAGCTATCGAAAAGGGAACCTTCGGGTCACCCTCGACTACGGTCGCCAACAACAACAATAATAACAAATAATAATCATCTGTTATCAATTATAGTGTTTAAGTAACGATTGATTGATTGATTTTGAGGGCATGTCAGCCCGTCCTGGAATTTCTTTTCTTTGTGATGTTCAATACTCAGGATATAGCCATTCACACGATGGCAAAATATTTAAAGTCCAGTTTTAAAAACAAAATAAAAGATGATTTTAAAAACGAATAAAAAAACGTCTTCATAAAAGCAGAAACATTTCAATTACGTGACTATCCCTTCGTGTATCGATCTCAAAACGTTTTAGAATATAACTAAAATAAAATTAAATGAATCCACAAATACGTTCATCGTATGACTCTAAATTCCCCGGCATGCAACGATCACTTCGTTTAAGCCAAATTTAAGGTTCTCTCTTGAACTCTTCAGAAACGACTGCACGGGCATTGGCATGATGGTTAGATTGTTCGCCAATGGCCCGCGTTCAATTCCAGGTCGAGTCATACCAAAGACTAAAAAAATGGTACTTGATTCCTCCTAGGTTAACAATCAACATTATAAGGTACGGATCAAGGGTAAAGTGGAGAAATCCTGGGAAAGGAGTTGCGCCCTCTCCTACACCTTGTTGTAGTAGCTATAGAAAAGGGACCCTTCGGGTTACCTTCGACTACGGTCGCCAAATTTTCTTACACAAAGTGTAAATTTGAGTATACTATGGATGTCATTTCCTAATAAGATAACCCTAGACAAGTTGAAATGCCATTAAAATCAATCAATCAATTATATCAAAACTCTCGGCGGAGACCTCGACGTCTAAATATCAGCAGTTTATTACACATGCGTATTTCTTAATCAAAATTTTATATTCTAAACTCAAATGAAATTTAAAGATATATTTCAGATAGAACAAAACAGGTCTGTCTGTGTATGACAATATATATATATATATATATATATATATATATATATGTGTGTGTGTGTGTGTGTGTGTGTGTAGTTGGGTAGTAGTCCTTCTTTTAATCAGGTTTGATTAAATAATAAAGACATATTTTGTCTGTATAATTCTATTAGAATCCTTTCAAGTTCCCTGACCATTGCTATGGTTTTAGGTTGGAGTTGGTAGATGAATTTACCGAAATTCTCCCGAGCGCTTTCGGACCCTTCATTGGCCAACTTAAGGTGTTTTTGCAAATGCAAAGAATGTTTTTTTAAAGTTTTTTAAGCGTTTTTTAAAATTCCTCCCCCCCCGACCAAATTAAATAAACGCGTAGTTGTGTTAAACTAAACAAATGGAGAAAAAGCTTGGCGGCAATTACACAAGAATGCTGCGAGCAATATTGAATAAGATCTGGAGACAGCAGCTGCTGTAAGGCCACCTACCACCCATCACGAAAACTATCAAATTAGACGAACCAGACACGCGGGACACTGCTGGAGAAGTAGGGATGAGCTCATAAGTGATATATTCCTATGGACCCCTTCATATGGACAAGCAAAGGTAGGACGTCCAGCTCGAACCTATATACAGCTACTCTGTGGCGATACGGGTTGTAGCCTTGAGGACTTGCCGGAAGCAATGGACAATACGGAGGGGTGGCAAAAGAGGGTCAGGGATATCCGTGCTGATAGCGCGACGTGATGATGAAGATGATGATGATGATTCAACGGAATACAATTCATTCAATTGCACACAGTTAAATGATTCCAGATATTCCTACGTATGACGAACAATTCAATTAAACATCAGTCATTTAATTGGTCTAAGGGTCCTGTTTCTAACTATTCGATTTAACATAATTCATTTGTTTGTAGATGATTTAAATGTCAAACAGTTCTATTGGACTCACAGATAGGACCCTATCATGTGTTACTACTTCGGGCCAGAGTAATAGCAATGAAGGAATACTCTGCATTCCCCAAAAATCGAGACTAAAGCCTTGCCATCAGATGGTTTAATGTCATATACAGGATACCCGTTGGTTGGAGGTCTTACCCCTCAGTAGAGATATAGTCGGTGTATTTTACAAATTTAATAAAGTAAAGGTTTGATTCAAGATTTGGGCTTATGAAAAGCAGCGTGTTTCGTAGATTAATTGGTAAAGTAGCCAGTAGGAATACATGATGATGATGATGATGTGTATAAACCTGAGATTCTAATGACACCAACAGATATATTGAATTTATCACCGTTATTGGGAAGAAATATTGAACCCTTATAAAGTTTGTGCAGTTTTCTTTCTGATGTTGAGGTTATGCTGGCAATGATTTTTTTCTATTATATTTGTCAGTTATATATATATATATATATATATATATATATATGTGTGTGTGTGTGTGTGTGTGTGTGTGAATGGGTGAGTGAGTGATTGTATGTGTGGGAGTTTGCAAAGCGTAGGAAAATAACTAAAGTGTTTTAGGTTTTATGTACTTGAATGAAGCTAAAAATATCGTCCCTGACAAATGTTGTTTATAAAATTATCTTATGAACAACGCCTTTTCCCTCGAATTTTTTCAAAAGAGCGGTTTCAAGGAGATTTTCGTCTGTTTGTTTTGTCGTATTTTCTTGGACTGTCTCAGTGCAATTCGCTTCAGACACAACAATCAGGGTGTCAGACTCCCCCCAACTTATTTTTTTGCTTTCTTACTTTTACCCTGGTCTGTTTGCTTAAGCTCTTGTGTCGGCTTATCAGGAGAAAAAGATCTCTGTCGTTATCTCTAACTCATTAAAGAAATAAAAAACGATGGAAAAAAATGAACAGAAAAAAAATGGTTGATACAAGAGGCAAATATCTCCGATTCGGAAAAATCTTCGTTTCGCTAGTATTTTTTAATAGGTTGAATATTTTTATTCAATTGTGTCGATGACCTTCTTAAATAGAGAGGATGAAATGTCTTATTAATACGTCTAAAAAAAAAGGGCCTCGGTGGGGGGAATAAAATTTTGGCTGGATGAATAAAAGTAGTCTTCTGAGGAGTAAATTTACTCGTTTGTATTTACGAGAATCATTTAATAAGCTTCCAGACATTTTTCGTATGAGCACTTTTATTGATATCACACACATGAAACTCTAGTCCCCTTGGAAATAATCTCCCCTGACAGCAATGCACTTGTATCGTTCCAACAACTTCCGGAAGGCCCCATGGAAGTCCTCTTATGTGAGCGTGTCAATGACCTTCGTCACAGCTTCGTTCCCCTCCTCAATTGTCTCATAACGACAGCCTGTGAGCTTAGGAAATAACCAAAAGGCACAGGGAGCAAGGTCTCGACTACAGGGAGGCTGAGGAAGTGTCTTGATGCCCATCTTGGTCAAATAGTCTGTGACAACGATGGAGTTATGGACTGGTGCATTGTCCTGGTGGATATGCCAGTGACCCGATTTGAAGAGTGCTGGCCCCTTCCCTAGGAATCTCTTTCTGAACTCCCTTAAAACCTCAACATAGTAACCCTAACCCTTTGGCCAATCAACTGTGGTGTATTGACTTCCTTACTCCTCCGACACCTATCATCATCCTTCACAGACTCCCTGGCTCCCTTGAATTTCTTATGCCACTCAAAAACTGATGCTCGATTCATGCAAGATGCTCCAAAAGTAGTCTATTTCTGTAGCATTTTTTCCAAGTTTAAAACAGAATTTTATTCCATATCGTTCTTCTAAAATGTCCTCACGTCCAGATTGCATTTTTGAAATTCACCAGCTGTGACAATCAGGCTTTAGTAGGGTGTATTCCAATTCCTGTTGCAGCTGTTCATTTGAATCATAAAAATTGGCCAGTCATCTCATAAGATGTATAGTAATAACACACTGAATTATCAAGAGTCTACGACAATTTTAAATGCCTGTACAAAAAAGTCTGGAAACTTATTGAATGCACCACGTATAAATATAAGATTATCATCCTGATGTAAGTTAAGGTTTCGGGGCGGAAGCATCATTACCACTAACCTGGGAGGCCTCTGTAGTATTTTACAATACCACCATTTTTTTCTGCCTTTATGCATTAGAGTGCAGGAGTAGCCGATTCATAAAGATGCAGATCCCGTCAAATCTTCGAGCCTCTTAATATACTTCCGTTTTTCTAGTGGTGTAAAGCCGAGTTTCATCAGATGCCAAACTAAGCTAATCTTAGAAATTACCGAGATTGGACATAAAGAACTTTTCTGACCAGCCAGTTTATTTGTCTAGGATGGAAGTTCTCAAAGTGATTCACATAGACCCCGTGAAGTGAATAAAATTTTGACTGGAGGGAAAAAAGTATAGGAGTCCACTGGAGGTAAATTTACTAGCTTGCATTTTTAAATCCCTTTATAACAGAACACCGGTCATTGGCATAATGGTTTGAGTGTTCGCCAATGGCCTGGGAGACCTGGGTTCAATTTCCAGGTCGAGTTATACCAAAGACTCAAAAAAATGGTACTTGATGCTACCTTGCTTAACACTCAGTATTATAAGGTAAGGATCAAGGGTAAAGTAGGGCAATTCTGGGCAAGGAGTAGCGCCCTCCCCAACACCTTGAAGTAGAAGCTATCGAAAAGGGAGTCTTCGAGTCACCTTCGACTACGGTCGCCAATATTATAACGGAACAAAAATCGCTGGACCATGTAGACTCATTGCCAGATATTGCATACCTTGCAGAATGCCTGTGTGGTTGTGATGGCTACTAATGATATGTTGTTAAAATACAACTCGTTTAAAATATACAGGTCATTTAAGTGAACGAACGATCTTGCTCGGATCTTTTCACAGTCATTAACAGCACATATAATCATATTTTAACGAACGTAAACATTTCAAAAAAATTATATTTTAAACGAATTATTTTATAAAAATACTAAATTGCAAAATATCTCTGGGGGAGTTCGTATGGTGTAATGGCTAAAGTGAACTATAGCCTAGAAGTAAGCTAATTTGAACCCTAATCGTGCATATACAATCACTTTCGGAATAATATCCTTGGGAAAGGTATGAATCTCTTTTCTCTCCCCAGCTATAGGTTGAATTATATCACTGGTGTTCTTCTCCAAGAATGGCTTTGACATTAGATAACTCACGAAGGTTTTTATGCTATTTGACAAAGAAAAAAAATTAAATTATACGTTTTTTAATAAAATGTTATGAGATGTTTTTAGAAAAAAGAAATTATTTAGTAAGAAGAATAAAAATACGAATTGAAAATAAATAATAAAAAAGTAAAATTAAAATTTAATGTCCGAAATTTTAAATCTTATCCAAGTTAAAAGACTTTTTATACCGGATAATGGTTAGAGTGTTCGCCAATGGCCCGGGAGATCTGGGTTCAATCCCAGGTCGAGTCATACCAAAGACTCAAAAAATAGTACTTGATGCTATCTTGCTTAACACTCAGCATTATAAGGTACATATCAAGGGTAAAGTGGAGCAATCCAGGGAAAGGAGTAGTTCCCTCCCCTGCACCTCGGTGTAGTAGTTATCGAAAAGGGAGCCTTCGGGTTACCCTCGACTACGGTCGCCAAACTTTACTTACTATAAATAAAGTTGAAATTAAAGGATCATAAAGGAAAAATCACGCTTTGACCCATGAGAACCAGATTTTTACTTGTTAAGTTAGTTTCATTATTGTTAGTTATTTGTTGGTGTGGGTGTTACCATATGAGTCAATATTCCTCTGACTGAAAAGATTTATATTCTAAACAAATTATTTTATAGTTGAAGCCACATCTATGCACATAGTTAAAGGAATAAGATATCCCTGAATGAATGAAAAAAAAACTCTAGCAAAATATCTTAAGCTTTGAGAAACTGTTGAACTCATTTCACAAGCTTTTCTAAGTTCAAATCAGGGTTTGTCCATGTACATTATTTACAAAGCATCCAGAATAGCAGTTTGAATATAGAATCTGGTAATTTGCGGATAAAACTCACAAATCGTCAACCTAATATTTCTGAACTTTTCAGTTTGGTTTCTTTGTTTAATGGCATATCAACCTTTTTAGATTATTTGATGCCAAAGCCATTCTCCTAGAAGAATCCTTTTACGTTTTTGTACATTACCGCAGAAATTGCAACATAATACATTCACCACCCAGAAGAGTAAATTTCAGTCATTTTGTTCCTGAACTGAAGTTGTTCCAAAATTACACCCTTAAGTTTTGCTACAATTCAGCCATTGGCCATATTTCATTTGTCTTTCCCTCCACAACCACTAAAAAGGTGCCGACGGGAGGATTGGGATTTAACTGTTAGTATTGAATAAAAAACGAAACAAATGATTGAAATTTACTCTTATCTAGATGGTAAAAATAAAGATTACATTTCTATAATCTTTTTGTACATTAACGCAGAACTAACGTAAATTTTGAGGCAGGGGTATTTTGGTTTCTTTCTTTGTTTAATGACACATCAACCTTTGTAGGTTATTTAATGCCAAAGCCATTCTCCTAGAAGAACAGTAGTGGTACTATTTAACCCATAGCTGGGAGGATAAGGGGGTTCATACTTTTCCCAAGGGTATTTGCCCGAAAGGGAACGTAATAGCACGACTGGAATACGAACTCGCGTACTACGATTCCGCAGTCCATCGCTTTAACCATTACACCACGAGGACAAACACTGAACATTTCAGTGTCCACCAAACACATCCTTCTCATGAAAAAAAAAAAAAAATTTAGAATTAAAGGTGCGTTTGTATTTACCCATATCTACCCAACCCTTCCGCTCGGGTAGGATATGACACAAGGTCAATTTAAGCAGAGTTAAACAGGTTTGAAGTCAGAGTTTTCCTTCTCCTAGACTAGTTGCCTCACCAAGGCTGAAGAACCCTGTCTGCCCTACTATTTACCCATAGATAGAGGGAGAATAATTGGATTCATACCTTTCCCAAGGGTATTAGTGCAATGTGAAATGAAATCAGTCGGGTCTAAAATTTGAACTCGTGTCGCCGTGTCCATTCCCTACGACGATAACCATAACACCCCAGGCACCTTCTTTGCGTTTGTATTTATAGTTTATTAATTTTTTTCTCGTTTATATTATATCAAACACAGGTAAATAAATTATATTTTTTAACCTAATATTCATTTGATTTATTTGAGAGTGAATATATGATTAATTTAGTTATAAAGGGTGTATCAAGTAAAAAGACTTAAAACTTTAAAAGTTTTTACTTGACTATTCAACGTAAGAGTATTTTTATCATGAAGGGTTTTCGGACTATTGTCTTCATCTTTATTGTTATTTCCACAACGTTTCGGTCGATATGTCCTCCGGCCTTCTTCAGGTTTTTGTCGAACTCGGGAACCTTCACGGAACTCTAAACTACGTCCTTTATTGAATCCACGGGGGTCACCTGTTCTGATTCCGTAAGCCATAACCGGGTACAAATGTTAAGTATTCCTGTATTGTTACTCGCTTACAGTCAGGATTGAACCAGCAACCTCCAGATGAGTGTCTCCTTAAAAGCTTAGGGAACCAACGCCTATAACCGTTGCGCTATGTATCCTGCTGGAATAAGATATCCCTGAGTAATTTGTTCTAAATACAAGTACCTTTATTTAAAACATTTAACGCCTTATTCAAAACGAATAGACAATTGACCAAGTTGGTAGAGTATTCGCCAATGGTCCGTGAGACTGGGGTTCAATCCCAGGTCGAATCCTTCAAAAGACTCAAAAAATGGTACTTGATATCTCTTTGTTTAACACTCAGCATTATATGGTACGTATCAAGAGTAAAATGGATCAATCCAAGGAAAGGAGTGGTGCCCTTCCCTACATCTCATTGTAGTCGCTATTGAAAAGGGAAACTTCGGTTCCCCAACTTTACTTTTTTTTATCAATAACGTTGATTCGAAAATTGTTATCAAAGTTTTTTTTATAACTTAATTTGATTCAATTCTACTTTTATATAAATTTTATTTTAATTTTGCTTGAGAGTGGCATCAGCTTTATTTTCATTTTTCTTGTAATTTTTTTCATTTTATTTTGTTAAGCTCCGAATTACAAAAGACGTGAGTATTTAGTGGTTCTATAGGTGGGAATGGTCTTCTCTTATAATATTCATGTTCTCGAAGTTGTATTGTTATAGCGGCTAGTACGACGGGTATCTTTGCCGAGACGGTCGGTGTGAGTTCGAATCTCAACGGCACTTTATTCATTATTTTTGTTTCCGCCGCGCGTTGTTGCTCATAGTCGTCGAAATGACTGTCCGAATAAAGAGTTATTAAAAATCGATGAGACTGGGGGAAATAAACGATAGTACTTATCGGAGAAGGGGGAAGTTCTTTGGCAAAATGGCTAACAAGCTGGATTGCAGCCTCGTAGTAAGTAAGATCGAACTGCAGTCAAGCTATTATGTTCACTTTTCCGATTTTTATCTGTGGTCACTACAACTTTTTCTTCTTCGTATTTTTTTCTTCTTCTTTACCACAGCAGTGATTTCTTCTTCTTCTTCTTCTTCTTCTTCTTCTTCTTCTAAACCATTATTGCTATTTTCACCAATCGGCTGGTGTTGTTAAATATGCCGAATGCATTTCTGCAGAGGAGTAAGATCCCCCCTCCTAACGAGCGTCCTGGTATAAAACCAAGACATTTGATGGTGAGGCTCAAGGCCAACAGCTTTGGGTAACGTGGAGTACGCCTTCCTTGCCATTACTCCCTGGTCCACTTTGACCGATAGATCTGATAGAGTCTCATTTATGAAATAGAACTTTAACCATTTAATTGCGGGCAAACAAATAACTGATGTTAAATTGAACAAGCTAAAGGTTATTTATTTGCAGACTGTTAAATGGTTTCAAGTATTGCAATGTAACACAGTTTGTGTAACACCAAGAGTGTTACATAGCGATACTTGAAACTATTTAACTTTGTGTAAACAAATGAGATGTAGCTTGTTTAAAAATGTTACTTACAAAATACTCCAATACAAGTCATCTATATTGATATATATATATATATATATATATATATATATATATATATATATATATATATATATATGAACAGGATTTGACTTTGAATAACCTACAAGGGTTGATACCCATAAAACCCAACCACCTATTTTTCTTTACCACAATTGTTATTGTTGTTGTTGTTGTTGTTGTTGCTCTTCTTCTTCTTCTTCTTCTACTTCTTCTTCTTCTTCTTCAACGGCTTTTTTTACATTTTTTTCTTCCTCTTATTTCAGGATCGACTTCCTCATCCCGCCCCTCTTTTTGTAACTAACTTCAACATCTTCTGCACATTCTATCAGAGACAAACAGAATTCCGTAAATCATTTTTTCAATAAAAATACAATATATATATATATATATATATATATATATATATATATATATATATATATATATATATATATATATATATATATATAATAGATCATAAATTAATATCACAGGATGACACAAATAAAATCGAATTTCCTGGTCACCCGAGATGGACAAACATAGAAACAACTTTTATCGAGAATCGTCTCCTGATTTCGACGATAAAACAAGCTAGGTCAGCCGCATAGATAGAAGAAAAAAAAAAGAATGTCATTGTTTCTTCACGGCTCAGCGCAGTGATCGGATTGATAGCTTATGATTTGTGGCTTCATGTCATCGCCAGACTTTGAAAAACAGTTCATGAAAAACCCAGCGACACATTTCGCAAGAAGTTAGCAAAGATCTTCTTGAAAAGTAACGACAAAACAGATAGCTCTGCAACAACTTTAAATCTAATACTGAAATTAATATCCGTGGGCTTTTTCTTCACACTTTTTATGTTTCAAAAGAAAAATCCGTAGTTTGTATTCAACTAAGTATAGCTTCATCTAACACATGTCTAACGTTACTTACAGTATTTATCAAGTAGTCACCCACCTAAGAACTGAACAGGCTCAACGCTGCTTAACTTGTTATTTACTACGCATTACTTAGTCTTGCACCCAGGTCGGGTTGTTTACAGTACTTCGTATTAAGTGGTCACCAATCCAGATTCTGATCAGGTTCAACGCTGCTTAACTTTGATGATCTCAGGCGAAACGGTCTTTTGAGCAGGACTTGTTATTTACCAAGCTTTATTTAAACTGGCACATCGGCTTTAAACTGAATAAGTTGTATAGCCATGATACAACTATACGTATACATATACATGCGGTAACATAATCAATACAATAATGGCCTGGTGTGGTAGCACCTGATCGGGTTCTATGGGTCAAATAGAACTGTTTGACATTTAAACTGAGTACAAACAAATGACCTTGGTTAAATTGACTTGTTTGAAATAGAACTGTTTGATCATATAACTGTGTAAACAAATAATTGATGTTTAATTGAATTGTTAGTGATACATATTTGGAACCATTTAACTTTGTTGACTTATGCGAAATGAATTGTTAGAAATAGAACTATTTGATCACTTAACTGTGTGTATCTACAAAATGTGTTTTCAAATCATCATATTTGATATATATGTAAAAACAGGATACTGCATTAAATAAGCAACAATAATTGATATACCATAACCAAACAGACATCAAATGCATCAATTTGTCCCATAGATGAGAGCTAAAGTAAATACTATCAGCTAGGGTTAGAATATATACAGGGTGAAAAGATAAAATTGTCGTCCGAAAGAAACAACACTACAGCTTTATTTTAAAACTTTTATTGAAAAAATCAATTCAGGTAACTTGACTATATAGTATAGCTGACATCTATTCAATGTAGCCGCCTGCAGCCTCAATCACCGCCTCGATACGGATCCGGAACTGGGAGCATGCCTTTTCCACAAGCGCCGGTGGTAGCTCATTGAATACTCAGCGGATGGCGGCGATCAGGCTGGCTTTGGTGTTGTGGGAGGTCATGTTGGTAATGTTCTCAACATATGACCAAACGAAGGAGTGCAGCGGGTTCAGGTCGGGGGAGGAGGGGGATGCTGACGGACTTGATTAGCCTGAGGTTCTTTGTCTTCTCAGTCAAGATCTGGCTTGTCTGGCGCCTGTAGGACCTACACTTCAAGTCCTCCTTCACACATGCATTCACGGTTGTGTGTGAGACGCCTAAATCTCTGGCAATCTGCCGAATGGGCCGCTGGGGAGTTTCATCAATGATTTCCTGGACCTTTTCGATGAACTCCTTGATCCGGGTCTTCCTGGCGGTGTCCCTCCGCTCCACCGCTTCCAAAGGGTCATCCGATGTGTTGAGCTGTGCCCTCAAGCGTTGAACCGTCCGGATTTGCATTTTGAGGGTGCTGGCAATGGTCCTGTTGCCATAAGTTGGATCGGTAGAGAACATGAGTTGTACAGCGGCGCATCTGCGATCTCGCTCGTTGAACATTGTGTCTCTTTCAGACATGATAGAAGGCTCCTCTCGCTCTTGGGATTTGTACACAACTGGCCAACTAGTAGATGGTCTGCAATAAAAAAAGGAAACCGGTTTTCATTGAACGGAAATGGAATCATGTCGTCTTTTCTAGGGCGACAATTTTATTGCTACACCCTGTATATATATATATATGTGAGTGTGTGTGTGTGTGTGTGTGTGTATATGTATAGGGAGAGAGAGAGAGAGAGAGAGAGAGAGAGAGAGAGAGATAAAGAATATCTTAGATTGATGTCAGTTTCTGTGGGGTGTTGCTTCCAGGATTTGTTCAAAACAGCACGTAGCATTCTAGTGTAAATCCCATCTAGCTTTCTCTCCGTGTATCTCGTTAGCATCCATCAGGTGCATTTGTACAGTAGTACTGATGCAGTCAGTGCTTGGTCTAATGATTGCATAGGAGATAAACTGACAATCACCGACTACCATTGACTCTGTGCCGACTTTGATCTAAATATGCTCTATCACCGATATTGAGCATTCGTTCTTTATAAAAAAAAAAGCCAAACATTTAACTGTATTATATATATATATATATATATATATATATATATATATAACTCACCTGAGCATATTTAGAGAGTCAAATGCTTTGCTATATTTTGAGGCACAATTCGGCAGCTACAGATGCTTTTGTCAATGTCAATAAGGTGACGAACCACACTGGTCTGTGAGATTTCAAGCTCACCTGATACTCTCTGAGTGTTACTCGTCGGATTTGCCTCTACAGTTTTGAGTACGGCCTCGGAATCCATACTTTCACTCTTAACTGAGCTAGCTGATCTTCGAGTTCTTTGTGACCTGAATGAAATTTCTTGAACACTCTACTTACTGCACTTTGATCAACTTCGCCATTCAACTTTTACACGGAAAATGTTTTTGGTTGCTTCTGTGACTCAGTTTGAACTCCCCAATCAAACTACGTTGCTCGTTCATCTGTGCGACTTTCAAATCACACAATGCACAACGTGTCAGCGCACCAACTACCACGATACTACCAACCACAGCGAGTACCTACCACCGCTTGAATTGCTTCGGTACATTCTTAAATAATTCGCATCTAGCTTTTTCTCCGTGCGTTTCGTTAGCTTCCTCTTGGTGCATCCATACTGTAGTAATGAAAGAGTCACTGCTTGGAAGAAATCCTGCATTATTTTATCAGAGAATATCTTATATATATATATATATATATATATGAGAGACCAAATTTCGTTATATATATATATATATATATATATATATATATTCGTGCGTGTGTGAGTATATACATATATATTTATGTACACGCGTGTGTGAGTATATATATATGTATATATATACTAAAGGGGCTTTACCTAAAAAATATTTGAATCATTTGCATTAATTTTTGGGGTGGGTAAGTCAGAGGTAATCAAATTTGTTCCCGTTTGATATAGAGACTTCATACACATTCAGTGAGCTCGGGGTAAAAATTTGATACTAACAGAGATTAGAAAGTGGTAAAAAACCTTTATTTTCCTCCAATGAATGAGCCCGGTCGGCTGGGGCTGCAGACTTTCACCACCCACCAATGAATATCTCGTGTATGACACTAAACCAGTCTTGGGCCTTTGGGGAATGTAGAGTACCCATTCATTGGCATTACACCGAGGTTATCTCTTGTCCGCAGTAATAGTTCCTGTAGGGATCCCATTTATGCGTCAAATAGAACTGTTTTATCAATTAATATACTCAAAACCATTTAACTGAGTACAAGGAAATGATAACCGTTAAATTGAATTATTTGTATTACGTATCAGTGTTTGAAATCGTTTAACTATGTGTAAATAAATGAATAATGTTGAATAGAATAATTAGGCTTACACAGCGATACTTGAAATCTTTTCCGAGGGATTATTATTGATATTTGATAGAACAATTAATGTTAAATAGTATTGCGTTCTGGTTGGCGAATGCTTGTAATATTAAATAAAAACAAACCACGATATGAGAGGAAATCGAGATATATTCCCAGGAAAAAGTATATACAATAGAGAGACTATTAGTAGACAAGAACATAGGTTTAGTGAATACAGAATAAAGATATAGTTCAACGATAGTATTGGCTTCCGTTATTACGGTAGCAAGTAAGGTGATCTAGTGCGATCTCCAGTCTCCAACGCTCTAATACTGTTCCTATAAGAAGTTGCTCTTCACCTTCTAGTCTGCCCTGGTATTAGTAGCTACTGCTATATATAGCAGATGGACTAGTTCATTGTGTGGAAAAAGGTGGGTGATATCCAACAAATAGCAATACTTGAAACTGTGTGCAAACAATAAATAGCAATATCTGAAACCATTTAACAAATGAACTCTGGCTCGTTTCAAAATAATTTTACCTACAAATTATTCACTTATAAATCCTTTTTACACACGTACACACACACATATATATGCATAGGATTTGTAAGCGTATATATATATATATATATATATATATATATCGGCTTATTGGCCTAGTGGGTAGAGTGTTCGCCAATGGCTCGGGAGACAAGGGTTCAATCCCAGGTTGAGTCATACTAAAGACTAAAAAAATGGTACTAGATACTTCCTTGCTTAACACTCAGCAATATAAGGTACGTATCAAGGGTAAAGAGAAGAAATCCGGGAAAAGGAGTAACGCCTTCTCCTACACCTCGGTGTAGTAGCTATTAAAAAGGGAGCCTTCGGGTCGCCAACTTCACTTTACTTTATATTTATATATATATATATATAGAAAGAGAGAGAGAGAGAGAGAGAGAGAGAGAGAGAGAGAGAAAGAGCGCGAGAGAGAGGGGGAATCTGGTTCAAAATAAGCTGCAAAGTGTTGATACGTGATAATGCACAACCACCCAACCAACAAACGAACAATGAATGAAATAAAATAGAATAAAAACAAATAAATATAAACAAAATAAATAACGAAGGGGCGAATCTCCTTATCCACTTGCCTCCCCTCACACCATCATGTGCTACACAAAACACACTTTTTTTGTGTGTGGGTTTGTTGAGGTAACTAATTCTCTCAGGACACACAGAAATAAATGAAAGGAAATGACTTGGTTATTATTTTTGCTGATTTTACGACTTAAAGTCAGCTTCATATGTCCAACTTAAATTTTTTTTACAGCATTTCCTTTGTCATGAAATACACAAGAAGCAGGATTGAATTTCAAGTCTTCGAATTATCATTAACGTACAACAGATATATATATATATGTGGTGCATACGATAAGTTTCCAGACTTTTTTCGTATGGGTACTTTTTTTGATAGTACACACATGGAACTCTAGTCTCCTTCGAAGTAATCTCCTCCGGCTGCAATGCACTTGTACCCTTCTAACAACTTCCGGAAGGCCCCAGGGAAGTCGCAGCCTCTTTCATCTCCTCATTTGTCTCATAACGACAGCCTCTGAGCTTAGGGAATAACCAAAAGTCACAGGGAGCAATGTCTGGACTTTAGGGAGGCTGAGGAACTGTCTTGGTCAAATAGTCTGTAAGAAGGATGGAGTTGTGGACAGGTGTATTGTCCTGGTGGAAATGCCACTGAGCCGATTTCAAGAGTGCCTCTTCCGACAGAATCTCTTCCTGAACTCCCTTAAAACCTCAACATAGTAACCCTAACCCTAACCTTTTGACCAATCAACTCTGGTGTATTGACTTCCTTACTCCTGCCACACCTCTCATCATCCCTCACAGACTCCATGCCTTCCTTGAATCTCTTATGCCACTCAAAAACTGATGCTCGATTCATGCAAGATAGTCGAAAAGCAGTCTGAAGCATTCCATACGCTTCTGTAGCATTTTTTTTGCAAGTTTAAAACAGAATTTTATTCCATATCGTTCTTCTAATGTGTCAGATTGCATTTTTGAAATTTACCTGCTGTGACATTCAGGCATTACTAGGGTTTATTCCAATTGCTGCTGTAGCTGTTCCTTTGAACCTGAAATGATAGAAATTGATCAGTCATCTCGTAAGATGTATAGCAATAAGATACTGAATTTTCAAGAGTCTACGACAATTTTAAATGCACATACGAAAAAAGTCTGGAACCTTATCGTATGCACCTCTCGTATATGATGCATTATCATATGTATGTGTATGTATACATTTACATGTGCCACCATACGTATATTCACGCTTACACAAATATAATTAGACACCTAAAAGCCCAGTCGACTTAGAGTGTAAAATACGCCGACTGGATCTCTGCAGTGGTATAAGAATCCCCTCCCAACGAGTGTCTTGGATATGGCACTAAACCATCTGAAGATGAGGCTCCAGTTATGAATCTTTGGGGAATGTGGGGTACCCTTTCGTTGTCAATACTTCCAGACCTAATTGGACTAGGATCGGTCGTACTTGATAGAGTACCATTTGTGGGTCAAATAGAACTATTCAAGCTTTTACTATATTTGAAATCCTTTAACCGAATGTGGACACGTGATTGATATTAAACAGAATTAGTATTGGATAGCAATAGTTGAAACCATTTAACCGTGAGTAAACAAAGGATTTCACCTACAAACGTTTTTATCTCAAATCATATATATATATAAAGGATTTGGTATTCACTAACCTACAATGGTTGATATACCATAAAAACAACTAATTAACTACGAACACATACAGTATATATATCATCATTATCATCATCATGTCGTGTGGCTAGCACGGATATCCCTGACCCTCTCTCCTCACGTCTCCCTATCATTCATCGCCTCTGGCAGGTCTTCGGGGTTACATCCCGTATCATCACATAGCTGCTGTATGTATGTTCGAGCTGGCCGTCCTGCTTTTGATTGGCCATATGCGGGGGTCCACAGGAGTACATCACTTACGATCTCGTCCTTGCTTCTCCAGCAGTTTCCGGCATGTCTGGTTCGTCTAGCTTGTATAGTTTTCGTGATAGGTGGTAAGTGACCGTATAGTTGGCGCCTTGTGGGGTGTTGCTGCCAGGACTTGTTCAATATTGCTCTTAACATATATATATATATATATATATATATATAAGATACTTTAAAAAGGATATTTACACATATACTCAGTGAACATAAAAATGTGACTGAGATTCAAACTCGTTACTAAGATGTCGTATTCCAGCACGTTGAACATTACTCCACAAGGGCTACCTCTTTTCACATTACGTTTAACATTTTGTGTCGGGACTAACTACTACCTATATATATATATATATATATATACGAATGAATAGATAAGTGTGACCAAAAGAATGTAACTTTACCGCCCTCGGCCCCACATACGTTGCCTCATTCTTCTAACCATTTCACTTCTTGGCCGGTGATCAACTAGTGGTCCCGGGGGGGGTAACGCACATTTCTTGCCACTACAAGAATACGATCGGGGGGACAGGAGAAAATAAAACCAACGAACAAACACGAACAGGGGTTAACTCAAGAGCAGAAAGAGAGTATGCAACACTACAATTTCGATAGCATATATGGACTAACGCTAGCGTGGATTACTTGCGAAAATTCCACAAAGCAACTGGAATGCCGACATCTTGACTCGGTCTTCTTCGCTGGACCCTATCACATGCTGGCTCGCCTCTCTGCTCGGGTGTCCGGAGTCGACTGCCCCTGTCCGTGGTTCCACCCAACCCCTGCCAGCTCCTTTCTCCAACCCTCTCTTTCGTGTCCTCTTACCACTTCCGGATACGGCGAGATTTCAGGTCCAAAAACCCTTTGTCTGGTTTCGCGCCAAAACACACAAAGGAATCGTCTGCTTGGCGGGCCACCAATATAGTGTTACAAGAAGACTTCATCAAATAATGGATTTGCCTACGATATTCCAACAGAAATGTTACAATCCCACCAGTTTTCTGTCACCTCGTAGGAATCCTGAGATTTACAGTGAACGAGAACAGAGTTTCCGTGATATATAATCGTGAAAAAAGCGTATATGATCTTAATGAATCTTTAGTATATATATATATATATATACCAGGATTGGAAAAAGACTGTGAAGCGTAGCAAGGTCATCTTACAATTCATTGCTGGAAATAATCTTCGTTGCAATGCTATATACACATCCTAATTTTTAAGGGATGGAATTGTGTTATAGACTGAGTTAGAAATCAAATCTAAAAAATTTGCACACTGGGGACCAAATCCAAAATGGCTAAAAATGAGAAAATTTAAAAAAATGCAATTAATATCAATATTATGCAAAACTTTAGACTGCCTCAAATCAAAACGTAACCGAGCAATCGATATGTTAGCTGAAATTGTGTATATTAAAGATAAGGTTGTACTATTAGGCTGACTGAGGGTTATAAATTTGGGTGTATAAGAAAGTGAAGATGATCTGAAAATTTCCGCTTCACAAAAAATTTGAATTTTAAATCGTAAATCATGTCACAACCATTTCAATAAGATACAAGTTCTGCAAAATTCTCAGACATTTTCAGAATCTGAAAAGTTTTAGTGAATTTTACTGTGTATTTCAATTAGTGTCTGAGTTAGAAAGAAATATTTCAAATGAAAACCTTGCATTTTCTTTTAATTGCTTGAATGAGTTCGATAAAATAAGCCTGAGTAAAAGTGTCGCTCAAACACGACCCGTGTGGTTTTCATTTGTTTTTTGAGTTTAATGGCCAATCAACCTTCGTGGTGTATTTGATATTAAAGTCATCCTTGTAGAGGAACTGTAGAGGTACTATTTAACCCATAGCTGGAGGATAAAGTGGTCCACACCTTTCCCAAGGATATTTGTCCGAAAGTGAACGCAATGACGCGACTGGAGTTCGAACTTGCTTACTATGATGTCACAATCCAGCCCGTTTGCCACTATATCACGGAGACTCTCCCACTATATATATATTGAATTGATTCATTGTGAATATTTTATGCTGTATCAACCCTTGTAGGTTATTCAAAGCCAAATTCTGCATATATATATATATGATTTATTAGTGAATATTTTCAACTAAACATTATTTTAACACAAGTCAGAGCTCATTTTAGCTATTGTTTTCCAACGCTAAGAATTCTGTTAACGAAATCTAATGGTTTCTATTATGGCTCTCTCATCACAGTTGACCCCAGCCACTGCCTTGTAGTCTCTTTAAGATAAAATAGGGTGGTGTACTTGTTTGATACAAGGACAATTTCAAGATTATGGTTGTGCAAATTATATAAGGATTAGAGCATAGCTTGATCAACCGATTCATCTGATCGGACCACTCTGACCGCCCGTCTAGCCCAGTAAGAGCCAAATTGGAGTGTTACAGGTAGCTAATTCACGGACAGCTTAGTTACCAGGATCCTGTCCTTAAGCATTATAGGTTGCTACGCAAGACCAACTGGTAACAGGGCGTTATATATATATATATATATAGTGTATCACAAAAGTGAGTAAACCCCTCACATTTCTGAAGATATTTAAGTATATCTCTTCATGGGACAACACTGACAAAATGACATTTTGACACAATAAAAATTAGTCTGTGTGCAGCTTATATAACAGAGTTAATTTATTTTCCCCTCAAAATAACTCAAAATATAATCATTAAAAGCTAAACCCCTACCAACAAAAGTGAGTACATCCCTTAGGGAAAGTTGTCAATATGAATATACATCATGTCAACTGTCAATATTTTGTGTGGCCACCATCATTATCCAAAATTGCCTTTACTCTCCTGGGCATGGAGTTTACCAGAGCTTCACAGGTAGCCCCTGGAATGCTGTTCCATTCCTCCATGACGACGTCGCGGAGCTGACAGATATTTGAGACTTTGCACACTCCCACCTTCCGCTTGAGGATACCCCAAAGATGTTCTGTTGGGTTCGTCAGGAAACATGCTTGGCCAGTCCATCACCTTTACCCTCAGCCTCTTCAGTAAAGCAATGGTCGTCTTGGAGGTGTGTTTGGGGCCATTGTCATACTGGAACACTGCCCTGCTACCCAGTTTCTGGAGGTGGGGATCATGCTCTGCTGCAGTATTTCACAATACATGTTGGAGTTCATGTTTCCCTCAATGAAATATAACTCTCCAACAACTGCAGCACTCACACAGCCTTAGACCATGACAATCCCACCACCTGACACACTTATCTTTGTACTCCTCTCCTGGTCGCCGCCACACATGCTTGAAGCCATCAGAACCAAACAAATTAATCTTCATCTCATCAGACCATAGGACATGGTTCCAGTAATCCATGTGCTTTGTTGACATGTCTTCAGCAAACTGTTTAGAGGCTTTCTTGTGTATCGTCTTCAGTTGAGGCTTCCTCCTGGAGTGACTGCCATGCACACCAATTTGATGTAGAGTGCAGCGTATGGTCTGAGGACTAACAGGCTGACCCCCCACCTCTTCAATCTCTGCAGCAATGTTGACAGCACCCCTACGCCGATCTTTGAAAGAAAGCATTTGGATTTAACGCTCAGCACGTGTGCTCAGCATCTTTGGACGATCTACGCGAGGCCTGTTCTGAGTGGACCCTGCACTTTTAAAACGCTGGATGATCTTAGCCACTGTGCTGGAGCTCAGTTTCAGGGTGTTGGCAATCTTCCTGTAGCCTTGGCCATCTTCATGTAGTGCAAAAATATGTCTTTTAAGATCCCCAGAGAGTTCTTTGCCATGTGGTGCCATGTTGGAACTTTCAGTGACCAGTATGAGTGAGTGTGAGAGCTGCACTACAAATTTGAACACACCTGCTCCCTATGCACGTGGGCCTAGTAACACATGGGCCTAGTAACACTAATGAGTCACATGAGAAGCTATCAGAACCAAACAAATTAATCTTCATCTCATCAGACCATAGGATATGGTTCCAGTAATCCATGTGCTTTGTTGACATGTCTTCAGCAAACTGTTTGCAGGCTTTCTGGTGTATCGTCTTCAGAAGAGGCTTCCTCCTGGGGTGACAGCCATGCACACCAATTTGATGTAGAGTGCGGCGGACGGTCTGAGCACTAACAGGCTGACCCCTCACCTCTTCAATCTCTGCAGCAATGTTGACAGCACTCCTACGCCGATCATTCGGAGGAAAAATGACAAGCAGAACTCAATTTGGACATTTAGGGGTGTAGTTTCTTATAGGTGTACTTACCTTTGCAGTACTCAATTTGGACATTTAGGGGTGTAGTTTCTTCGGGGTGTACTCACTTTTGTTGGCAGGGGTTTAGCTTTTAATGGTTATATTTTGAGTTATTTTGAGGGGAAAATAAATTAACTCTGTTATATAAGCTGCATACAGACTACTTTTCATTGAGTCAAAGTGTCATTTTGTCTGTTGTCTCATGAAGAGATATACTTAAATATCTGCAGAAATATGAGGGATGTACTTACTTTTGTGATACACACACTCTCTCTCTTCTCTCTCTCTCTCTATATATATATATATATATATATATATATATATATATATTGGTGAATATTAAGATATGCTATTAAGACACTATATTAAGATAGATAAGTGATGTTGAAATAAAATTTTAACATTCTTTTCTTACAGGAGTGCATTTATTATTTAGAATATTTAGACTATTGACCTCATTTTTATTGTTATATTCATAACGTTTCGGATGATATATCCTTCTGCCTTCTTTTGGTGTTTTATGTCGAACTCGAGAGTCCACATAGAATCTCGAACCGAACCCTTTATTCGACCCACAAGGGTAGATTGTTTCATGACTGGGTACAAGTGTTGAGTTATAATAAGTATTCCTTGTTATTCTTACCTGAAGTCGGGATTGAACCTGCAACCTCCAGATCATTTCACTCAGAAGCACTTTTCAACCAAACCTCACACACACACACACCTTAGTAAGAGTAGCGTGGAAATATAGTCCACGGTGCTTCATAACAGTCAGTTTCTCGCCTATGTGAATATCAGACCAAAGTCAGATGACTCTCTGTCAACGATATCTTAGATATATATGTTATATCATTGATAGTAAGCACTATTTATTTATAAATATAGCAAACTATAAATATATATATATATATATACATTTGTATGTGTGTGTTGTGTGTTGTGTATTTATTCAACCCTCCGCTATGATCAGGATGTGATACAAAGTCAATTTTTTTAAGCAGACTAAACATTTTTGAGTTTAGAATTTTCCTTCTCCTAGACTAGTTGCCTAATCAACGCTAAAGAACCCAGGCTGCCATACTATTTACTCATTGCTGGGGGAAGAACCGACAGATTCATGATTTTCCTGTGGGCGTTAGCATGAAAGAAAAGCCGACCGTTTCGTTCAGGATTTCAACTCGACTCTCCGGGTCCATTTCCATTTCTTTAGGTGTAGGGGTGAGTTTCACCCCTCGGCAGAGGATACAGAAGGTATTCAAAACCCCGTCGACGGGGCGTAGGAATCGAAAAGCAGAAAATAGGGAGGTTAAAAAAGAAACGAAAAAAAGAGTAGAAAAGAAAAAAGCAATTTAATTATGGTTACTCTATGTGAGTGGGTGTTTTGGCCGGTAGGTGGCGCCACCTATACCTTTCCTAGTTCGCCTAACAAGTGAAACACTTATTAAACAAAGGTTCCCGTTAACAAGAAACCGTTTATCGTACGTGTTTTTGTAGGCTGGACTTATCGTTTTAAAAAAGAAAAGAAAAAAGACAGTTGCTATTGTTCGGCAACAATCGTTGACTGATAGGATACACTCCGAACGTCCTGCCTTATATCTTCGCTACTTTCTAGGCATCCCCACCTTTCATTCACGCAACTGTCATTAAGAGAACGCCACGATTTACCCATCAAATCAGATATTGTTTGTATCTGTGGGACAAGAAATAGGAACAAGTTTCCAAATTAGCGTCCAGTAAAGTTTTGCTTGGTATGGTACAAGGCCAGCTATGAAAAAAAAAAAAAAAAAAAGAAATGTCACATATCAGTCGTTCAATTATCAGATTAGCTTATTTTGATGTTTATTTAGCAGTAGATAAGTTCATAACAAAAAGGAAAGAAAACATTTTTTATTAAATAGCTGAACATTATGGCTTCATGAGAAATCATCATAATCATCATCAAGTCGTCCTGACAGCACTGATTCCCTCGACTCTCGACCGTCGGGCTTGATAAGTCCTCTAAACTGCATTCTGCGTTTGCGCAGAGCTGATGAACGTAAGTTCTTGGTCGGTTAACACTGGTGTGTCCATATGAAGAAGTCACTTACGACTTAATCTTTAAATTGGTTTGTGAGATGGGAGGTAAGTGGCTATACAGCTGCTATATGGTCGGGAGCTGCTTTCAGATTTGTTAAAAACAGCACGTAGTATCCTTGTATAGTTCCCATCTAGCTTTTTCCAAAGGTTCCGTAAGGGTCCAAGTGGTGCAACTAGACAGTAGTACTTACACGGTACGGCTTGGAATAATTTGTGTTTTATTTTATTTGAGAGATCAGATTTCCATCTGGTTATTAATCTAACAATAGCGTTTCATGCGTTTATGGACATGCGTTTATGGACATTTCTTTCGTTAGATGAGATATTGCAACCGACGCATATGCACTGGTCAATTAATTTCGAGGGCTTGTTATTTAATGAGGAGATAGTGCCATCTTGCTTAAAAATTATAAACTCTATTTTATCCGAGTTCATATCGAGACCAGTGCCTCTTGCTGCCTGCTTTAGGCGATGCAGCAGAGATTCAGCTTTAGCAGATGTATTTGCAAGAAGCGCTAGACCATCTTCGTAATCTGCATCAGTAATAATTTCTGAGGGATATCTTTTGCTTCTAGCTTTTTTATTCTGAAACCATTATCTTTCACTAGATCTTTCGATGATCGTAGGACATAATCTCGGTAGATTATAAATAAAAATGGTACCAATGAATCTCCCTGCGAAACTCCAGCAACGACGTCAAATTAGTCAGTTTCACCATCGGGTTAGCCGAAAATGACTTTCGAGTTTTTATTAAAAAACTCATTATAACGCTAGCAGTTTCTTTTCGAAGATCATGCTCTTGAAGTATTTGCTCTATCTTTCTTCTGTGTATGGGAACAAATGCCTGGAGAAATTTATAAACAAGAGTGTTGTCTTGAGATTTTTTGTACGTATTTCTTAAACCGGACATTGGCCTAGGGGTTAGAGTGTTCACCAATGGCCCGGGAGACCTGGGCTCAATCCCAGGTCGCGTCATACCAAAGACTCAAAAAATGGTACTTGATGCCTCCTTGCTTAACACTCAGCATTATAAGGTAGGGATCAAGGGTAAAGTAGAGCAATCCAGGGAAGGAGTAGCGCCCTCCCATACACCTTGGTGTAGTAGCTATCGAAAAGGGAGCCTTCGGGTTACCCTCGACTATGGTCGCCAACTTTAGTTACTTATTCCTTAAATGATTCAACGAATAGTCAGATTGTGTGATGTTGTGGGACGATTTTTTCGAAAACTTTATTGATATTTGATGAAGAACTTTCTCAAATTCTGGTTAGATACGATTGAGAAGCAGAACATTAGAAATCTTAGTAGCTCTAGCAGTGAGAATTATACCTCTGAAGTTCTTAGTGATTCCGAGGTCGCATTTCTTCAGAAAGTGGTTAATACAGCCTTTCGTCCATTTCCCAACTGTGTTTTGGTTTTACACCGTGATGCATAACCGAAGCTGTATGTAATCAAATTTCTTTGTCATCCATACTTCAGGTGGTATTTCATCGACACCTTTAACTTTTCTACTTATAACTGATTTGAGAACTGTTTCGAGTTCATCACTTGTGAAGTGTCCAAATTCAATGCTTAATTGGTCATGGAAAATTTCTAATGTTGGCTTGTTTGCAAGTTCAGGAGGATTTCCAAGCAGTCTCTTGAAATGTTCTTTCCACTTCTGAAGTCTTTCTTCTTGACTTTTAGTTTTGATCTCGAGGTGTTTTTTCTTCTACTAGTTTCACTTACTGCTTGTCATGCAAATTGATATTGTTTCTGATCTTATTGATTAAGTTGTTTGAGTTGTTTATTTTTGTATGTGTCCGTTCTTTCTAAACTTTCTTAAGTTTCTGTACATTAGTATTTTGGGGTTTCTTCTCTTAAATAAAGATTTTAAAAAAGTTATTCCGTTTCTCTGAGACTGTTTCGGACTCCTTGGGAACTGTACGTTTGGATTTTGGTTTGGTTGGTTCGCACTCAGCTGCAACTTCGAGGTGGGTGGAAACAAAATTTTTCATATTCGTCTCTTTGTGTACGCTTTTCAGATGTCTCCAGAAGAGTATGAAACCTGTTTCTTACAGTCACCAAATTGTGATTGTGTATATCTTGATTAGTAAGTAAGGACTAGTAATATCGTCCAACTTTATTTGTTTGCTTTTTATTCCAACGTACACCCAAACAAATTGCCGAAACGATTGTGTGATTTGAAGATACTCCTTCAAATGAGGAGTTCGCCTCACAGCACTGTTTATCCACTTCTTGTTTATAGAATAAGCCTTTTGCTCCTCCTTCTTTTTCTGGAATTTGATGTTTGGGTATAAAAACTTGTTCTCGAGAGCAACCTCATCTAGATATTTGCCAATTCTGTTGGTAGAGTTGTGAAAGCAGTATATATTATCATTTTGCCTATATGAGCGTTTATGTCCCCTATCGATGATGAGAATGTTATATTTGGGAATGTGTCGGACAAGGAGAGATAGCTTACTATAGAAGGTGATGACATTCATTTCATAGCTGATATTAGTAGGACTCTAACAAGAGATGGTTGTGCAAAGGTTTCTTTTAAATGTAGCATACATAATTCTCGGTTAGATTTTTTATGCTATTTTGGTATTGTAAAGGACAAGAACTCAGAAATATTCAAATGCCTCTAATGGTAGCATTAACGGAGTTTTTTCATGCTGATGCCATCACAATTGTCCAGCCATTACAGGACTCATGGTATTTTTGTTCATGTTTTGCTATGGAAATATTAAAGTTCCTGTATGCATATTGTTGCATACCTATCCAGAGTATATATTACGTACTACTCCGCTTCTTACTTCTTTATTTCAATCGTCTTGTTAGTCAGCGCCCATCTCCTTACCTTGATTTTCGTTGCATCGCCCTGGTTGTATTTTTTGGTTGTCAACCATTTTGTCGTTTCTGTTCATTTTTGTAATCCCAATTGTTTTTAGTTCTTCGGTATTCGGAATGACAAATAACTTGGATATGATTTTCAGGTGAATATTTTACTTGATTTTATAGACGACACTTTTTCTTCATCTGTAGTGGCCTAAGGAAAATTAGTGAGCAGTGATAAAACATTAAAGTAGAATGCTTCACACTATTTAAGTTTCTATTTAACTTCCAAACTTTTCTTGACCAGGTATTTACTTGCATCCAATGAGAGCCAAGCTTCCATTTGATCTTGAGGTCACAACACATCACTCAAAACTAATGGTCTTCGTCCACTACCGTTTTAAACTAACTTAGACTTCATGCCAAGCAATAGATTACACCAATCTATTATCTAACAACATGATATCTATATTCTTTTCAGTCAGCTCAGGTAGCTTGTTTTTGGGCGAAGAGTTTTAGCACGAAAAATCGTTATGTTGAAAGTGCCTGGGCTTTGAAGATGATTTTTCGAACTCTGGAGCCAACGCTACTACCTTATCAGAACGTACCTCTTCTTGGCCCGTGTGAAGGGCGATGCTGTTTGAACTTCTTGTTTGAAGTTTGGTCATCGCAGTCTTTTATTGCAACGTAGGCGAGACTTCACCTTTCCTACAGTTCCAACACAGGGGCTTCTCTACTGGATATGATTTAGCACTGGACGTTCGAGTTTTTTTTAAATCTTACTCCTTTGCTGAGGATGCATGTCGTATTCTAAAACACTTTTTTTTATTTGGTAGCAAATAAACTAATTGCATATAAGACTCAAAATATTTTTTCTTTAATAACTGGACATTCTGGTTTCATAAAAAATCCCTGAAACAAACTAGATTAAATTATTTAAATTAAGGGTGGAACATTTTTTCCCAAGACATGCTGAAGAAAATACTTTGGAATAATCCAAAGCAGAGAAAAATCATGGAAAAAAAAAGATAGAATTAATTCTTAGTTGACCCTGTCAAGTTTTTATGATCGCTTTAAATCTTTCTGGGATGGATTTTTATCCATATTTGGGATTTTATTACTACCCCTTGGCAAAATGAAATCAACATGTTTCGGGTTTTAATTTTAGCAGTAAATAAAATATACATGATACACAAAAAAGAAAGAATTCTTTAAACATTCTGCCTTTGTAAAATATTTCTTGAACAAACGAGATCAAATTATTCAAATTTATGGTGTAATTTTTTCCTAAGACATTCTGAAGAAATTACGAGGCGCCTTCAATAAGTTTCCAGACTTTTTTGTACAGGCATTTAAAATTGTCGTAGACTCTTGAAAATTCAGTATGTTATTACTATACATCTTATGAGATGACTGACCAATTTTTAGGATTTCAGCTTCAAATGAAAATCTACAGCAGCAATTGGAATGCACCCTACTAATACCTGATTCTCATAGCTGGTGAATTTCAAAAATGCAACCTGGACGTGAGGACACGTTAGAAGAACGATATGGAATAAAATTCTGTTTTAAACTTGGAAAAAAATGCCCGAGAAAAGTATGGAATGCTTCAGACTACTTTTGGAGCATCTTGCATGAATCAAGCATCAGTTTTTGAATGGCATAAGAGATTCAAAGAAGGCATGGAATCTGTGAGGGATGATGAGAGGTGTGGCAGGAGTAAGGAAGTCAGTACACCAGAGTTGATTGGCCAAATGAAGAACTTCAGGGATAAGGACCGTCGTGTGTTTATAGAGACAATAAGTGCACAGTTTGATGTCAGTGTGGGAACTGTACACACAATTATTTCCGAGGAACTGAAGATGCAGAAGATTTGTGCGAAGTTTGTCACAAGGGTGCTCAAAGAAGATCAGAAAGAAAGACGTTGTCATGACAGCAGGGAGATGGTCGAGCTGATCAATTCAGATCCCGCAGTTATTGATGATCTGGTGACTTGCGATGAAAGCTGGATCTACTGCTATGACCCAGAGACCAAGAGACAGAGTTACCAGTGGAAGCATGCTGGTTCTCCCAGACCCGAGAAGGCCAGACAGAGCAAATCCACCCACAAAATTTTAATAACCCCTTTTTTGACAGCACTGGCATGATCTACATGCACTGGGTCCCCACTGGAAAGACAGTCAACAAGGAATACTATGTTGAGGTTTTAAGGAAGTTCAGGAAGAGATTCCTTGGGAAGAGGCCAGCACTCTTCAAATAGGCTTCGTGGCATTTCCACCGGGACAATGCACCTGTCCACAACTCCATCCTTTTCACAGACTATTTGACCAAGATGGGCATCAAGACACTTCCTCAGACTCCCTACAGTCGAGACCTTGCTCTTTGTGACTTTTGCTTATTCCCTAAACTCAGAGGCTGTCGTTATAAGACAATTGCGGAGATGAAAAAGGCTGTGACGAAGGTCATTGACACGCTAACACAAGAGGACGTCCATGTGGCCTTCGAGAAGTTGTTGGAACGGTATAACAAGTGCATTGCAGCCGAAGGAGATTACTTCGAAGGGGACTAGAGTTTCATGTGTGTAATATCAATAAAAGTGCCCATACGAAAAAAATATGGAAACTTATTTAATGAGCCTTGTAAGATGTATAGCAATAACATACTGAATTTTCAAGAGTCTACGACAATTTTAAATGCTTGTACAAAAAAAAAAAAAGTCTGGATACGTATTGAGGCACCTTGTATATCTAATAAATTTGTATAAACAGGATTTGGCATTAAATAACCTCCAATGCTTGATATGTAAAAAAACAACAACCGAACCAAACCTAGAGCTATGAGATAACTTAGCCATTTTAGCTTTTCAATTGCTTATACTAACAGAGGACGCTCATGGGAGGCGCTCGAATTGAGACGGTTATTGTCGTATTAAATGGATCTGGTTACTCGTGTTCAAATCCTTTTTGATATTCTTTGTATTTTATTTCGTGCATTCTATGGGGACGTACTAAACAGTCTCATTTAATAAGTTATGCTAAATTTGCTATTAGGTCTGAAGTATTGACCACCCAGCGAGAATCGAATTCACTGACAATGGTCGGCTAGTCTAGCTTGTTCACCATTACACCTCACCAGACGCACCGACCTCACTGCTTCTGGTTTATGCGCTTAGAGCTGACAACCACAAGCTATACGAGCAAGTACCACCTTTACGGGCTGTAACAATTTGTTTGTGACAATTTTAGAACCAAATCCGGCAAAGTTTACAAGTACCACACACGTTGAATAAACAAAGTCCGGTGTAAGGTTATTATGATAGTCGTTATGATGGCATGGTAAAGTATTTCGCTGTGTTTGCGCATGCGTGGTTGGTCGTTAGAGAGAATTTGATAAAGCGACGACTTAAATTAGATAAAGTGACAGACAGAACTGGCACATCGCTAGGATATTGCAAAGTAGGGAAGGGATACCCTTTAAGTCTGGTGGGGAGATTGGGCTCGCTAGTCTAGGAGAAAGAAATCCCTATATTTAAAACCCGGGGAATGTTTAGAAGAATCTGTAGCACGCCAGTGCACCATTCTCCTGTAATCAGCTCACTCAGAAAAACTGTGGCTGGTTCTAATCAAGCTTTCAGCACTATAAACACATCACTTGTGCATGTATTTAACCAATCCCACTGCCACGAGCAGGATGAGGCACAAGGTCAAGTTTTAAGTGCAGTAGAACTGGTTTGAATTAAGAATTTCGTCAGAAGAGGTGTAAGACGACCAACCAAAAAGGGGTGTCCTAGGTATGACACTTTACTACACTTGATGGTGCAGCTTCAGTTCTTGACATATGGGGAGTGTGGATTACTCCTTCATCATCATTACTCCCAGGTCCACTCGGATCCAGAATGGTAGTGCCTGAACAGGTCCCACCTCTGGGGGTCAAATAGATCTGTTTAGAAATTATTCGTATTCGATAGGAATACTTGCTGTCATATAACAAAAAACTATATTTAAAGATGATTGTTGTAGGTCCAAAGGAAAGAATAAGGTTATATTTTAAAATAAGAAGGTCAACGAAGAGATTTTTAATTTTTGATTTTATTTACGTACTTGTTATATATATTTATGTTTCCAGCTTGTTGCTTTCGTCAGAGAACATGTGTGGCAAAAAACTTTTTAATGGGGTACTCAATGAGACTTGAACTCACTCTTGTTTCCAGTATAAATGACCTGTGTTTGGTCAAACTGGTTTATATAAGAGTCGTTGTTCCTCTTTCCTGGAGTGTGTTTACTTTGGTCTGCTTTACCTGTCTTTGAAACTATATCACAATATAATTATATGTATTAAGTATAGTTATTTGCAACAATAATTGTTTATAAAAGATTATAATTAGTTACTTGAAACCATAAAATTGTGCAAACAAATGATTATTATTTGGTAGAAATAATCGCTTCAAATCAGATAATTATTAGTATTAGATAGGAATACTTGAAACCATACAACTATGTGCCAATTAGTTGTATTAAATAGGTATACATGATATATAATTGTGTAAAAAAACCTCTGAAGAAACAACTACACAAAAATGGGAATATAAATGTAGAATGAACGCAATTCCCTAACCTCTTGTCATAAAATAACCCTTCAGAGATTGATATGCCGTTAAAATCATTTAATCAATCATTTCCGAAAAATCTTTTTAAAAAATCAATTAAAAGAACGTGTATATACTCGAATAATGAAAGATTTTGTGGAATGAAAGACCCATAATTTTTAACCAGAGAAAAGGTACTTTTGATCAAATATTACATGTAATGAACAACCCTAAACTTTTGGCTACGCTAACCTCCAAAAATATTTCTTCAACATCCAATGACATAAAGAGAAAACATTCAAATACTTAAGTGAAAAGTAAAGTGGGTGACCGTAGTCGAGGGCGACCAAAGGCTCCGTTTTCGGTAGCTACTACGTGAAGTGCAGGGGAGGGCACTATTCCTTTTCCTGGATTGCTCCACTTTACGCTTGATACGTACCTTATATCGGTGAGTGTTAAGCAAGGAGGTATTAAGTACCATTTTTAAAGTCTTTGGTATAACGCGACCTAGGATTGAACCCAGGTCTCCCGGACCATTAGCAAACACTCTACCCACTAATTTCAAAAATACTGTAAAACAATCAAAATCAGCATAAAGGCTTTTACGAGGTGCATACGATAAGTTTCCATACTTTTTTCGTATGGGCACTTTTATTGATAGTACACACATGAAACTCTAGTCCCCTTCGAAGTAATCTCCTCCGGCGGCAATGCACTTGTACCGTTCCAACAACTTCTCGAAGGTCCTATGGAGGTCCTCCAGTGTGAACGTGTCAATGATCTTCGTCACAGCCTCTTTCATCTCCTCAATTGTCTCATAACGACAGCCTCTGAGCTTAGGGAATAACCAAAAGTCATAGGAAGCAAGGTCTGAACTATAGGGAGGCTGAGGAACTGCCTTGATGCCCATCTTGGTCAAATAGTCTGTGACAAGGATGGAGTTGTGGACTGGTGCATTGTCCTGGTGGAAATGCCACTGAGCTAATTTGAAGAGTACTGGCCTCTTCTGACAGAATCTCTTCCTGAACTCCCTTAAAACCTCAACATAGTAACCCAAATCTTAACCCTTTGGCCAATCAACTCTGGTGTATTGACTTCCTTACTCCTCCTACACCTCTCATCATCCCTCACAGACTCCCTGCCCTCCTTGAATCTCTTATGCCACTCAAAAACCGATGCTCGATTCATGCAAGATGCTCCAAAAGCAGTCTGAAGCATTCCATACGTTTCTGTGGCATCATTTTTTCCAAGTTTAAAACACAATTTTATTGCATATCGTTCTTCTAAAATGTCCTCACGTCCAGATTGCATTTTTGAAATTCCCCAGCTGTGACAATCAGGCTTTAGTAGGGTGTATTCTAATTGCTGCTGTAGCTGTTCCTTTGAACCTGAAATCCTAAAAATTGGTCAGTCATCTGATAAGATGTATAGCAATAGCATACTGAACTTTCAAGAGTCAACGACAATTTTAAATACCCATACGGAAAACGTCTGGAAACTTACCGTATGCACCTCGTAGTTGAGGTAGCGAAGTTTTTACGAAACTTTGGTTTGGATTGGTCGGGTTGATTTTTATGTCACATCAACCCTTGTAGGTTATTTAATGCCAAATCCTCTTTTTACATTTTAGATATGATTTGTAAACGCATAGTTTGTACATAACATTTTAAAACTAGTCAGAACTCATTTGTTTGCATACAGTTAAGTGGTTATACGCATGATTTTTAACTCAATAAGTTAGAGCTAATTTGTTTGCAATTAAGTATTACTGTTGTTGGCACATAGTTAAATGGTTCCAAATATTCTAACACAAATAGTTCTCTTTAGTATTAATTTGTTTACACTCAAATGGTTTCAAATATTGTGATCTTACATAAATAGTTTTATTTGAACACAGTTAAATAGCTTCAAGCATTGCTATGTAACACTAACAATATAATTTAAGCACATAGTTAAAGAGTTTCAAGTATTGCTATTCAACACTAATAATTCTATTCAACATTACTCATTCATTTGTACACAGTTAAATAGTTCCAAGTATTGTCATGTATCACAAACAATTCAATTAATCATCAGTCATTTGTTTACACTCAATTAAATGGTCAAAGAATTCTATATCGATTAATTTTATTTAACGTACGTCATTTGTTTGCATACAGTTTAAGTGTCAAACAGTTCTATTTGACCCATGGACAGAGCCTGATCAGGTGCCATCACTCCGGACCAGAGTGGACCTAGGAGCCATAGCAATGAAGGGGTACTCCATATTACTTAAATCTCCAAGGCTGGAGCATCACCATCAGATGGTTTAATGTCATATCCAGGACACTGACCGAGGAGAGGTTCTTACCCCTCAGCAGTGATGCAGTCGGTGTATTCTACGGTCCCAGCCGACGGGGCTTTCGTTTTCTATTTATAATATTTGTGCTTGTTATATACATAAGTGTTATAAATAGTAAACAATATTAAGTAAAAACTTTATTATCTTAACTAAAAGACTTTGTTTATGTATAAGGCTATGAGGGGAGAACTTAGATCAAAGTTAAGGCAAGGTTAGCATCGGACACAAAATAAGCTTTGACTTTTCGAAAACCTATTTCATGAAATGAACGACTCTGAGTACAAAAATTGGTCTTGAAAAGTCTTTCATTACATTAATATGTACGATAAAATCAAGTAAGTCACTTCTTTTTTTTTTTTACAGAAAGTTATTTTCATGCATCGTTGAGCTATGAATCGCTGGTATAAAATTTTTTCCTGCATTTCTATTGGTGCGTTTAATTGTCAATTATCAAAGAAGATAAGCAGAAGACAGCGACTTAATGACGAAGTGATTGGACAATTTATTGACTTGCGGCAAAATCGATCGTTCACGTTGATTATTTTCTCCACGCAATCATTTTTATATTCAAAACGCCTTCCAGAGTAGCAAAATCCAAGCTTAAATTAAAAAAAAAGAAAGAAATTAAACCCAACTGAAGAAGTTAACGAAATGAACAGTGTGTGCAATCCTGGGGCGAAGGTCAACAAGTACATTGAGTTATTAGGCAGCCAATCAACTTTCGTCATCATTGATTGGCAATTTCGATTGTTTCTAATAAAGATAAAATCCACATTTTTTCTTTTCATATGAACTCCTCACTTAGCGTAACGGTTAGCGTCGTAGGAAATGCAATCGGCAGCCCGAGTTCAAACCCTGACTGAGGCAGTTTGTTTTTCACTTCACGTTAATATTCTTAGATGAGACATGAATCCACCTGTTCTATCCTTAGATTAAAATGATCCACCGCTTTACATTACCTATGCCTTTGAAGTTCAGAAGTAAATAGTAAGGCAGATTGATGTTTTTAACCTTGGTTGGGTAACTAGTATGGGAGAAGGAAACTTTGAATTCAAGTAAGATTAAAAATTGAACTTGTATCAACTCCCGATCTTGGCGGAAGGGTTGGTTAAATACACACTTCATCAAACCCAGGTCACCCAAGTTTGAATGCGAGGCCGCTGTTTGAAAAGAAAATTAAGCGACTAGAGTGATATTTTGATAAAATTTTCTCACTCTTCGGCCATCTTTTTACACCACTATACTCGTACCCGTAGACCATATCGTATCAACTCAAAAAAAACTCCTTTAGTGCCCACGGAGGATGTACAGCCATCTATAGATTGATTTCTTTTAACAATATGTCAAGATTATTTTTGCCTTGAGGTTAGGGAATCGCGTTAATATCTTTTGGTGTAGTTTTTTCTTTAGTTTTTTTCTGCATGGTTCAAGAGAATGCGAATAATTTTTAAACAGATCTATTTAATCCATAGAGAGAACCCTAACTGGTCTTACCACTC
The DNA here is from genome assembly GCA_963585895.1 of Sepioteuthis lessoniana. Lineage (NCBI taxonomy): Eukaryota > Metazoa > Mollusca > Cephalopoda > Myopsida > Loliginidae > Sepioteuthis > Sepioteuthis lessoniana. The sequence goes on from OY757936.1 coordinate 70,748,370, forward strand.
CGGTTAGAGTGGACCTGGAAATAATAACAATGAACATATACTTCACACTCCTCTGATCTTCAGAATTGGAGCCTCACCATCAGATACAGTTAACTGTAAAACCCGAGACACCCTCTTTTTTCTGGGTAGGATGTTACTCCTTTGCAGGGTGTTACTCCTATGCTCAATTGACAGGTCATAGATATCTATAGAGATCTCGTCTCAATTCTTTATAATTTATGATAAACAGTTTCGATACTTTAGGAACGAAACAGTTTTAGTGAAACACAGGATTGTGAAAGTACACCTCCTTCTATAGTCATCAGACTTAGCTGGGTTTACACTTTCTTATTTCCTTAAAAGGAAAATTTATCTCATAACTGAAATTCATATCGTATCTATGTAAGAAAACAAGCCTGCGTTAGTGCCCAAATAGGATGTCCAGTATATAAGTAAATAATGAAATTTAAGATATGTTAAGCATCCGAACGAAATGTAACACAGTTGCCGTGATGGTTAATTATTTTATTACTTGGTTAGGTAAGCTGTTAAGTCAAATTGGAAACATTAAGCGAGTGCATAACGATCAACATAGGAAGACCAAAATGTAAAATAGATTCATGTCTTGTCTGTGACAGGTTTGATTAGAGAAAAAAAAACAGTAAATTTGGGACAGGTGAGGGGTGACGTAATTATGTTGCAAGATGACATCACTCGACCGATATCCTGAAATTAAATATATAAAAATTAGCGATTTTTGAAAAAGTAGTCAGTCGGTTAGTTGTCAGTAAATTCGGTCAGGCTGGGTGGGGGGCTTTTCTCTTTGTGTCTGTTCATACACCCTCACAGATGTTCTCTCCCTCTTTCTCTCTTTCTCTCTTTCTCTCCCTCTACCGTGCTACTGTATGCAGTCTGAACATCGAGCAATAAATGATTGTTAATTGTTGACGGAGAGTTATTCTTGTTTTTGAGTTGCCAACACCCAGGCAACTTTGTTCCAACGGATCACCCCAACCCTCACAGGAAGTTTCGAATGGATTGTATCATTCCCTATCTGAGCATCTTTCAAACACAGCGTGGGCACAGAAAAGATTGATGAATAAACTATCTGAAAACGCATTTGGCACCGTTACCAGGATAAGACCAAAGTAAAAGTACGGTGACAATTGTAGCACTGCATTTAGCACCGTTACCGGGATTGGACCCTGAAAATCCACGACACAGTCAGACACAGGATTGGACACGAAAAAAAAAAACCCACAGCGCAGCCATAAACAGGATTTGACCCTGAAAACTCACGGTCAAGCGATCGTATTACATTTGGTGCCGTGAAAAAATATTAAGTATTTGTTTGGTAACCATATTAAACTATAGGGCTATATTTGGTGCTGTGCCCAAGATAAGGGCCCAGAAGGTGCACACTATAGTGCTAGAGGTTAGAATTATAACAGCTGGATGTTACAGTTTTCTATTGAGTAAATTATTACAGCTATGCATGAATCTTAAACAAATATCAACTTAAATTGATTCTTCTCTCAGTGATTATCGAACACTCAATGACTGGTGATCCTATCTTGTTGCAGGCATGGAATGAATTTTCAGTCAAAAGTCAAGGCGAACCAGGTTTGGTAAGTGTTGCATTTACACAATCTGTGTATCTTCCTTGGGGAATTAACATTGGCTTGTCTTGATGACTATAAGAGTCCGTGCTTCTTCTTTGGGAATTAACATTGGCTTGTTTTGATGATTATAGATGTCCGTGCATCTTGCGAATTAACACTGACTTGTCTTGATGACTGTAGATGTCCGTGCAAGTTCTTTGGGAATTAACATTGGCTTGTCTTGATGACTATAAATGTCGACGAATTTTGGGAATTAACATTAGCTTGTCTTTATGAGTGTAGATGTCCGTGCATCATCTTGGGTAATTAAGATTGGCTTGCCATGATGACTATAAAGGTCTCTGCATCTGCCCTCGGAATTAACATTACCTTAACTTGATGACTACAGATATCCGTGCAAATTTGGGAATTAATATTGGCTTGTCTTGATGACTAAAAATATCTGTGCATCTTTCTTGGGAATTAATATTGGCTTGTATTTTTGCATAGATATGATATGGTTTGTTGGTATGAATATTCCATCAGATGCAACCTGAGAAGTTTGAAAATTTTATCAGAATATCTACGAGCCCCTCACATACGCAGGTTAAAATCAGCATCGTTCTTTACATCGATACAATTTGATTTTCCACCATTTTATATATATATATATATATATATATATATATATATATATATATATATATACTCCGACTGTATCTCTAGCAGAAGGATAAGATCTAAGGGTCAAATAGATCTGTATAAAAATTATTTGTATTCGATATTAGGGTCACATCAGTGAGTCAAATAGAACTGTTCAATCATTTACTAAGGGTTATTATTATTATTATTATTATTGGTTATTTGAAACCATACAGCTATGTGCAAATTATTTATGTAACATTGGAATACTTGTTAGATAGAATTACTAATGTTAAATAGAAATACTTGAAACCATTTAAGTAGGTGTAAATGGATGGTTAATATTAGGGGGAGTTGTAAGCGTTAGATAGCAGTACTTGAAACCATTTAACTGTGCAAATAAATAATCTCAGGCTCGTTTCAAAATAATATTACCTACAAAATATTCGCTTACAAATTATATATATATATATATATATATAGGGTTTCCCAATATTTGGAACAAAATGTTCGGCACAAATCAAGAAACACAAATGATAAAGTAACTGAAAATTTCATTTACTGAAAGGTAAAAAGATTACAATTTAGGATGTGCCACCAGTTAGTTTAAACATGAACTGAAAATGTCAAGGTAACATAATCCAGAAATCTGTTGTTCTGTTGATGGCACTGATGAATGCGTTGTGCAAAGATATTGGTAACGCATGCACAATTCTCATGGGTATATCGGATTGTTAACACAGATGTAGATGGTAAGGAAACCCTTCCTCTGGATCTTGACAAGTGCAATGAACTTGAATTCTTGACCAACTTGAAAATCTGGTTCCTCTTTGGAATTGTGCTGGAATAGAACTTCTTTCCGTATTTTGCTAGAACAATGTTGAAAGACTCACTTTCGTAATATGTCTTCACAAAATAAAAATCTTTCTGCTCCGCCGTCCAAGGCAGGATTTCGCTATATTTGGTCATATATATATATATATATATATATATATATGTAAATTATTTCCAACCAATAATCTGTAAAGAGAAAGAGAATAAAGTCAACGGGGAAGTTCTGAGTTGCCGCTGCTTTCTTTAAACAACTGTAAAACAATATATATATATATATATATATATATATATATATATATATATATATATATATATATATAAACTGGATTTGGCATTGAATAACCCACAAGGGTTAATATGCCATACAACATGACCAAACCAAACCAAACCAAAGGTGAAAAATTTAATTTTTGTATCTTGCAGTTTTCACTTCAAGATGTTTCTTGTTAAAAAATATCACAAAAAGTCCCTCTCATTACATTCTAGACTGTCCCTATAGCAAAAGTTGTACCAGACATACAATGAAACAAGACGTTTTTGCTTTAGCGTTGTCCGTCGCGTAGCCGGGGGTGGGAAATATCTTTTGTTGTCGGACTGACACGGACGTTTAATGTCAAATGACAACGTAATCGAATGACAAGGACACTTTCAGCTGATCCAAATGAAAGGTCATTTCGTGCAGAGGAGTGCTCCCCTTTCCCGTTTGACTCCCCTTCTTCTCCTGCTTCTCCCCACTATTTTCCACGCTGTATTTCTTCTTCCCGTTACATGTAAAGAAAAGCAAAACAACTTAATTTTATAATCAGTGATAATGTTTCTTTTTTAATCCCTGTCAGGGTACGGGTGGCCCGGGGTAGCTATGTTTTGATCAAAAAAGCTTCTCGACCACCCGTACCCTGAATGCGGTCATAGGTATAATTCGAGGGAGACAGAAAGGCAGACTAATTGAAAATGCACCCTGGACCCAATGGAGCGGGTGGGAAAGAGGGGCTAAAACTTCAGTTTGCCAACTGCATTTCAGTTGACATTATACAATAACAAACCGCACTAAATGCTGAAATAGACACCATGAAAAAAAATAGACCCCACCCCTGAAGGAAACCCAAACCCCAGATTTCTAGTAACGTCTCTTAATACGATGTATTTACACTCGCCAATGGCCCGGGAGATCTGAGTTCAATACCAGGTCGAGTCATACAAAAGACTTTAAAAATGGTACTTGATACCTCCTTGCTTAACACTCAGCAATATTAGGTACGTATCAAGTGTAAAGTGGAGCAATCGAGGGAAAGGCGTAGCGCCCTCCCCTAAACCCCGATGTAGTAGCTATTAAAAAAGGAGCCTTCTGGTCGCCCTCGACTACAGTCGTCAACAACAACAGTACATCTACCCCAGAAACAAGGAGGCTCGCTTAGCGTAACGTTCGAGGATCATTAAATAAGTTTCCAGACTTTTTTCGTATGGGCACTTTTATTGATTGTACACACATGAAACTCTAGTCCCCTTCGATGTAATCTCCTCCGGCTGCAATGCACTTCTTGTACCGTTCCAACAAATTCTCGCAGGCCCTATGGAAGTCCTCTTGCGTGAGCATGTCAATGACCTTTGACACAGCCTCTTTCATCTCCCCAGTTGTCTTATAACGACAGCTTCAGAGCTTAGGGAATAACCAAAAGTCATAGGGAGCAAGGTCTGGACTTTAGGGAGGCTGAGGAACTGTCTTGATGCCCATCTTAATCAAATAGTCCATGACAAGGATGGAGTTGTGGACTGGTGCATTGTTCTGGTGGAAATGCCACTGAGCCTAATTGAAGAGTGCTTGAACTCTTGAACTCCCTTAAAACCTCAGCATAGTAACCCTAACCCAAACCCTTTGGCCAATCAATTCTGGTAGTCTGACTTCTTAACTCCTGCCACAACTTTCATCATCCCTCACAGACTCCCTGCCTTCCTTGAATGACTTATGCTACTCAAAAACTGATGCTCGATTCATGCAAGATGCTCCAAAAGCAGTCTGAAGCATTCCATTCGTTTCTGTGGCATCATTTTTTCCAAGTTTAAAACACAATTTTATTGCATATCGTTCTTCTAATGTGTCCTCACGTCCAGATTGCATTTTTGAAATTCCCCAGCTGTGACAATCAGACTTTAGTAGGATGTATTTCAATTCCTGTTGTAGCTGTTGATTTGAACCTGAAATCATAAGATTGGTCCGTTATCTCATAAGATGTATAGCAATAACATACTGAACTTTCATGAGTCTACGACAATTTTAAATGCCTGTACAAAAAAGTCTTGAAACTTATTGAATGCACCACTTACAAAATAGAATCGGCAAACTGAGTCTAAGCCCTGTACGAAGTTGTTCGGCCTTTGGAAAAGAATGAATCCTTCCCTTCTCCATTCAGCCAGATTCCTTAGTCTTGGTAAGACAGCCATGATAACTCCTTTTCATTTCGCTTAAAAAATTGACCTTGTGTCACACCTGCTCGGAGTGGTTGTGTGAATACATACATGCTTACCTTATTCTCACATTAAATAGTTCCAGTCTAAGCCCTGACAGAGGGCAGATTTCATAGCGAGTACATCATCTCCCATTTTCCAAGGTTTCGCACCTCAAAATGTATGTTTTCAAAAAATTTCCCCCATGATTTACTACAATGAAAAAAGAATGCTTATCATGGACGAGACTGATAGCATTTCACGTAGCACTAATACCCTTGGGAAAGGTATGAATCCAATTATTCTCCCTCCAACTATGGGCAGACTAGGTTCTTCAGTCTTGGTGAGGCAACTAGTCTAGGAGAAGGAAAACTCTGAATTCAAACCTGTTAAAATCCGCTTAAAAATTGATCTTGTGTCATATCCTGCCCGAGCGGAGGGGTTGGTAAATAGGATCATGAAAGCCATTGCCAGTATTTTAGGAGACTCGGTAAATCTCCAAAGTTATCCTTAGTAGGAAGCCTGACAGATAACCGTAGTTCGATTTCAGCACGTAGATTGGCGCTACATATTCTTTATGTCTACTTAAATGTTTAGTACATTTACGTACTTGAAAAGTCTATTATAATGCTGTCTTTTAAATTAATAGTCCATTTAGGTTTGAACATAATAAAATATCTCGCCGAAAGTCTTCAATACATCGACTGAATCCTTGCCGAAGAAAAAGAACCGCAACAGACGAAAAAAAAAAAAAGAATCGTGTCCAGAATATGGCACTAAACTAGTGAGACTCCGGTTCTGAAGCTCGAAAGAATGTGAAGCCATCCTTTTCAGCTCGATGCTCTCTGATTCGGAAGGATTGTACCGTCTAGTTTTCCATCAATAGGTTTAATAGATTTGTTTGAAAATTATTTTGTGTATAAATTAGTTGAATTAAGAATAGTTACTTGACACTATAATTGTTTATAGATTATCATTTCATGATACTTGAAACTGAAAAATTTCGGGAAATACTTTAAATCATTTCTTGAAAAAAAAAGAAGAATTCAGAATTTCATTTTCTAATTATGAACGACGTACCATTCTACAGATCATCGCAGATTAAATCAGGTCGCTGACTATTGAAATTTGTTCCCTAAATTCAATTTACTTTAGAATACAAAGTGTCTGTTAAAATCGAAAGTTATGTGAACTATGGTAGGAAAGTTCCCCTTATCAGCAAAAGAGACGTTCCAAGACCCGTAGTGGATAACGAAACTGTCGATATAACCGAATCATATATATATGTATGTATGGAAAACGTAGCCCCGGAGGTGGCCGTGTCCTCAGTAGGGAATACGCACCTTCAAGACACATTAGGTCACCATGACTAGTTAATTCGGCATCGCTTATATGTGACATGAACCGGTGGTCCAGTGGTAGAGTTTCGGCTTCTGCATACTGTGGTTGTTGGTTTGATATTCAGGGGTGGAGATCATGGTGTGCACTGCTGATGAGACCTAATAAGGTCGAAACAGCTGTTCAGTGTTCCGTATATCGCATGTAGGTGTTTGTCGGATTTTCTAGTCATGATAATTCTAATATAACGTTAATTCCTCCATTTATATATATATATATATATATATATATTGTTTCGGCTAATGTATCAACGTAAATTGAATTTGTATGTTAATACAGGATAACGAAATCATTAGTTCAGGTAAATCTCCCTGATGATCTTAAATTTTGTGAATGATCGTGATGGACACATGGAAGAACCGATAAAAACAAGACACTTCAATAATAAAAGACAAATGAGGGACGTTGTGTGTTCTTTTCAAACGAGACTTTAATATGTGAATAATAACATGAAAGAACGAATAGAGCAAACGGGATGGGAATAATATATGGGTGTGTCTGCTTGAATACTGTATATAATTCACAGTGTTAGTGAAGGGAAAAAGTAGAGGATAGTTCAAAGAAATTCATATGCGAAGAAAGGCAATATTTCTTCTACTGAAAGTTTTTATGCGACATGTTTCACGTTTGTTCAGGATAACATTTCGAATTAGTGAGATTGTCTTAACATCTCCAGCTGTCGGAGAAATATCTTCAAGATCTTCATAGTTTTATCAAGGATGAGATGATTCGATATCAGCTTGTCAGTTTTGCTAGTTTTTTCTTTTTAAATGTTGTTGCATTGGTGTCACATTGACGTATTAGTTCAGAGTTCAGACACCAACAAACTCCGTTTGACTTTAGGTGTCAAAACTTCGGTTGCATATAAAAGTGTTCTTTTTTTTTTACTTCACGGGTTATTTCTACCCGACTCTTCATTTTTCTTCCTTTAGACTTGTTGATTCAAATAACTCCTTATCTTGTCTGTTTTGGCCACAACTCTTTGTGGAAGGGAAAAGCTATCAGTGTTTCCACACATTTGATGCCTTTGCCGCCATCCGTCCACATATATACATATCTTGTGAAACAATTATACGTAACAATATATAACATTAGATGGTCGTGTTTGTGACCCCGGGTTTTATGCTTTACGCATTCGTCAGTTATATATAACTACATTATATATATAACTACATTATATATACGTATAACTACATTATATATATATATATATATATATATATATATATATATATATATATATATATATAGCTACATTATGGCCTAGGAGACTGGGATTCAATCACAAGTCGTCATACCAAAGACTCAAAAATGGTACTTGATGCTGCCTTGCTTAACACTCAGCTTTATAAGGTAAGGATCAAGGTTAAGTGGAACAATCCAAGGAAAGGAGTAGCGTCTTCCCCTACACTTCGAAATCTTGCTCGCTAAGGTAACTCATTACCACCTTTGCCTTTTGACATGGGGCATTATCTTGCATAAAGGTAGCCCTATCGAAACATGAATTCTGTATGATTGGCACAACATGATCTTGAACAATGATTTTATAGATCTGCGCGTTTACACGAGTTTATAACCGGACAAGAGGCGTTGTACCTTGGCTAGAAAACATTCCAAATACCATGAGGCTTCCGCCCCCAAACTTGACAGTTTTCTTCGTACACTTTACCATAGCGAGCAAGATTTCGAAATTATGGATTGGCCACCGCAAAGTCCTGACTTAAATCCAATAGAAAATCTTTGGAAGACCTTAGGAGTGAAAGTTATGGAAAGAAATCCCACTAACACGGAGGATTTGTGGGTGAAGCTTCAAGAAGAATGGTCTAAAATTAGTATCGAGGATTGTCAAGAACTGATTCGTTCTTGTAGTCGAAGATGTGCAGCTGTCATTGAGAGCAAGGGATCATTTACTAAATATTGATTGTACATGTATTTTTATTGTTTTTTTGGCTGCTTACATTGTTTTTCTCAATTTTGTCCCTTATTTTTGGACGTTCCAAATTTGAAAATAAATAAATAATTGTTATAATTCTTTTTCTATCCTTTGCAAATGATTCAAATTTTAGTATGTTATTATGGATGATAACGACTACCAGTTGTCAAAATTTCAGCTTTTCACAGTTGTTATTTCTAACAAATATAAGGTTTTAAAATTTTGTCCCTTAGTTTTGGACGTTACTGTATATATATATATATATATATATATATATATATGAGAAACAGATTAGTAAAAAACGATGTGCTAAAAATAGATAAATAAATACAATTAGAAAAAAAAACTTTGTCTAAAAAGTTTGGATAAAATAAAGTGCTCCTGTTCTGATAAGCAGAGCAGTATAAAAGCAGAAATGATTCTTATCTCATCTTCCTTAACTAATCTGTAACTATTAGTTTTATATGTTTTTTTATAAAACGTACCCCCCTACTCACACCCAAAAAATAAACAAAACACAATCCTCGAATAGAAGTTTGTTGAAAGTAAAAAAGAAAATTTCAAACTTTTGTTTGAGGATTGTATTTTTGTTGTTTTCCTTATGAACACACATACACACACATACACGCACAAATAAAAACAAAAACAAAGAAACAAACAAAGAAACAAACAAACAAAACAAAGAAGCTTTCAGGTTTTTTAATTTTTATCTAATGCTGCCACAACCTTTTTTGTCATGCCACTGCCTGGACCACAGTTTTTGCCTTCCGATTTTGTTATGACGTCCGTATATCTCTCAGACATTTCACTTTACTATGTTTTCAAAACTTGGTTATTCCACAAGTTTGTAAAGTCAATGAGTCTGGTGTTCTTGATTCTTAGTCCAAAGCGATCAGTATTTTTACTAATCAATACAGTTTATCAATACATTACCTTGCAATCAAGAATCATTCCTCAATAAAGACTTAGTATTTTTGCCAATATTGAATCATCATAGAGTTTCCTTCCTTCACTGTCTTCTTAATATTTCCATTTATTAAACCACCGATATTATTCATTATCTGGATTCGAGCAAGTGTAATTTCCTGGAAATGCGCGTGCCATTTTGTCAATATATTTCATTACGGCTTCCACTTGCTCCGTTACACATGACCCGGTCAGGGACATCGAAGGTTCTGCCCCGCCCCGGAATCTGGGTGTTTAAAAGGATCATTTACATGAACAGAGGCTAACATAAACGTTTATACCATCAAGAAATTTAATATGGAATATACACATGGTTTGTCTGAAAAGTAACAGGACTAGATGTGCCATGTGAGCTATGGGCGAAAGAGGGATAAGCGGATTGTTTTATCATCTAACATGATATCTTGGGAGTATAGAATGGTAATCTTTGCATTCTGCACCAATTTCATTTTTATTCCAAATGCTTCTGTTTATACCTCCTCCTTTTCAGGATGTACAACAATGCACATTGTGGAACGAATAAACCCGGAATTTCTGGCTCGGTTGGTGAATTCTCCGTCACAAACACTTGAAATGCTACAGTAAGTGTATGGAGAGAACAGCATTTTATGTACATGCGTTTTTGAGTAGTAAAAGAAGTACTAAGAGGGCTGCGAGAGGGATAATCAAGGAGCGGGTGGCATTCAGTCAGCAAAACTACAGGCAACAGAGAGCAGGTAAGGCAGATAGTGTGCAGCGTTTGTTGCTTGACTGTTCTATTGATCTCAAATCAGTTGGACATGAAAAAGGACAGTGTTTGGAAGATTATCAATGTTTGGGAAATTCGGGCTTGACTGAAAAGTAACGGGACTGGGTTTGCTGAGCATCCGGCAATTCCTGACCAAGAGAAATATCGCCGAACTGGAACAAGCTCCCTAATCGTCTGATCTTACTTTATTTGACTTTTTTCTCTTCCTCAAGCTCAAGGCGATCATCAAGGGGACCCATTCTGACTGTGTAAAAGGCATCAAGAGGGCTTTATCAACGGAATTAAGTGGCACCCCAGAAAAATCCCCCCAGTAGTCCTTAGGAGCATAACAGAGAAGGGTAGGAAAGTGCAGTAGACCCGTGGGCGATTACTTTGAAGGGAAACCATGTAGTTTGTTGTCTGGAATTGAAATAAATTGTTTGTGACACCAGTCCCATTACTTTTCAGACAAACCTCGTTGGAGATAAATTTCATTAGAAATTAGAAAATTGCCCTCAACGAAATCCACGAGATGTAGTAGCTAACATGTTGGACTATAATATTGGAGTAAGCGAGTTCGAACTCGAGTTGCGTAATTACGTTCAGTTTCAGACTAATATCCAATCTTTTTTTTTTTTTTTTTTTCAATTTGGCTGTGAGACATAAGAGTTTTTGGCCACACAGAACACTTTTTGTAAGGATTTCTCACTTTGTTTGCCCGTCTGTCAGTCTGTTTCACTTTCTCTGTCTATAGTGTGTTTCACAAAAAATTTCGCTATCTTATAATTGACCAATTCTTATAAAAATAACTCAAATTTGCACAGCAAGAGTAGAAACTAAATTCTATATTTAATGAGTTTTTTTTTCTTTCAGGCCCAGGAAAGGCATTTAATGTGCTTGTACATGCAGTAACACGAAAAATACGAAAGTAAAAGTTCGTTCACCGGATGGAGACACAGACTTCTTTGACATTGTAGCAGGTATGCTGCAAGGGGACACATTAGCCCCATACCTGTTTATCATCTGCCTAGACTACGTGCTTCGGATGTCGATAAATTTAATGAAAGAAAAAGACTTTACGTTGGCAAAGGATGGAAGCAGAAGATATCCCGCACGAACGATTACAGACGCAGACTACGCTGATGACATTGCGTTTCTGGCAAATTCACTTGCTTAGGCCCAACCCCTGCTGCATAGTCTGGAACCGGCAGCAGGTGGCATAGGTCTCCATGTCAACGCAGACAAAGCAGAGTTCATGTACTTTAATCAAAGAGGCGACATTTCCACACTAAATGGAAGATCTCTGAAACTTGTAGACAAGTTCTCGGAAACAGCGTCTCATCAACCAAAAATGATATCAACCCGTGACTGGCGAAAGCTTGGACAGCAATCGATAGATCATCGGTCATATGGAAGTCAGATCTATCCGATAAAATATGTTATATATTGACCCTCGACAGAGCCGTCAATCAAGAGATGCACCTGTGTAAATAAACGGAAGAACAGCGGAAGCAGGTGAACGTGAGACAATAATATAACCAGGTGCCCGGGGCGGTTCGAGTTAGTTGGAGACAAGATGTCGAATTGAGACCAGCTGCAGACAGAGGGCTTTGGGCCCTCATTGGCCCACGGTTGAGCAACCCAGCCAAGATGAGAAAGAGGTGCTGCTATGGTCGGAAGAACTTGGGTCAAAATAACAGTCCGTCCTTGTCTCCACTCACCTCTCACACACAAGAAACATCACCCTTTCGAGAATAAAGAGTGAGAGATTATATTTTTATAAAGAAGTGTACTCGTTCGTTCATTGAAGTTCGTCATTGTGTTTGATTATTTTCCGCAAATATTTGTATATGTACACGTGCAGTTGTATGTGACTATACAACAAGTAAACCGCAGTTTTTTTCTAAGCAGCGGTCATGTGAATACTAGTATATGGATGCACCACATAGACGCTGACAAAGCGTATGGGGAGAAAGCGTGACAGCAATTGCACAAGAATGCTTTGAGCTGTATTGAACAAGTCCTGGAGGCAGCATCCTACAAAGCAGCAGCTGTACGGACACCTACCACTCATCTCTAAAACCATCCAAATTAGACGAGCAAGGCATGTGGGACACTGCTGGAGAAGTAAGGGCGAGCTCATAAGCGATATACCCCAGTGGACCTCCTTATACGGACGAGCAAGGGTTGGGTGACCAGCTAGAACCTATCAACAACAAGTCTGTACTGATACAGGATGTAACATTGAAGACGTATCGAAAGCGATTGACTATAGGGACGAGTGGCTGGAGAGAGTCAAGGAAATCCGTGCTTGCGGCATGCCATGATGAT
>OY757936.1:70766222-70783722 GCA_963585895.1 Sepioteuthis lessoniana
ACATATTGTCCTGACCCGATTCTTCAAATTTATGGCAAACACCAAACCTTTTTCATCTTAAAGGTGCTAGAAGACAGTGGCTGAAGGTCACTTGCGCTGATAAATAGCAATACTTGAAACCATTTAACTGTGTCCAAACAAATCTATCTATCTATCTATCTATCTAAATCGGATTGGGCATTAAATGTGTTGGATTGTTTGGGAGTGGACCTTCATGGGGTATCGGCCGTCTACAATATTTATAGACTTTCCCATCGGTAGAAGCAGTAGATTAGCCAATCAATGGAGACTAAGATATATATGAACAATGGCAAAATTACAAAGCCTAGACTTAATACAGCCTTGTTACTTAGTAGGAATATCTTTTGTATTGCTCAAGTAAAAACAAGAAGGTTACCAGAATTCCAGTAAATGAATCAAAAGTGTTGATATGCTATAGAACACAACCAAACAAACAAAAAAAAAGCAATAGAAATCCACCTTTCAGTCTCTTTGATCGATTGTGTATTAGATTTTAGAAGGAATCTAAATTTTTTTCTTTTAACATTTTAATTCTATTTTTCCTTGAGTTAAGGTTCCGGGAGATCTGTGTTCAATTCCCGGTCGCGTCATACCAAAGACTTTAAAAATGGTACTTGATACCTCCTTGCTTAACACTCAGCAATATAAGGCACCTATCAAGAGTAAAGTGGAGCAATCCAGGGAAAGGAGTAGCGCCCTCCCCTACGCCTCGCTGTAGTAGCTATTGAAAAGGGAGCCTTTTGGTCGCCCTTGACTAAAGGGAGACAACTTTACTTTACTTTATTTACTGTATATACAGGGTGCAGAAGCAAATTATTCCACTATGATAATAAACAAAATAAGAAGATTGACTCAATATGGCCATCATTTTTTTCAATTATTGTATCAAGTCGCCTTCGAAATAGATTCTTCAGATATTTGATTCCGTTCTTCCTCAATAGCGAACTAATATTTGGATGAGAAGTTGCATTTGTTTTATTTTCTAAAATGCCCCAGATAGCGTAATTAAGGTTTGGGCTTAATGGAGGCCATAAGGAAACTCCAATTATTTCGGAAATTTGTTTTGACTTGGTTTCGGCGTTAAGCAAATCATAGATTCTTTATCGTTTCTTTTCTTGCTCACTGATATTTAGATGAAAAAGTGTTTGTATAATGGAGCTAATCCTGAAAATTTAGATTTATTGCGTTTTACTTCCGCACCCTGTACCTTATGGCAAATAAATATTTACCAACCTCGACACACAAGCAAAATGTGACACAAGGTCAATTCTTATGCGGTGTGTAACAGGTTTGAATTGAGTTTTCCTTCTCCTAGACCGGGGAGGATCCAGTCTATTCTATTATTTTATCTATAGCTGGAGAGAGAATAACTGAATTTATACCTTTCCCAAGGTATTAGCGCTATGTGAAATGAAAACAAATTCGTTCAGGATTTGAACTCGAGTCTCCGAGTCCATTTCCTCCACCATTACAGTACGGGTACTTCAAAAGTACGTGTTGCATTGCTAGGGTCGGATTTCGACGTTTATTAAAAGATTAGATCACCTTGTTGATGAGGTTCAGAATACTCTGACTGTATCTCCTGCAGAGGGATACTCCACCTCCCTCCAAATAGGAGTAACGTGAGTATGTAATTAAACTGCATCTGTTATTGAGGCTCCAGTTTTGGAGATCTTGAATAAGGGTGCCATTACACCCAGGTCCACTCTGTAAAAGTTCCGGATTGGGTCCAATCTATGGATAATATAGATCTGTTTAAAAACGATTTGTATTCGTTTGGACTATGTGACCCCACACCGTCCCCAAAAAATAAGCACCTCCCCAAAATCCCTCTTAAGAAACAACTTTAATAAAAGGTAAATATGAACATCCAATAAACGAAATTCCCTAACTTCTAAGCAGAAAATACCCCTGGATGAGTTGACATACGGTTAAAATTAATCAACCGGCGAGTCAGAAAATATGAAGAGTTTCAACTATGTCGCTTGTTCCTCTCGTTGGAAGGAAACGACAAACACATTATTTAAAAAAAAACAAACATGCGCTCAGATTTATTTTCGTTCGTTCGTTTGTCACAAGTTCAGTTGAGATTGGTTCCAAAAAGGCAAGATCTGATGTGATTTTTCAGTCCATGAAGAAAAAATTTTCTTTTCAATTTATAGATCATTGACTTATTCCCTAACATTTACGACTTAAATCCTCGACTATCTGGTTCTCGACAATTATCAACTTTTAATCCGGTTTAAAAAATTCCTTCTTAAAACTCGTGACTGTCCCCGCCAATGAGATGAATGCTCACGACTTTTTCACAGTTGAAATGAACTATCAGTGATTGAAATCTAACCTGTCACCTGTCTGTCAAGCCTTCACAATTATGATGGATTGCTGGATATATATATATATATATATATATATACAAATTTCGTTGAACATAATAGACATTTTCTGTCAACATATTTTCTTGTTGATCCTTTCATATTGCCGTATTATAATACAGCAATATGAAAGGATCAACAAGAAAATATGCAAACAGAAAATGTCTATTATGTTTAACGAAATTTGTATTAATGAAGAAATGCTGCCAATATATATATATATATATATATATATACTTGGTTAAAAAAACAGACAAGGAAGAACGTATGCATTTTTTGTGAACCAGAGAATATGAATCCAGATCGAATGAATTGTCCAAAGCATTTAGAGTTTTCATTCTCTTTGACTGGTTGCCTTTCCGATGCTAAAGGACCTTGTCAGCCCCACTATTTATCCATAGTTGGGAAACAAGGGAACAAAGAACCGTAAAATCAAATCAAATGAATCCGGAAATTCGGTTGTGTTTTGGTTTTTAGGATTGTACAATTTCTTTTTAAACGATTCAAAGATGGTCGATTTTCATGGTGTTTCAAGCCATTCTGATATTTATTTTTGTACTGTATGAAAAACGTTGGTTGTAGGAGTAATGGTTGACAAGAGTCACGTTTCAAACAATGTTGGTGTTGGCCAGTGAGCTTAAATTCTGCGAAAAACAATTGTAACATTATTGAAAATAGATACCGTTAAATAGACAAAGATAGATAAATAGATAGATAGATTAGTATGCTACCGAAAAAAAAAAAAACAAGATGGCCGCTGAATGACGAACAACAGCTGGACCTGTAGAGTTATTCGATAACACGTTTGATAAAAAACTAACGAATTTAAAACACGATGATTTTTTTTATTTTCTGGATTCCTGAAAGATGGAAAAATGGTTTAGTAAATATATTTTTGAATAAAATTCAATTTCTGATTTAAATTGATAAGCATGAACATTTTTTTTTCACGAATGATATATATGTATTAATTTGTTTGTAACGTAAAGGAAGAAAATTCGTCGAAATAAATTGATAAGGGCACGGTAAGTGTTCATTAAGTTATCTTCCTTTCAATTACAGACATATTCCCTTTATATGTGTTATGGGGACATATCCTACCATATCCCAAAGATGGACTCGTCCAACCTAAACATATTCTCCGAGCTTAGCTCGCTCGGGGGAAACAACTTCCCGTTCCTTACGAGACATTTGACAGACGGACTGCAAGCCGAGCACGGCTAGTACTTCCTTTGTATGTCTTCCTTTTTCTGCTAATACAATAACGTTTACCTATCACCCGTTGTTTTGAGTTGTTCTTCCACCGGTCTTATCTGAAGACCACAACAGTATGTGAATGTTTTTATATTTTTCCTGATAGATCTATATACTAACAGCCATACATCGAGCATTCCAGTGGTATCATATGAAATTTCTCATATATTCTATATATGAATATTCCAAACTCATAGTCTCTGGACTCTAACCGGATATAACCGATGGGTATATATATTATATTATAAGAGTGTTTGTTTTCATTAAATCAGTTTGTGGGTAAGTTTCGAACCAAGAGCAATATAATATGGAGAGTGCTCAATATCTAGGATAGAGCTATAATAATAATAATAATAATAAATATATATTAGATATATATTTAGATCATGGAATATTGTCTGCAACCCTGGGTTTCATGTAGTTTCCATCATCTTAACTGCCTGATAATTGTTGTTTTGCAAAAAACTGCACGAAACCCACAGTTGCAGACATTATTCCATAAATTAAATACATATATATATAATATATATTTATTTATTATATATATAAACAGATTTGATCTTTTATTGAGCACTTTATCATCGTTCTTGATGATATAAGCACTCGCACATTCAAAACATATGCATTGGACAAAATGTGAGTATATATATATATATATATATATGCTCATTTTGATGACTTCGGCATTAAACAAAGCAAAGGGTTGACATGCCGTAAAACCAACCAACCAACCAACCAACCAACCCATTGAATCAGCGTTTTTATCCACTACTCTATTATTGTCCCGTTCGTATTGACTATTCTTTAATAAACCTGACGAATATTAAAATTATTTCTGCCACATCGATTAGGTGGAAAGCTAAATTCACTCGTACAGAAAAACGAAATAAAAGATAAAAAGAGAATAAAAAACAAAGCAAAACCAAAAAGAAAAACAAAAAAGACTGTATATACTCTAGTATAAAGTCGATCTCATGCATAGGTCGAACTTTGAATTATCGACTCGAAGTAATTGATTGAATTATTTTGCATTGAGTTCGAATATCAGTCAAACAAAATGATTACTCGATACTAATTTTTGCTTAAAAATTAGCTCTTGACTTTTATACACAAGCTTCTATTAATCTATCTTGCTAGCTAGCTGGCTCACTCAGTTCATATCTATCTCAGTCTGTTTATGTCTATATCAGCCAATTTCTACGGTGTTGTAATGGTTAACAAGCTAGACGCAAACCTTCACAAGTGAGTTAGAGTCTGATTGAGTGCCCGATTCATATGGCCTTGTGCCACATCTGAGCAGAACGCTTTGTAAATTGCTATATCACCCGGTTTATGCCTATTCATTGCAATGTATTCATATCTATCTATCTATCTATCTATCTATCTATCTATCTATTATTGTCTCAATCTATCTATCTATCTATCTATCTATCTATCTATCTATCTATTCCTGTCTAACTCTATCAGTCATATCTATCTATCTATCTATCTATCTATCTATCTATCTATCTATCTATCTATCTCAGTCTATTCATATCTATCTATCCACCTTAGACTGTTCATATCTATCTATCTATCTATCTATCTATCTATCTATCTGTCTATCTATCTATTCCTGTCTAACTCTATCAGTCATACATATCTATCTATCTATCTATCTATCTATCTATCTATCTATCTATCTATCTATCTATCTATCTATCTATCTATCTCAGTCTATTCATATCTATCTATCCACCTTAGACTGTTCATATCTATCTATCTATCTATCTATCTATCTATCTATCTATCTAGCTATCTAAGTTAGTTCATGTAAATCTCTCTCAGTCTATTCATGTCTTTATTATTTGGTTATCTATCTCTCTGTATATCTATCTATCTATGTACGAGGGAAACTGAAGCTAATAAGTAATACATATTCTGTTTCAAAACAGTTGTAATATTTTGTGTATGAAAATTCAAAGAATAATATAGCAGTGATCATAAAACAGAGGTAGTACAAAGCACTAACTATATATATATATATATATATATATATATATATATATATATATATATATATATATATATGATGTCAATATGTGTGTAATGATGGCTAAAAACAGTCTTTCTTCATTGAAAGAACGAAGAGAAGAATCTAAACATGAAGATATGTTTAGATTCCCGGATCAGGAACTGAGGTCGCAAAACTGTCACAAATATGCCTTGTTTTTCTCTTTAAACGCGAAAGACATTCGACTGCCCCAGGCGAAGTTTATTAAATCAAGTAAAGCTCTTGATTGAGCAGAGTAAGTAAATAGGCAGGAGTAATTTGAGTGGAAAGATGGATAAATAAACTTCTGGGTTGCGAACAAGATTGTCCACATGGTTGATGGGTCGGTTAGTTGGGTGTGTGGTCTGGGATCCAATCAAATTGAAAGATGAACAAAAGCAGGCTCTTTCAAAAGGAATAAATAAATGAATAAATGCAAAGAAGCAAAGATAAACAGGAGTCGAAAGAAAGGAAGACAAATGAAAGAAAGGAAGAAGTCAAAAGAAAGAAAGAAAGAAAGAAAGAAGGAAAGAAAGAAGTAGTCGAAAGAAAAGAAGTGGAAAGAAAGCAGTCGAAAGAAAGAAAGAAGCTTAATGTAAGCAAGCAAGAAAGAAAGAAAAAAGAAAGAAATTGAAAAAAGGAAGAAAAAATTCGAAAGAAAGAAGTCAAAATCAAGGAAGAAAGAAGCCCCTCTACAAAAAAAGAGGAAAGAAAGAAAGAAAGAAAGAAAGAAGTTGAATGAAAGAACGAAAGAAGTAAAAAAAAAAAGCAAAAAGTCAAAAAAAAAAAAGAAGACAAAAGAAAGAAAGAAAGATTAAAAGAAGTTGAATGAAAGAACGAAAGAAATGAACAGAAAAGAAGTGAAAAGAAAGGAAGAAGTCAAAAGAAAGAAAGATAGAAGTCGTAAAAAAGAAAAAAGGATGTCGAATGAAAGAACAAAGAAATGGAAAGAAAGGGAGAAGTCAAAAGAAAGAAAGAAGGAAAGAAGTCGAATTAAATAAAGAAAGAAGTGGAAATAAATAAATAAATAAATGAAGAAAGAAAGAAAGAAAGAAATAGAATAAATGCAGAATATAAAAGAAGAAAAGAAAAGTGAGGAAAAAAGAAGGTAAAAAAAGAAAGAAAGAAGAAAAAAGGAAAGAAAAAATAAAGAAAAGATAAAGCAAGGCAGATTAATTATTGAAGAACATTAATGGAAGTATTTGTTCTAGTGCTTGGGAAACATGTGAGTTCATGCCTTTCCTAAGGGTATTACACGACTGGAGATCGAACTTGCTTATTACGATAGAAAGATCGAAAAGAAAAGAACGCAAGAAAAAGAAGCGGAAAAAAGAGAAAGAAGATAGATAGATAGATAGATGTGAAAAGGCGGAGATAGATAGATAGATAGATAGATAGATAGATAGATAGATATGAACTGATTAGGATAGATAGATAGATAGATAGATAGATATGAAAAGGCGGAGATAGATAGATAGATAGATAGATAGATAGATATGAACTGATTAGGATAGATAGATAGATAGATAGATAGATATGAAAAGGCGGAGATAGATAGATAGATATATAGATAGATAGATAGATAGATAGATAGATAGATAGATAGATAGATAGATGAGAAGAAAAATGATGGAAGATAAAAACTAAATAAGTAAAAAAGAAAATAACGTAAGAAAGAAAAAAATGTTGAAAGGAAAAAGAAAAAGAGAAAAAATGAAGAAAGTAAAGGAAGAAGATAAAATAGCATGAAAGAAATAGAACAAAAACAGAAAAGAAAAGAAAAAGTGAAGAAAAAAATAAAAAAATTAGAACTGTGAGCCAAAAAAGGAGAAAAAGAAAAAGAAAATATGTTGAAAGAAGGTAAATAAGAAGTAAATGACGAAGGAAAAAATAGGAATAAATGAATAAAAAAGAAAACAATTAAAAAAATTTAAAGGCATAAAAAAAGCAAAGAACAAGGAAAAAAGCCAGAAGAAAAAAATTAGTCTGAGCGATATAAGGAAGTAGAACAATGAGGAAGAAAAAGCAAGAATGTAAAAAAGAAAGAAAGAAAGAAAAAGAAGAAAAAAAGGAATTTACAAAAAAAAATGAAGGAAAAGAGATTGAAAAGGAAGCAAAAAGAAAAAGAAAGAAAGAAAAGTAGGAATGAAAAAGAAAATAAAAGAAATAAAAAGAGTGGAAGAAAGAAGGAATCAAGGAAGAAAGAAAGAAGATCGAAAAAGAAAGAAGAAAAGAAATTAAATGAAAAAAGAATGAAAAGTAGAAGTGAAACAAAAACAAAAGAAAAAATAAAGAAAGAAGAAAAAAAGCAAAAAAGAGTCTAAAAGGAAGAAGAAAAGAAGGTACAAAAAGAAAGAAAAAGAAAGAAAAATAAAGAAAGAAAAGTAGGAATGAAAAAGAAATGAAAGAAAGAACAGAAAGAAGGAAGTATGGCTTTGGCAATAAATAACCCACAAAGGTTATTATGTCATTAAAAAAGAAACCAACCAACCTCCCCTACGTACAAGATGCGGTATAAGCTCAATTTTTAAGCTGGTTTGAATTTAGAGTTTTCTTTCTCCTAAACCGGTCACCATACCAAGTTTAATCAAAACAGTCTATCCTGCTATTTATCCATAGCTGGAAGAGAAACTTTTGAATTCATACCTTTCCCGAGTGTAGTTGCGCAACATTTCTGAAACATCTTAAACATAGACCTTACAGAATTAGAGGATAAATTGTTTGCCTTCTTTGTTTAATGGCATATCAACTTCCATGGGTTGTTTAATGCCAAAGCCATCGTTGCCGAAGAACTGCAGTGATATTATTTTACGTAAAGTTGGTAGGATAAGGTTTATTCTTTTCCCTTAGTATTAGTACGAAACTGAACATTACAGCGCCACTTGAGATCGATCTCGTTTACTACGAAGCCGTAGTCCAACTGTTACGTCACAGGGAGGTGCCTATGGTATTATGGTTATCGTCGTAGGAAATGGATACGGCGACACGAGTTCAAATCCTGGACGAGGCTGATCGCATTTCACATAGCTCTAATACCCTTTGGAAAGATATGAATCCAATTATTCTCCCTCCAGCTATGGGTAAATAGTAGGAGAGACTGTGTTCTTCAGCCTGGGTGAGGCAACTAATCTAGGAGAAGGAAAACTCTGAATTCAAACCTGTTAAACTCCGCTTAAAAACTGACCTTGTGTCATATCCAGCCCGAGCGGAGGGGTTGGTAAATATGGTTACGTCACAGGGATTCCTTTCCATTAAGATAAAGGAAAATTCTTTAATATAGATATTTAGTATCTAAAAAGTAATTTACTAGATGTGGCACAAGGCCGTATGAATGGGGCATCCAATCAGTCTCGAACTCACTCGTGTAGTAATTTACTAAGTTTTTTGCTCGAATGTAGCGCAAGACCGTATGAATGGGGCACCCAATCAGATTCGAACTCGTGTAGTAATTTACTAAGATTTTTGGTCGGATGTAGCACAAGGCCGTATGAATGGGGCACCCTATGAGATTCGAATTCACTCGTGTGAGGTTTGCTAGTCTAGCTTACTAACCATTACATCATCCGAGTCACCCACAGGATTTGTTTTTAAGGATTGCTTTTCAAGAACAATTTAGTGCCGGCATCGACGATTGAACCCCGGACCTTTTCGCTCTGCACCAGTGAAGAAGAGCGGATGTCATCTTTCCGGTACAATTGACAATGCTTATTCGGTTCACTCGTTAATTTTCTAAGACTCTTGGTGATTATAAACAAATCCCCTTTTTGAGTGACCTGTTCTTTTCCTTTTTTTTTTTTTTGTCGATATGAGCGCGTCTAGTTTTTCAGAAACTGATCCATCCGCAGGAAATACAAGAGGAAATAGAAAATAAGCAATGATAAGTCAAAACTGAATGCTTACCTTTGGCTAACACCAAGTGAATACAGATTTGTACGACCTGTGGAATGTGAGGCAGGTGTATAAGGCAAAGATAAAGGAAGCTTTCTCTGTGTCCAAGGTTTGCTTATTTAAAATGATAACACTATTAATACGCCAAGGAAATTAGCATGGTCTGGCACAAGGACTCAAGTATGAAGCAATAATCTTGGATTAGTATATGAGGTTCAAGTTTGCCTTATGTAGTTTCGTGTTTCTTTCGAAGACTTTAACGGCATTTCAACCCTTCCAGAGTTATTTCATGTCTAGATTTTGGCTGAGGAGAGCCCACGTGGTGAAGTGGATGAAGTGTTAGACTGCGGTCTTGAAATAAGTGAGTTCGAGCTCCAGTTGCGCTATAACATTCACTTTCGAACTAATACTCTTAAGAAAGGCATGAACCTCCCCCTTTTCCTCCAAGGCTATGAGTTAATTAGTATCACTACTGTTCTTCCATAAAAATGGCTTTGGCATTAAATGACCCACGAAGGTTGATATGTCATTAAACAAAAAAAAAACGAAGCCGAAACCAAATGCCTAGATTTATTGATTGATTTTAACGGCATGTCAATCTATCAAGGGTTATTTTAAGCCAACAGTTTTGGAAATCGTGTACATTGTACGATCATATCAATATTTTTGTACAGTTTTTTTCTTAAGAAGTTTTTTGTTGGGTGTGGGGACAAAGTTCAAACAAATACAAATAATTTTTTAAAAGATCAATTTGACACGTGGATGGAACCCTAACAGGTGATCAATGCTGGTGAAATTGGGCCTGGGAGTAATGGCAATGAAAAGGTACTCCATATTCTCCAGAACAACAAAACGAGAGTCTCATTTATTAGATGCAATTTAGTGTCATACCAAAGACACCTCATGTCAAGAGGTTAGGGAATTGTGTTCGCTCCCCAAGACACTTTATGTTAAGAGGTTAGGGATTCGTGTTCGCTGTACGTTCCTTTTTATGTATGCTGTGTCGTTGTTTTTTCAGACAGGAGACGCTCGTGGAAGTGGACTCGGCTTGCGGAGTTCAAATCCAGAGCGAGGCTGTTTGCATTTCACCTAATGCTAATACTCTTGGGAAAAGTATTAATCCAACTAATCGCCATTCAGTTGTGAGTAAATAGTAGATCAGACTGTGCACTTTAACCTTACAATGGTAACCGACCAAATAGAAGGAAAATCAGTTGCTGACCTGGAGACGGATGGGCTCAGCCTGGATTTTCCTGCTCAAGACACACTACGTGAGTCGCACCTCCACAACCAAACAAGAGTATGGGGTAATTTTTTTCATTACTCCTATCTAATACAAATAATTTATACACAGCATCATGCTTTCAAGTATTTCTATCTAATATTAATAAGTAAATGGATTCAAGTAATTATTTCTATGTCCATTTAATATTTGTAGGTCTAATAATTATCATTTGTTTCCACCCAGTTATATGGTTTCAAATAACTGATTATAACAATACTTAGCAAACAAGTATAAATTCAAATAATTATTCTTAACAGGGGTATAAGGGTTAAAGCGATGGACTGTGGAATCGTAGTAAGCGAGTTCGTTCTCCAGTCGCGCTATTACGTTCACTTTCGGGCAGATATCCTTGGGAAAGGTATGAACCCCCTTATCATCTCAGCTATGGGTTAAATAGTATCACTACTGTTCTTCTAGGAGAATAGCTTTGGCATTAAATGACCTACAAAGGTTGATATGCCATTAAAAACAAAGAAACCAAACTATTCTTAACACAAAGAATTTGCACAGACATCGAGTATTCCTAATACGAATAATTTCCATCTAGTTCTATTAGACCCATAAAATGGGACATTAACCCTTTTTAATCTAATGTCCTCATTTAATGAAAGTTAAAATAGATATGAAAATCTCAATAAAAGCGAATATTTGGGTTAATTTAATGTATACCTTGCTTGAATAAAATTCATTTTTATACATGCAAAAAAAAGGTTAAATGGATGTTTCAGTTGGTTTACTATCTATTTTTATGAGTTTCTTTTAAATAATTTAATTATAATTTGAAAAATTCAATATTTAGATTATAACAGGTTAAAAGATTTAGATCTTTCTTAAACTTGACAAGAGAGGAACTCAGAACTATTGACCATAGAAAAAAGAAGTTCATGATCATGTACAGGGCGTTACATCCGGGTGATGACATTGACTAAATGACAAGAAAAAATGTTGCAGACGACTGACCAGCATTTAGGATTTTGTAGGCAAACAATACAAAGGTCTCAAAAAATACGTTGGTTTGTTGGTAGTGTTTTATGTTATATCGATCCCTCTATATATAATGAATGTAATTTATAAACAAATAGTTTGTATGTATCATTATTTTAAAATGAGCCAGAGTCCATTTACTTGCTCACAGTTAAAAAGCTTCAAGTAAAGAAAATGATTCAATATTTCTATTCAACCCATAAATAGGACCCTAACAGTAATAACACTCCGGGTTAGAGTGCACATAATAGTAATGGTAATGGAGGGGTACTGTTATATAATATATGCCAAGGATTTTCGGTTTGTTCCTAGTGACGCCGTGTGCTTTGACAAGCTGTCCCGTTGTGATAAGTAAACAGGGATATGACTACACTATGAGGGCACTCATGTACAACAGGTGTGTAACCGGAAGGAGACCACGTGATAAGAACCATGCGGTCAGATTTAGACAGAGTGGAGAGAATCACAGTCGAGAGAGGGACACGCAGCCAATCAGAGGCGTCTCTGACGAGCTTGCAAAAGGGTGCAAGCGTTGGCGCCCCCTGGCTCCTGGAAGAAGATATAGGAAGATGTCCTCTCAGAGAGTATAAGTCTCTCCACCCATCTCTCACACACCACAGAAACATCAACCCTTTCGAAAATAAAGTGTGAGAGATATATTTTTATAAAGAAGTGTGTTCGTCCGTTCATTGAAGTTCGTAAATTATGTTTGATTATGTTTCCGCTTGTATTTATATTACGGCTTTACAACAGTATTCCGCATTACCCAAAGCTCCAGAATGGGAACCTCACCATCAGATGTAATTTAGTTTCATCAGGACACTCATTGAGGGAAGTCTTATCCCTCTGTAAAGGTGGAGCCGGTCTAATCTACGACCCCAGCTGTCTGATCTGAAAGGAATATGCAAACAAGAGAATATTAATTATATCCACTGAAAACTGCAATATCAATCGGAAAACTAAAATTCTAGAAAACTAAAATGTGAATAAGAAAGTTTGGTTTGCTTTGGTTTTATGGCATATCAACCATTATTGGGTATTCAATGCCAAATCCTTTTTTTTACATACATATTAAATATTTGGTTTCTAAACACATTATGTTGATACACACAATTAAATGATCAAACAATTTTATTTCTAACTATTCAATTTAGCATAAGTCAACAAAGTTAAATGTTTCCAAGTATTGCTATGTATCACCAGCAGTTCAATTAAACATCAGACATTTGTTTACACACAGTTAAATGATCAAACAGTTCTATTTCTAACAATTCAATTTAGCATAAGTCAACAAAGTTAAATGTTTCCAAGTACTGCTACGTATCCCCAACAGTTCAATTAAACATCAGACATTTGTTTACACACAGTTAAATTTCAAACAGTTCTATTTTAACAATTCAATTTAGCATGAGTCATTTGTTTGGACACAGTTTGAATGTTAAACAGATTTACTTAACCCATAGATAGGATCCTATTAGGCGCTCTCACTCTGGCGCCAGAGTGGACCTTGGGGCTATGGCAGTGAAAGGGTACTCTGGATTCCTCGAACCTTCAGCATTATTGGAGCCTCATCATCAGATTGTTTAGTGTCATAACCAGGACACTCGTTAAGATGCAGTCGGTGTATTCTACAGTCCCAGACTAAGAAAAGGAAATTTCAGAAGAGAAACTGAATCTCCGTTAATCGCAGCTCAAAATAATACCATTAAGTCAAATTGATCAAAGGAAAAAAAAATTTATGAGAACAGGGATGGGTGAGAAAAGTGATCTCCTGAGAACTGTGCAAGAAATTAAAGTTTGATCATACGAACCGGAATGGTATATGCACGAAGCAGAATATTTCCTCAAAAATGAGACGTATAAAATTCTCTAAGACATTTAAGATACAAACGGATCACCGAAATTCCAACCAGATGAAGAATTAACAAGAAGAAAAGAACTTTTTTCCGGCCGATTTTGCGGTCAATAGAATGAAAATAAAAGAAAACGAAAAGGAGGACATATACCTCTTGCTAGGTAACTGAAAAAGCTGAGGGTTATAAATGGAATGGGGATACCAAGTGTAATTGGTGCCTTTGGAATGGGCCTCAAGGGCTTGAAAATATTACTGAGGGAACTGGTTTGGTTTGGTGTCTTTGTTTAATGGCATATCAACTCTTTTTAGGTTATTTAATGCCAAAGCCATTCTCCTAGAAGAACAGTAGTGGTACTATTTAACCCATAGCTGGGATGATAAGGGGGTTTATACCTTTCCCAAGGGTATTTGCCCAAAAGTGAACGTAATAGCACGACTGGAGTACGAACTCGCGTACTACGATTACGCACTCCATGGCTTTAACCATTACACCATGAGGACACCCCCTGGGGGAACTGGAGATCAGAGGAAGAATCAAGACCATCTAGACCACAGCGATGTTAAAATCAGCAAGAATACTTAGTTCAATCGTGGAGACCCGAGGAGACATACTATCACTCAAAGTTTTGTGAAAAATCGCCAGTTGGCTGTATATAACATTCCCATTGGGTTAAGTCATAGGCGAACACAAAATGATATAACATATTATTATGATGGACATTTGCTTTTGTCCTTCATGATATACTATAAGAATTTGATTTATCTTTCAGATATCATTTACCTATACGGATATATAAAGCTAACTTATCATTTACAATAGTGTTAGGTTTAAGATAGATATATAAAACTTACTGCCATTGATTTAAACTAAAGCGGTTGCTCTAAAATCTTTCGAACTAAATAAAAAGTAGATTTATAGATACTTATATCATACATCTTCATTGATGCATCGGGATGGGTCATCAGTGATGTTTCCTTTAGGTTCACTCGGGGTTTTCAGGTTTTGCAACATCAGACCCCCTCACCCAAATGACCCAGTTGGCATTGATCTTACTCCAACTCCCATTCCGGCAGCTACACTGCGTATCTTCCACACAAGACATATGACCACAGAAATGGCTCTATCCATGAGTATTACTCTTGATTTTGCAACAGCCAATCAGAGCTAGGTTCCTCTGATGACTTCTGAATCTTTCCTTTAAAATACTTTTAAATTGTTGTACATTAATTAATTTAGATGAAATGCAATGGTAAATAGGTTGCTTGTCATGAAGTTTAGTAGACATATGTTGCCTGCTAATTGTATATATATATATATATATTGTCTTCCACAGAGAGACTTTTTCGTTCTATCACAACTCTTCTGTGTGGCTAGACTCGCAAGGTATTCCAAGCTAATATCGAAACTCGGCTGACTTTAAGTCATTCGGATATTTTACGCCAGACTATCGTCATTCTGTACGTAAGTGAAGGAATTTTTATTTATATATTTATTTACATATACGCTACCAGCTACCGAAGTGCTAAATTCATAGGAAATTGTGAAAAAATTAACAAGTTTTTACGCATCGCAAATATTGAGTAGTAAGTTCACTTTTTGTGTTTCATGCTAAACTCAGTATCTATCTACCCCAATCGGCTTCTATCTGTCTCTCGGTGTTAGTATGTTCAGCTTAATCTATCTATCTGTCTATGTGACAATGTTCCTAAGAACACTGAAAATAATAAAAGACATATAAAAGCAATGAGTGACACAGCCGCATAAATCCCAGTCATCCGACGTGGATATGAGTGGGAAGGGTGTTTTCCACCCTCATTATCATTTATACACTTTCACTTGATTTATCAAACGAGGAAGGGGAGGTTGAGATTCCAAGCTTCTCAGGGACGCTTTAAGGAAATATCACAACAAGTGAAGTGTGAAAGATGATGGCCAGATAAGACTGTATTTGTTTCTTTTTAAGATGGTGGTATTTAGTTGGTTGGTAATTTGAAGAAGAGACGCTGATGCGTACGGCAATGAGTGAGGAAGTAGAGAACCGGGTAGAGGGTAACTAGGTGATTTGTTTTGTGCTTTGACGGGACGAAGAATAGGCTAAGAGATAACCTAAACCAGTGTATATATATATATATATATATATATATTTCTTTAAGAAAAACAAAAAAAAAACGGTCACATTAGGATTATAAATTTATTTCCATCCTGTTATGAGTATTGATATGAATCAATAACACCAAAAATAACAGGACTTATTCAGATCTAATAGATAAAATAATTTAGAATAGTCACAGAAAAGAAGGGTGGGAGGGGGTAGAAGAGGGGTGAAGAGTCTCCTCCCCATTTCGCCCACTTCCGGTTTTTAGTTTTTATTACCGGTTGGAATTATAGTAAATTAAATTTTTTAATTTTTCCATTCTAAATACATTTCAACTTAAAACTCCAGATTTAATAATAATTTAGGGAATTACAACATTCCTTTAAAACCTTACGTTATACTTATCTTAAATTGAATTCAAAATTTAAAATCAAAATTTTAAATTCAAAATTAATATTCGAGTCTCTCTCTTTATATATATATAAATATATATATATATACTTCCCTGGCTTTTGCATTCGTGCTAGATGGGGTATCGAAATCAATGGCAGATTCGAGGCCAAAAGGCACTCAACTTCGCTTGGGCCACCTTCGAGTAGGCGAGCTGCAACATTGACACCTTTGTCCCCTATGTATAGCACTAGACCTTGCTGTCTAGTTTAAGCTATAACCCGGCATCCGTGCCCGGATCCGGATTTGGGTTCGTGAAACTGCTTGCCTCATTAGACCCACATTGCACTTAGTGGGTCAATGAGCAGCACAAACCAGCAGGGTTCGAGTCTCGGCTCGTGCCCGACATTCCCCTCCCCTATAATCAGCCTTCGGGTCATTGACCTTGTGTCAAGTCCTGTCTGGTGGGAGGCAGCGACAAATATCATACTTACCTGGCACTCGTGCCGAGTAAGTGAAAAATAGTTCACTTGGTCTCTGGGAGCCGTCTCCCAGGCTAAACCTGCTTTGCAGGGATCAGTTTATTGCTCTGCGCCTGAGGCGTCTTTATTGGGGAATGCCGATCGGATCCAGCGTTTTTAATTCCCTGTGCATTTCTCAATTTGTGCGTGAATCCTCTCTATAAAATGACTTTGTGTCACATTCTGACTTAGCGGGAAGTCAGTTAAATACCGACGAGATGCTTCTAGTTTAATAGTTATGGCCTTTAAAAGTGAACCTAAGTTCAAACCTGGACGATGCTGTTTGCATTTTAAATAGCACTAATACCCATGGGAAAGGTATGAATCCAACTATTCTCCCTCCAGTTATGGGATACTCAATCGGCTGCTTCTCTGCAGAGGGGCAGGCCCCCACCAACGTGAGTCCTGGACATGACACTAAACAATCAGATGGGGAGGCGTCACTAATGCTGGACGTTTGGATAATGTGAAGCACTCCTTCATTGCCATCGCTCCCAGGTTAACTCAAGCCCAGAGTGGTAGCATCTGATAAGATTCTATCTATGAGTCAAATAACTGAATTGTTTAAAATGGAACTATTTTTTGACATTGAAACTGAGTACTTATGCTAAACTGAATTGTTTGAAATAGGACTGTTTTCACATTTAACTGTGTGTAAACAAAAACTATACTTATACTAAATAGAATTATTTGAAATAGAACTGTTTATACGTAACTAAAATGGATTTGGTATTAATAACCTACAATGGTTGATGTGCCATAAAACCAAACCAAACCAAACTAAACCAGCTATGGGT
Source organism: Sepioteuthis lessoniana (assembly GCA_963585895.1). NCBI lineage: Eukaryota > Metazoa > Mollusca > Cephalopoda > Myopsida > Loliginidae > Sepioteuthis > Sepioteuthis lessoniana. The sequence goes on from OY757936.1 coordinate 70,783,721, forward strand.
AA
>OY757936.1:70788722-70838722 GCA_963585895.1 Sepioteuthis lessoniana
CTGAAGATGCAGAAGATTTGCGCGAAGTTTGTCCCAAGGGTGCTCAGAGAAGATCAGAAAGAAAGACGTTGTCATGACAGCAGGGAGATGGTCGAGCTGATCAATTCAGATCCCGCAGTTCTTGATGATCTGGTGACTTGCGATGAAAGCTGGATCTATTGCTACGACCCAGAGACCAAGAGACAGAGTTCCCAGTGGAAGCATGCTGGCTCTCCCAGACCCAAGAAGGCCAGACAGAGCAAATCTACCTACAAACTTTTGATGATCTCTTTTTTGACAGCACTGGCATGATCTACATGCACTGGGTTCCTACTGGACAGACAGTCAACAAGGAATACTATGTCGAAGTTTTAAGGGAGTTCAGGTAGAGAATCCGTCGGAAGAGGGCAACACACTTCAAATCAGGTCAGTGGCATTTCCACCAGGACAATGCACCAGTCCACAACTCCATCCTTGTCTCAGACTATTTGACCAAGATGGTCATCAAGACAGTTGCTCACCCCCTCTTTCGTCGAGACCTTGCTCCCTGTGACTTTTGCTTATTCCCCAAGCTCAGAGGCTGTCGTTATGAGACAATTGGGGAGATGAAAGAGGCTGTGACGAAGGTCATTGACATGCTCACACAAGAGTGTTTCCATGGGGCCTTCCAGAAGTTGTTGGAAAGGTACAAGAAGTGCATTGCAGCCGAAGGAGATTACTTCGAAGGGGACTAGAATTTCATGTGTGTACTATCAATAAAAGTGCCCATAAGAAAAAAGTCAGGAAATTTATTTAATGATCTTTGTATATATGTTCCAAATATGCTGAATTCATCATGATATAAAGTCAACGTTAAAACGTTTCGGTTTCAATAAACCTTCCTCAGAACTTTGTGATGGTAAAATATCTTGCTTCAACAATAATGAATGTTTTTATTTTTTAAAAAATCCACCGATATTCGAGCAATATTTCCATAATTTACTTACATATATAGAGTAAGGACTTGAACAAGTCCTGAAGACAGCACCCCACAAAACAGCAGTTGTACGGCCACCTACCACCCATCACCCATCACGAAAACTATCAAAATTACACGAACCAGACATGCGTGACACTGTTAGAGAAGTAGGAAGAGCTCATAAGTGATGTACTCTTGTGAACCCCTGCTCAAACCTACATACATCAGCTCTGTGCCGATACGGGTTGTAGCCTTGAGGACCTGCCGGAAGCAATGGACGATAGGGAGGGGTAGCGAGAGAGGGTCAGAGATATATATGTGCAAATCTACCAAACTCCTCCGCTCGGGCAGGATAAGACACAAGGTCAATTTTTAAGCGAAGTTTAACAGGTTTGAATTTGGAGTTTTCCTTCTCCAAGAGTAGTTGCCTCACCAAGGCTGAAGAACCTAGTCTGACCTACTATTTACCCATAGCTTGAGGGAGAATAATTGGATTTATACCTTTCCCAAGGGTATTAGTGCAATGTGAAATGCAATCAGTCTCGTTCAGGATTTGAACTCGTGTCGCCGTGTCCATTTCTTACGACGATAACCATTACACCACAAGCACCTCAAAGATATATATGTGCTGATAGCGCGACATGATGATGATGATGATGATGACGTAGAGTAATCCACCGATTGACTTATGCTATATCATAAGCCTTCAGTGTTGCTAGACACACTTGATGCTCGAAGCTGGGATCGAAACTTAGTTGACTTTTACGCCAGCCGGATATTCTACCACACAACAACGAGGAATCTCAATAAAAGTAAAAAGATTTTCACTTCTATGTATCATCTTTTGTTTTTGTTTAATAGCATTCTCTTAACGGCTACCGAGTGCTCTATTCGTTAGAAAGCTTTGCAGTACGCGAGTGACAACCAGTAATTCCTTCGCTTGAGTGCTCAACCCTGGAGCGAGGGTGGGGGGCATCTGATTGTGTCATGTCTATGGGTCAGATAGAACTGTCTGATATTTAAATTGTGAGCAAACAAATCACTAATGTTTTATAGAATTGTTAGAAATTGTAGTTTTACCATTTGATTATGAGTAAACAAATGACCAATTTTAACTGAAATGTTAGTGTTACATGGTAATTCTAGGAATAATTTAACTGTGCTAACAAATGAGTAATTTTGAATGGAATTATTAGTGTTGATTAGAAAAACTTTGATTTTATGCAGACATTGAATTGTTAGTATTACACAGCGATGCTTGAAGCCATTGACTGCGCTGCGCTGGGGCTGTAGAATACATCGGCTGCTTCTCGGCAGTGGGGTAAGAACCCACTAATGAGTAACCTGGATATGACACTAAACAATCAGATGGTGAGGTTCCAGTGATGCTGGGGCTTTGGGGAATGTGGAGCACCCATTCATTGCCATTGCTCCCAGGTCCACTCTGGCCCAGAATAGTAGCACCTGAGAGTACACTATCTTTGGGTTAAATAGAACTAAACTGTATACTTATGCTAAACTGAATTCTTTGAATTAGAACAGTTTGACTAAACTGAATTGCTTGAAATAGAAATGTTTTTGACAATTAAAGTGTGTACTCATGCTAAACCGAATTGTTTTAAATAGAACTATTTGCATAAAAATGGATTTGGTGTTGAATAACTTTCAAAGGTTGATATGCTATAAAACCTAACCAACCAACCGACCAACCAACTATTAACTGTGTGCAAAAAAAACTATTGATGTTAGCTTGCAATATTTGAAACCATCTCAGTGAGTGCAAACAAACCATTAATACTAAATAGAACTATTCGTGTAGAATATTTGGAACCATTATATATATATATATATATATATGGGAACAGGATTTGGCATAAAATAACCTACGGAGATTGATTTGTGCACAGACACAACCTGTCAACCAACCATTATTTGCCGGGGATGCCATTTTCTCAGTCACCAAGAATCAGGTTTACACGTATTTAATTAAAGTTAAATCACAACATGAACAAAATCCTGCTAGCACGGATCTCCCTGACCCTCTCTCGCAACTCGTCTCTATCGTCTTTCGGGCTACATCCTGTATCGGCGTAGAGCTGTTGTATATAGGTTCTAGCTGGTCGTCCTGTCTTTGCTCGTTCATGTGAAGAGGTCCACAGAAATATATCACTTATGAGCTCGTATAAATATATATTAGACGTTGTAATGAATTTGGGCAAATAAGAACCCAAATATTTTAATAGAAAACATCGTCTCTTTTAAACAGTACTTCTGTTTTTTAAATTCTGAAGTAAAAAGCGTCACTTATAAAAATATGTTTGTCCAAATGTATGAACATATATGTAATTTACGTTGTAGTAATTTGTTTATGTAGCAGATTTTTAAATTTGATATATATTCAATTATTTTTGCGAAAAGGGAGTGGGTATAGAGTTTGATGATCCACCTGAAGGGGCGTGTCATCTCTCACTGTTTTACTGATACAACTGCGACTACTCAATTTTTGATTCAATTTCTATTACTTTTGTTGCTGGCGGTCGACTAGATTCGGTTATAAAACGAAGAAAGCACAGATGAATTATTATTGGCTCTTTAATCAACGTAGTTGTCATGTGACGTATTTTAGACTACGTTCACACGTATCATTCATCAGTGATATGAATATTTAAAAATCGGCTTCTGGTAATTCATTTTTGCTTTACTAAACGTTTGGGCTCCAAATTCAAAATTTGTAAACGGCTCTTCGATTTGTTTGGGGTTTTTTGTAACTGACTTTTTCATTTGATGATTCTTCTATTTGATTATGAATTTTTATTTGTTAGGTTTGGTGTCTTCGTTTAATGGCATATCAATCTTTGTAGGTTATTTAATGCCAAAGCCATTCTCCTAGAAGAACAGTAGTGGTATTATTTAACCCATAGCTGGGTTATGGGGGTTCATACCTTTCCCAAGAGTATTTGTCCGAAAGTGAACGTAATAGCGCGACTGGAGTTCGAACTCGCTTACTACGATTCCATAGTCCATCGTTTTAACCATTACACCACGACTGAAGAACCCAGTCTCTGCAGGAGAAAGAACAGATGGATTCATGCCTTCCGAAAAGAGTAAAATGCAAACGGCTTCGTACAGGAGTTGAACGCAGTACATCGGATCCACTTCCATTTTACAATAACTATTGTACTATCCAGAGCAAATTTAAGTAAAGATGCTTTTAAACATGACATCGGATCCATTGGATCCATAGATGAAAGCCTAACTGATCCATCCACTCTGGATCAAAGTGGACCCAAGAGTAATGGCTTCGTTTGGTTTAGTTTTATGGCATATCAACTATTGTAGGTTATTTAATGCCAAATCCTTTTTATACATATATATTAAATATATGATTACTAAACATATTTTGTAGATAATATTTTGAAACGAGCCTGAGCTCATTTTTTTATTTTCACACAGTTAAATGGTTTCACTTATTTCTATCTAATACGAATAATTCTATTTACTATTAATCGTTTGTTTGCACACAGTTTAATGTTTTCAAGTATTGTTATGTATCACTAACAATTATATTAAACATCAGTCATTTGTTTACACACAATTAAATTATCAAACAGTTCTATTTCAAACAATTCAGTTTAGCATGTCAACAATGTTAAATGGTTCAAAGTATTACTAGGTATTACTAACAATTCAATTAAGCATCAGTCATTTGTTTACATAAAGTTAAATGATCAAACAGTTCTATTTCTTACAATTCAGTTGAGCATAAGTACAGTTTAAATGCCGAATTGTTCTATTTCACCCATATATAGGGCTCTATCAGCTACTATCACTCGGAACTAGAGTGGACCTGAGAGTAATGTCAATTAAGGGGTACTGTACATTCCTCAAATTTCAGAAATGGAACTTCACCATCAGATTGTTTAGTGTCATATCCTGGATACTCGTTGGGGAAGTCTTACTCCTTTGCAGAGATGCAGTTGGTGTACTCTGCAGCCCGAGTCAACTGGGTGAAGAGTAATAGCAACAAAACAGTGATCCTGCAATTCTTGAACTGGAGTCTCAATATCGGATGTTGTTTAAACTCATGCCCTGGAGATTATAATAATAGGTAGCAAGGATTTATTCATTAATTGTTAAATATATTAAGCATATCAGTTGTTAAGTTGTAAACTATTTCGTTTAGTTTTGAGTTTATCATTATGGCTTCTGATGGAGTTTATCTTGTTTGGTTTTGTTCTTTTTAAAAATTTAATTTGTCTTGTTTTAATGCCAAACAAAACTATCGAATTTATATTTGTTGATTTTTGGCCCACCAGGGAGGCAACCCTAGTCATCCCTACCCCAGTGGAACAGGTGGCAAATAGTTGCACGTAGTATGAGAATGGCAAGGCAACATATGGCTTGAGCGCTTCAAATGTTCGCCAAATATTCCTTGAAGGAATTTTCTTCAAAATTCTTCATTATAATGAAACTTTCCTTCTGGTAATTTGTTCCTGTCCATCAATGTACTGTCATATGATACTATCTCTGTTGATATCAATCTATGTATTTCTCTCTCTCTCTCTCTCTCTCTCTCTCTCTCTCTCTCTATTCATACCATTCTCTATCTGTACATATCTAGCTGTTGATCTATCTATGAGATCGGTTCGAAAATTTTCATATCTTGAAGACCAGTTAGGTGACCTTGGTTTCAGATTAGTTTCTTTGTTTTAATAATATATCAATTTTCGTGAGTTATTTAATGCCGAAGACATCCTTGCAGAAGAACATTATTGGTATGTTTAACCCACATTGGCCTAGTGGGTAGAGTGTTCGTCAATGGTCCGGGAGACTTGGGTTCAATCCCAGGATCACGTCATACCAAAGACTTGGAACTTAATACCTCCTTGCTTAACACTTAGCAATATAAGGTACGTATCAAGAGTAAAATGGAGCAATCCAGGGGAAGGAGTAGCGCCCTCCCCAACAGCTTGGTGTAGTAGCTATTGAAAAGGGAGCCTTCTGGTCGCCAACTTTACTTATATCTTACCAAAGTGTATTATACCAAAATTAAATGTATAAGCGCGACTGAAGTTCGAACTCACTTTCCATGATGTTGCAGTCCAGCATTTTAGCCACTACACCACCGTGACTTTCCTTGAGTAACTTTTATTTTTACCTGGTGTAGAAGTTCACCAAATGCACTTATATGTCAGAAATTATGCTATATAACCCGATATAATATTTTTAAAAGATTTCGAATCGCCAGTCTTGACAGTAATCTAGTCGTCTAGACATCATCACTTTCATATGTAAGCAGCTCATTGAGATAATCGATGATATAATTTGATAAACATTCTTCTGTTGGCTCACTCATTGATTAACTTTGTGTGATATGACCACAATGACAAAGCGAGAAGATTCTTCATATCTGACATAGAGACATTTTAGCAGAACATTTCATCACCTAAAATTTTCAGCCCTTACCGCCCACAGTCCAGATTAGACAACTAAGACTTCTGACTTTTCCCTTAAAAGTTTCAATTCGCCGTTGAAACGCCTCAGACGAAAATATCAGGAGGAATACAACGAAGAAGAAGATCATGTAGCTCCAAAATGTTTCTTTTTATTTTTGGAAGAGGGTTGTTTATTTATGTAGAGAAAAGTTGGCCAGTTTTGTGGCATGTTAACCACTGTTAGGTCATGTGATGCCGAAGTCAGTTTAGCAATTATTTATCTTCGAAATCATTTTTAACTTTACAAAAAATATTAAGCTATTGAATAAAAATGTATCATAACTTCTATTAGTTTATTTACTGCTAAATAAAAAATCTAAATGAACATCCTGTAAGGGTAATAAATACATAAATTTTGCCAGGAGTAGTCGGCTACCAGATGTAATTATACCTCAGAAATTACTGTATATAAAATCGTACTATGTTTTTCGGGTCTTTGAGTTGCATGTCAAGACAGTAATCTAAATGTCTAGACATCATCACTTTATGGTTTGGTTTGGTATGGCTTGGTTTTGTGGCATATCAACCATTGTAGGTTATTTAATGCCTAGACACATTTTGTTGATATCGTTTTTAAATGAGCCTCATTCTTTTGAACACAGTTAAATGGTTACATATATTGCTATCTATCACGAACAATTCAATTAAACATCAGTCATTTGTTTTCAAACCGTTAAACGATCAAACAGTTCTATTTCTAACACGTCAGTTTAACATAAGTAATTTGTTTGCTCTCAGTTTAAATGTCAAACAGTTCTAGTTGACCCATAGATAGGACCCTATCAGGGGCTACCACTCCCAGCCAGAGTGGACTTTGGAGCGATGACAAGGAAGGGGTACTCTACATTCCCTAAAGCTCCAGTATTATTGGAACCTCACCATCAGATTGTTTAATGTCAAACGAGGATATTCGTTGCGGGTGCGGGGGGGTTGTCTTACCTCTCGCAGCCGACTGGGCTATAATTTTTAATTGATTTATTTGCCAAATAAATGGGACCTTAATAAGTACTACCACTCCGGGTCAGAGTGGACTTAGGAATAATGGCAATGAAGGTGTACTGTACACTCCCTAGATCTCCAGAACGGGAGCTTCAACACGATACAGTTTAGTGTCATACACAGTTGACAAGAAGAGAAGTTTAGAGATATATTTATTCAGAGACGTAGGTAATATGACTTTGAAATATAAACTTTATCAAAATAATTTTCATGATTTTTGCCCTGTCAGTTTGCTGATTAAAGTCTTATAAACCCTATAAATGTCGCTGTTCTTAGCAGATAAATTGCAGTCTTTGTTGAAGGAGTAGTTATTATTAATCAAATCATTTACATCTCAAGTAATGTTATTTTTATATCATATTTTCTATATAATACCTCTGTGCCGTCATCCAAGTAATTTCTCTGAAATGTTATAACATGTTTTGTCTACATTGAAATGCACCTCGAGTTTAAGTTTCCAGTAATTTATCGTCGTTATTTGTTAGCCAATGCTACATATATATATATATATATATATATATATATATATGCACACATTTCTATATACACACATATATACATAGATACACACATACATATATATATATATATATATATATATACGCATATATATATATACTTGCAATCACACACACACACACACACACACACACACACACACACACACACACACACACACACACATATATATATATATATATATATATACACATGAATATACACACATTGACGGGCGAACACACACACACATACACACACATACATATAGGCGTGTGTGATAATTGTATTGAAAATTATATCCGAGAAAATTGCAAGAAATAGACTTGAAAACCTAAAGTTGGTGTTAGAATTGTATCTTGTTCAGTGTTTCAAAACGGATCTAATTGTGTTTTAAAATGCTCGTATTATGAAAAACGAACAGGGAAAATAAAGCAATTTTAACACTAAATTCAAGTTGTGATTCTTGCCATTAGATAAAAACAAACAGTGATAGACATGGACAGAATGAGATAGATAGATAGATAGATAGATAGATAGATAGATATGAACTGAGTCAGATAGATAGATAGATAGATAGATAGATAGATATTGCAAATGGTTGCATAAACAATTGAGCCCTGAACATAGATAGATAGATAGATAGATATGAACTGTGTCAGATAGATAGATGGATAGACAGATAGATTAGTAAATAGATAGATATTGCAAATGGTTGAATAAACAATTGAGACCCGGAACATAGATAGATAGATAGATAGATAGATTAGAACAATGATAGATATAAACAGTATAATTGTATATCGGGAGCGGGTAAAGTGACAACAACACTTATTTATAAAAATATAAAATCTCTTTTATTTACGAACGGTCGAAATGATTTGCGCGTGTGTGTGTGTGTGTGAGAGAGAGAGAGAGAGAGGGGGGAAGTGAGAGAGAGAGAGAGGAAGAGAGAGAGAGTCAGGAAACTGCTACAATTTGCACCACATTGAGATAGATATATTCAGAGAAAAAAAAAGATCGATAAATCTCTTTAAAATTGTTATCCATATGTAAAAAAACCCATCTGTAACCTGTAAGAAAAATTAAAAGAAAATATCTTTTCTTTATACAAGATGAGAAACATTGGTTGAAAATTGAAGATACAACCATTTTCTGAAGAAAAAATCCTTTAGTGGGATTCGATCTATTTTTTCTTTTTTGTCTTCTTGTCTGTTGTTACCATCGAATACCAACGCATTTTCCCTGAAAACGTACATTGTATGAAAATGCCGGTCAATATCACAATATATTTCAATTGTTATATATATATATATATATATATACTCCAAAATGGAACTAAATCCAACGGTACGTAAATATGAAAATATAAAAAAAACAAAGAAAGTATTCAAAGATTGTGTTTAATTATATGAATAATATGTCGGTCTTAATCCAACTTCCCTTAAAAAGGTCGCCTTGAAGGGGGTTTAACAAAACTGAAACGTTTGAGGGTGGCATATTATTCATGCATATATATTTACATATTTGAATATTTTCTTTTGTTCATACATTGAGCACTCTCATAGATTTATATGATTACCCTCATATATTCTATGTAAAACGATAATCCACACCTACTGACCTTGGACACTAACTGGATAATTTATATATATATATATATATGAAAACGGTATACAGCAGAAAGAAAACCCACATATTGCAAATTAGAATTTAAAAATATTAAAAATGCTAAAAAGATTAAATATTTAAACATTCATAAACTTTTATAGACAGATTTTCCTACTTAATAATAACTTCATAAAATTCTAGATTTGAAAATATTTTTTCCAAAATAGCCATTGAAATGGTTAAATTGAAACGAATTTCTTTTTTACAGTAAAATATAAAAAAGAAAAAGAAGTAATCATTATAGTTTATAAAGCTATTTTCGCAGGTCACATGGTATAATGGCTGAACTGCAGCCTCGTAGTAAGCGAGTTCGAATCTCAATCACGCTGTGACGTTAAGTTTCAGACTAACACCCAAGGAAAAAGTCATGAACCCTCTTATCCTCCCAGCTATGGGTAGTATAGTATCAAAACTGGTCATCTGCGAGGTTGGCTCTGATATTAAATAACCCAAGAAAGTTGATATGGCATTGAACAGCCGAACTGAACTCAAGTCAATAATTATTTCTTCAATTTTTCTTTAAAAATAATGTACAATTATAAATCAAGTATTCCTATCTCATACAAAGTTTGTACAAAGTATAATGGTTTCAAGAATTCTTATCTAATTCTAATAACTTTATGGTTTCAAGTAATTATTTTTATTTATATCGTCATTTATTTGCACACAGTTACATGGTTTCAAGTAAGTAATTATAATCCTAAGTAAATAATAATAGCTTCAAGTTGATACAAATAATTCACACACTGTGATATGGTATCAAGTATTCCTCTCTAATACAAATAATTTGCACACAGTTGTATGGTTTCAAGTGGTCTTTTTTAATACTAAGAATCTATACCCAATTTGGCTTCAAGTAATCATTTCTTTGCAAATTGTTATATGGTTTTAAGTAATTAATAAGAATCCATAATAAATAAATATAGCGTTAAGAAACTAATTTTGATGCAAATAAATATGGTAACAAGTATTCCTACCAAATACAAATAATTTTCAAACAAATTTATTTGACCTATAGATGGGGTTCTATCAGGTATTATTACTCCGGATCAGAGTGGATCTGGGAGTAATGGCTATGAATTCGGGCTCCAGAAATGGAGCTTTGCTACCAGATGCAGTTTAGAATCGTACCTACTGACATATGAATATAAATTCAGCCAAATATGTCAAATTCGGGTAACTATAGCTGTTTATGGAGTTCACAAGAATTGCATGTTGGCAGATATTGAGACTTTGTCATAAAAGCTATCTATTTATCTCTCTCTCTCTCTATATATATATATATATATATATATATATATATATGGTGAATTTATAGCAACACGTTTACTAAAGAAGAATAAATGAAACATAACCTTACGATAATATTAGAATGAAATAGGTTATTAAAATAAAATAAAGCTTCGATTTAAAAAAATGCAGATTTGTTTTTGGGATGTGAAATGGTTTTGTCGATATTCTTCTTATTTTGAAGACTTCATGGGTGTAATCGTTTGGCCGTGTTTTATGGTATATCAACCCTTGTGGGTTATTCAATGTCAAATCATGTTATATATATATATATATATATATATATATATATATAAAATTTCTATTTTAGGTTAATCCCTGAATTTAACTCTTGCAAAGTGAAAAAAACAACAACAAATGATTCAATTTGGGAATAAACAAATACACAAATTGATATTCAGGAAAAAAAATCCATAAAAAAAGAAAAGACTAAAAATATACGTTTTGTTTGAAAAAAAATCGACCAATATCGTAATACGAGGAGCATACGATAAGTTTCCAGATTTTTTCCGTATGGGCACTTTTATTGATAGTACATACATGAAACTCTAGTCCCCTTCGAAGTAATCTCCTCCGGCTGCAATGCACTTGTTGTACCGTTCCAACAACTTCTTCAAGGCCTCATGGAAGTCCTCTTGCCTCTTTCATCTCCTCAATTGTCCCATAACGGCACCCTCTGAGCTTAGGGAATAACCAAAAGTGACAGGGAGCAAGGCCTGAACTATAGGGAGGGTGAGGAAATGTCTTGATGCCCATCTTGGTCAAATAGTCTGTGACAAGGATGGAGTTGTGGACTGGTCCATTGTCCTGCTGGAAATGCCACAGATCAGATTTGAAGGGTGCTGGCCTCTTCCGACGGAATCTTTTCCTGAACTCCTTTAAAACCTCAACATAGTAACCCTAACCCTAACCATTTGGCCAATCAACACTGGTGTATTGACTTCCTTACTACTGCCACACCTCTCATCATCCCTCACAGACTCCCTGCCTTCCTTGAATCTCTTATACCACTCAAAAACTGATGCTCGATTCATGCAAGATGGTCGAAAAGCAGTCTGAAGTATTCCATACGTTTCTGTGGCATCATTTTTTCCAAGTTTAAAACAGAATTTTATTGCATATCGTTCTTCTAAAGTGTCAGACTGCATTTTTGAAATTCACCAGCTGTAACAATCAGGCTTTAGTGGGGTGTATTCCAATTGCTGCTATAGCTATTCATTTGAAGCTGAAATCATAAAAATTGGTCAGTCATCTCATAAGATGTATAGCAATAACATAGGGAATTCTCAAGAGTGTATGACAATTTTAAATGCCCATACGAAAAAGGTCTGGAAACTTGTCGTGTGCACCTCGTATCTAGCCAAAAGAAAAAACTCTGACAGACAACTAAGTTGAATAAAAAAGTGCTCAATACGGAGAACAAATATAGATATTACGCATTATATATATATATATATATATATATATATATATATATATATATATATATATATATATATGTGTGTGTGTGTGTGTGTGTGTGATTTGTAAGTGAGTCATTTGTTAGTAAAATTACTTTTAAACGAGACAGAACTAATTTGTTTTCATTCTGTATTTTTTAAACACTAATAGTTTTATTTGCATACAGTTTGATGATTCCCAGTATAACTATTTAACATAATTCAGTTTAATATCAATCATTTGTTTTCTCATAGTTAAATGGTTTCAAGTATAGTAAATGATTAAATACTTCTATTTGATAGATACATGGGACCCTACCAAGTAATAGTGGACCTAGAAGTAATAGCATCGAAGGAATATTCCACATTCCCCAAAGCTCCATAACTTGGTCCTCACCATCAGATAGTTTAGTAGAGTCATACCCAGGACACTCGTTGAGTAGGTGGGGACCTTACCCCGTTACAGAAGTACAGTCGGCCTATTTGGCAACTCCGACGGAGTCGGGGGGTGTAATAGGTAACAAGCAAAATTAGCTGTCCCTTATCAGTAAGTCCACTTGTTAGTAAGTAAGTAAAGTTGGCGACCGTAGTCGAAGGCGAGCAGAAGGTTCTCTTTTTAATAGCTACTACACCGAGGTGTAGGGGAGGGCGCTACTCCTTTCCCTGGATTGCTCCACTTTACCCTTGATACGTACCTTATATTGCTGAGTGTAAAGCAAGGAAGTATTAAGTACCATTTTTAAAGTCTTTGATATGACTCGACCTGGGATGGAACTTAGGTCTCCCGGACCATTGGCGAACACTCTACCCACTAGACCAATGAGCCGGTAAGTTTCCCATATTTCTGGCATTGGGCATAAAATAAGCTCTGCTATTTAAATAATTATATTCATCTTATTTTTGAGAAAAAGTCTCTTTAGTTCGTTAATGAGATTTATAATAACATAAATATTGTTTGCGAGATCAAGATCGAATAAAAAAAATATATGGAAGCCGAGAATAACCGTAAAAGCTATCAACAAATCAATCTATTATCTTAAAAAGAGAACAGTTTATTAATCTGAGAATTAATTTTTATTTATTGAGGACTTTTTGTCCTCATCTTGGTAGGGGTTTTTTGTGTTGTTTCTTCTTTCACTGCGTTTCAGCCAAATTTCACCTCTGGCCTTCTTCAGGTGATTTACCACGATAGAAAACAAAACGTGGTGCGATCGATAACAACTATGGAAGGCAGTAATTACTGGGGATACGGTTACAAGACTCAGCATTCCTATCCGAGGTCGCGGTAAATCACCTGAAGAAGGCCAGAGGTGAAATTTGGCCGAAACGTAGTGAAAGAAGAAACAACACAAAAAAAAAACCTACCAAGATGAGGACAAAAAGTCCGCAATAAATAAAAATTAATTCTCAGATGAAGAATGCCTCATCTCAAAATGATTCCAATTAAAGACAATTACAGTTTATTAAGTTATAAGATTGAAAATGAATGATAAACTAATTATCTATTTTAAATCTTTTTATATATCTTTTTTTTCTCTTTAGAGATAATTAATTTTTAAAGCAAAATATACTAATTAAGTTGCAACATTAAGAAAATGGTACTTTATCAAGTGAGAAAGAATGCGACTTAGAAACTTGTTTGAAGAGGGAAGAAATGTTTGTTTTAGTGACACAGTTTCCTGTAGAATACATGTCCTGACAAACAAACAAACAAACAATAAACAGATACAGTTTATATATATATATATATATATATATATATATATATATATATATATGAATTGAGTACGCTGGTAGCCGATAAGCGTATATGTAAAAAAAAATATACGTAAAATTCCTTCGCTTACGATTAGAGGGATGATAACTTTGGGATAAGATATTCAACTGACATAAAGTCAGCCAGATTTCGATCCCAGCTTGAAGCATCTCGCGTGTCTAATCACACTGAAGAGTTGTGATAAAACGATACAGTCTTTCAGTGGATAACAATAAATACACACACACACACACACACACACATATATATATATATATATATATATATATATATATATAATGCAATTAGAAGAAAACTCAAACCTGGTTAAATTGTCATTATAAATTTATTTCGGCGAAGAATATTACACTCTCATTAGATGACACCACACGTTTAGTTTTAGGTAGAAAAACAGCGAATATGGATTACAGTCTATGCGTATGAAAAGAAAAATCATATATATATATATATATATATATATATATATATATATATATATATATATATATAATGTTTTTTTTTCTTTTTTGATGATCCTACGAGAGAAAAGTAAATACTTTAAAAAGAATTGCTCTGCAAGTGAATTTGGTTTCAGGATATTTTATTTTTTATTTTTATTTTATTTTTTTTTACTTACGAACCAATTAATTCTAAAGTATATATATATATATATATATATATATATATATATATGTGTGTGTGTGTGTGTGTGTGTGTGTGTGTGTGTGTGTGTGTGTGTGTGTGTGTGTGTGTGTATTTAGGCTGTAGATTCTCTTGTAGGTATATTTTATTGAAAATGATCGACAAGGATTAAGAGATTCAAAGACACGTACTCCTTAGCTGTTATCTCTACACTTTCAAACCAGAATGAATGGTCCACGCGTTCACACATGGCGTCACTTATACATTTTGAACACGCCTACTTAAAAATTCCTTGATCAATCCGACCCTGCGAAACACAGGGGTACCTTCGTCCTTGACAATGACCAAAGATGGTCGAAAATACTCGTACTCGGACTAAACTAACACAGCCTTCGTATAGTTTTTAAAATGTCTACAATCACAGTTGCGACGTCTTGTTCGACAAAAAAACAAAAAGCTCAACACTAAGTCATTGTATATATATATATATATATATGTGTGTGTGTAAATGGAAATGCAGAACAATGACTTAGACTCTGTATCTACACAATCCAAACCTAGATCTACCGAACATTGAATAATATTTTTTGATAAATATAGCAAACTACACACACACACACACACACACACACACACACACACACACACACACACACACACATATATATATATATATATATATATATATATATGTGTGTGTGTGTGTGTGTGTATGTATGTGCGAGGATCCTTCAATAAGTTTCCAGACTTTTTTTTATACAGGCATTTAAAATTAGCGTAGACTCTTGAAAATCCAGTATGTTATTGCTATACATCTTATGCGATGACTGGCCAGTTTTTATGATTTCATGTTCAAATGAACAGCTACAGCAGCAATTGGAATACACCTTACTAAAGCCTGATTGTCACAGCTAGGGAATTTCAAAAATGTAGTCTGACACTTTAGAAGAACGATATGCAACAAAATTCTATTTTAAAATTGGAAAAAATGCCATGCTATGAAAGCTGGATCTACTGCTATGACCCAGAGACCAAGAGGCAGAGTTCCAAGTGGAAGCATGCTGACTCTCCTAGACCCAAGAAGCCCTGATAGACCAAATCCACCCACAAAATTTTGATGATGCCTTTTTTGTGACAGCACTGGCATGATCTACATGCACCGGGTTCCCACTGGACAGACAGTCAACAAGGAACACTATGTTGAGGTTTTAAGGGAGTTCAGGAAGAGATTCCTAGGGAAGAGGCCAGCACTCTTCAAATCGGGTCAGTGCCATTTCCACCAGGACAATGCACCAGTCCACAACTCCATCCTTGTCACAGACTATTTAACCAAGATGAGCATCAAGACAGTTGCATACCCTCCCTATTGTCCAGACCTTGCTCCCTGTGACTTTTGGTTATTCCCTAAGCTCAAGGAAAAACTTAGAGGCTGTCGTTATGAGACAATTAAGGAGATAAAAGAAGGTCATTGACACGCTCACACAAGAGGACTTCCATGGGGCCTTCCAGAAGTTGCTGGAACAATACAACAAATGCATTGCAGCCGGAGGAGATTACTTCGAAGGGGACTAGAGTTTCATGTGTGTACTATCAATAAAAGTGCCCATACGAAAAAAGTCTGGAAACGTATTGAAGGCACCTCGTATGCATGTATGTGTGTGTGTGTGAGTGTGTGTGCGTGGGTGTGTGTGTGTGTTTGTGTGTGTGCATAGGAAGAGAAAAAAAGAGGTAGAGAAAACATTAACTTAGCCAAAATTCTTGTCAAAGAAAAAAAGAAAAAAAGAATGTAGTTTTACGTATCAATTTTTTGTTGTATCTTTTAATGTTTACCACTAAATAATTTTATTGTGAAAATATTACATTTTCCTGAAAATAAAATCAAAAATATAAAAGAAAAAATAATCATAGATACATTAGTAATGTTTGTTTTATTTTCATTTATATATATATATATATATATATATATATATATATATATATATATATATATATATATATATATATATATATATATATATATATATATATATATATATATATATATATATATATATATATATATATATATATATATATATATATATATATATATATATATATATATATATATATATATATATATATATATATATATATATATATATATATATATATATATATATATATATATATGTTGATTGTCGCTGGCTCTGTAGCTTAGACAATAAGAAATATTTTTCACGAATGTCAATGAATAGCGTTCGGATCCATCAAAAAAGCCAGTATTTCTAATGCTGATTTTCGAAGAAAGTATACTCTTCCCACTTGGATAATTACTGTAGCATAAACATCGTTAGAAAATTATAAGAACTCATTTATAAATGCCTCGTGCCACTCTATGCTTTGTAAATATAGACATATTCAAACGCACAACGGTAGATATACGATGAAACCAAAGAAACCCAACCATGATTAAACACTTTTTTCCTCTTTTTCTATTTTCAAAACTGATTTGCAACTAACACATTAGTTACTTCATTTACACCCACGTTTCTAATTTTTTTCTCGTCTGGTTTAGGTGGGGGTTGGATATTGTCAGGTCCGGTGGGTGGTGGAACACAACTTTAATTTTTTTTTTGTCTTCTTTTTCACTTCTATTTAATTATAACCCACATGGAGTAACGTAACGAGCATGTGTCCATTGATTGTGTTGAAAAGAAAAATGATGCCTTTTTCTTTCTTTGTTTTTAACGGACTGCCTCTCTCTCTCTGTCTCTCTCTGTCTCTCTCTCTCTGTCAGTCGCTTTCTCTGTCTCTCTTTTTCTCGTGTTTCATTTCATGCCACTCGTGCCACAAATCCAAACTCTTTTAACTTGACTAATTATCTTGCATGTGTTCGTCTTATGACGTTGAGAACGAAACACCGAAAACTGAAACAGAGAAAGAAATGAAACGAAATCGGAAGGAAAGAAAAAGAAAAAGGAAAAAAGAAAAAAAGAAACGAAACGAAAATAAAATAAGAAAACGAAGATGATAGAATAAAATGGTTATTAGGAACTTTGATGACGAAAGATTTCATTGGGAGTCTTTGTTTAATGGCATATCAACCTTTGTGGGTTATTTAATGCTAGAGTCATCCTTGTAAAAGAATAGTTGTGGTGCTATTTCACTCCGAGCTGGTGGTGGGGAACAAGGACGTTCATACGGATAACAAAAGGAAATAAAACAAAAACAAAAATAAATCAGCAGAAAACAAGAAACAAATATCAAAAGAAAAAAAAAAAGAATAACAAGGAAAATGAAAGAAAATAAATAAATGAATAAATAAAAAGTAAAGAAATGAATAAAAATAAATATAAATAAAAAGCTATAAACAACCCACATAAAAACAAGCACCCACATAAAAACGAGACTTGTGATTTGAGTAACACTCGGGCCATCTTGTTTCACGGATCAGGTCGTGTGGCTTAGTAGCGTGTCTTCGTCACGTCGGTCAAGACCGCCTGACATGCGTGCTTGGGAAGCCTAGCATTTCTGTCGAGTGGCTGAAGACGACAACCCCTTTGGCCCTGGGAAGCCGTCCCATTAGGCTTTCACATGCTTTAGCAGGGTCAGGTTTATCGTCTTGCGCCTGAGGCACCTCTTTTAGGGGAATGCCGACGGGGCTCAAGACACTTTTGAAACTGGGCACGTATTTCAGCTTCTCACACACACACACACACACACACACACACACACACACACACACACACACAGATTAAAAAAGGACCATGTGCTATCATTTTTCTTAATGCTACAATTTCTTAGAGGAGAGACGAACAAATAACAATATCCACATGAAAAAATAAAAAAATTTAAACATCCCCTCACTAAAAAGTAGCAAAAAAAACAAACAAAATAAACACAAAATTATGAAAATAAAAATCATTAAAACATCTCGAAAAAAAATCAAAGTTTAAAGGAAAAGCAAGAAACAAAAAAACAAAAAAACTTTAAAAAGAAACAAAAAAAAACAAAACAAAAGAAAACAATAAGTAAATGGATAAATGAATAAATGGAAAAAATAAATGAAAATAAAAATTAAAACTAAAAATGCAAAAACTAAATTTTTAAAAATATAACAAAAATAAGATACAAAAAGATAAAAAGATTTCGGCAAAATAAATAATTGAATGAATAAACAAATGTAATAATTACTATAATTAATAGTTATTGAGAAGTTATTATTGATTACTGGTTATAATTAATAATTAGTTATTTCTCCAACAAAAAACAGCTAAAAAGGAAAAACAAAGCTAATCTTTTAAAAAAAGAAGCGAAAAGCAATCCCTCTAAAATAGATATTAGGAACTTGAATAAATAGAAGAAGCAAAAAGAAGTGAAAAAAAAAGCAAAACACCTTCAAAAATAGTTTTAAAAAAAAGCAATAAAATGTGGGAATGAACCCTTCAAAAAAAAAAACACTCAAGTTCAAAAGAAAAATTGAATTAAAAGATCCATTAAAAAAAAAAAAAAATCAACAACTCCCTACCAACCACCGTCCCAAGAAACAAAGCAAAAAAAAAAAAAAAAACTTACTTTGGCAACAAAAAATGATGTCACAAAACAAATCAACGAGAAAGTCATTGGAATAATTGGGTTGACTGCCCTGAAGACTATTTTGCAGAAAATTAATTGGATGGACACAATAAATAATTATCTCCCGTGGATAGTTTTCATGTCCATTAGGGGCCCATGGGGGGGAGGGTTACATGACAGTACAAAAACCCTTCTTGAACTCTTTTTGCCTTTGCTCTTTGAACACTAGAGACATTGTGTCTGACCGTGCCAGAGAATGGTAAGGCCTCTTTGCAGTATTACCCTCAACAAGTAAGTCTCTCTTCCATTTTGAACCCCTTCTATATACTGCTTGTTCATGGAGCAATATGTGTATGATTCTACCACGTGACAAGTTTGTGTGTCCTTTTTTTAAATATTACTTGTATGAATATAAAAATTGAATGTTCTTGTATGTGTAAATGAATTTACCTTGCCATTCCTTCAATTTTGTTCACTTTTAGTTTATCCAGAATATGCCAATGTTAATTGAAAAAATAATAATACCAAAACAAA
Source organism: Sepioteuthis lessoniana (assembly GCA_963585895.1). Classification (NCBI taxonomy): domain Eukaryota; kingdom Metazoa; phylum Mollusca; class Cephalopoda; order Myopsida; family Loliginidae; genus Sepioteuthis; species Sepioteuthis lessoniana. Next base: position 70,808,541 of record OY757936.1, read on the forward strand.
ACATCCAATCACTCGAACCCGTAATTCTTCCATTCTTGCTTCCAAATTCGTTGTTAGTTGTTTTTAAGTCACCATACTAAATTTACCCGATTCCCTTCATCTTCCAGTCCAGTCGGCTGGGGCTGTAGAATACACTGAGTGCATCTCTGCAGAGGAGTAAGACCTCCTCCCTAACGAATGATCTGGATATGATATTAAACCATCTGATGGTGAAGCTGCAGTCCTAGAGGTTTGGAGGGTGGGAAATACCCCTTCATTGCCATTCCTTCCAGACCCACTTTGACACAGAGCAATAGTATATGATAGAATCTCTTCTTTGAGTCAAATAGAACAGTTTGATTATTCAACAAACGACGATTCATGTTAGATTCAATTGTTTGTGTTACATAGCAATACTTGAAACCATTGATCTGTGTGCAAACAAGTGATTGATATTGAATAGAAGGATTTGTGTTCCATGGGAATACTTAAAATCGCTTAGCTTTGTGGTGCCAACAATTGAATCGTATTAAATTGAATCATAAACGTTTGATTGCAATGCTTGAGATTATTTGACTGTGTGTAAAGAAATAAGCTTCTACTCGTTTAAAAATGTTTCCTGCAAAATGTGTTTACAAGTTATATGTTTATATATATATATATATATATATATATATATATACAATAAAAATAATCCAGAACTATTCACAGAAATAATGAAAAATCTGAAAGAAATTGAAAACAAAGACAAAATCAAAGAAATACTAAACACAACAAAAATCATTAAAAGCCAGAGACAACTCCAAAATCTGAAAAGAATACTCACCTCTTCAACATTCGGAGAAAACACAACACAAGGGGTTACCAAATGCAATAATGATGCAAAATATGTGATATAATTATAGAAGGGAAATCCTACACCTTAAAAAAAAACCTGAAACCAAATTCAAAATAAATAAAAACTTAAGCTACAACTCAAAAAACGAAGAATACATAATTGAATGTAACGAATGCAAGGAAATATCCATAGGATCAACACAAGCCCTTAATACAAGGACATCACTACACAAGAGTAATATCAAAATAGAAGAAAACAGAAAATTAAATGTTTCGAAACAACTATACCAATGTAGCAGAGGAAAATTTAATATTATGGCAATTTATCAAAACAATGACTAAAGGCTACTTCAAAAAAAGAAAAAAACTTTATTGATATGGTGGACTTCGCTGTCCTGACTGACCTCAGAGTAAACTTGATAGAAAGTAAAAAGAAGGATAAGTACCTGGGCCTTGCTAGAGAATTGAAAAAAAAAACTGTGGAACATGAAAGTTACAGTGATACCAATAGTAATTGGTGCTCTTGGTACAGTCACCGAAGGATTGACATTGAGGCACGAGGACTTAGAAATAAGAGGACAAGTAGAGAGTATCCAAACTACTGTATTGTGAAGATCAACTAGAATACTGAGAAGAGTCCTGGAGACTTGAGGAGACTTACAGCCACTCAAACTCCAGTGAGAAAGCATCGGCTAACGCTGGTGTGAAAAACTTGAAAAGAAGTAAATAATCGTTTCTATAAGCGCACAAAACAACGCCATAGGGACCAACTATGTTGGAGCAAAAATAGACAAGACATAACAAAATAATAAATTTAGCTTATGTTATGAAAATATTGATCACATAATGAGCGAATGCAAAAAAATAGCACAAAAAGTGTATAACACCAGACACAACTGGGTGGGAAAGGGGATCCAATAGGAATTGTGCAAAAAATTGAAATTTAACCATACGAACAATTGGTATATGCATAATCCAGAATCTGTCGTGTAGAATGAGACGCACAACCTTCTCAGGGATTTTGAGATACAAATCTATCCTAATCTCGACTAGACCAACAGACCAAGTGATAATCATCAACAACAACGACAAAAGAGAACCTGCTAAATAGTGGACTTTGCCGTCCTGGCTGAGCAGAGAGTGAAAATAAAAGAAACCAGAAAGAGAGATAAGTACCCAGATCTTGCTAAAGAACTAAAAAAAAAAACGAACTATGAAACAGGAAAGTGACGGTGATGCCAATTGTGGTTGGTGCACTTGGAACAATCCACAAAGGATTGATAAAGGGACTGGAGGATTTGGAAAATATTGGACAAGTAGAGACCATCCAAACTACAGCATTACGAATATCGGCTAGAATACTGAGAAGAGTCCTGGAGATGACTAGCTGTCACTCAGACTCCGGTGAAAGACAATCAGCTAATGCTGATGTGAAAAAATAGCAAGGACCTTATTACAGAACTTTGAAAAAACTATGAAACATGAAGGTGACGGTAATACTAATTGTAATTGGTGCACTTGGAGCAATCCCCAAAGAAATAGTAAAGGGACTGGAAGACTCGGAAATAAGAGAACAAGTGGAGAGCATCCAGACTACAGCATTATTAAGATCGAATAGAATACTGAGAAGAGTCCTGGAGACTTGTAGTTGCTCAAACTCCAGTGAAAAATCAACAGCTAACGATTGAGTGGAAAAAGCTCGAAGGAGTGAAATAATAAGTACAAGTTATTAGTTCACTTTTTTCTCGGCCTTTTTTTTTTATTTAATAAAATATGTTGCCACTTTTGGACATTTTTAATGTCCTGTTTTCAATGTATTTTTTAAGATATGACCATTTCATGCCATCTGGTTTGGGCTCATTTCTTTTAACGTTCTTTCAAAAAAATAAAAATAAATAAAAAAAATTACCTATACGCATGTAAGGACGATAACTCATAACTTACTTGCATAACCGAAAGGGGTCGTTGACATCACCTTCCTATACCAAGCCTTTTTCATACAAAACTATTTATGGCTATTTAAATCGTAACTGACGCAAAATTTACTGCAGAGCCAGTTTCTTAATTCAAGTGTAACTGATACCAAAACCAATTCTACGGAGCCCTTTCCAGCCAATGTTTACATCATCTTAGGGTTTAACTGCAGACATTAGGGAGTGGGATGGGAAGGTACTGTTCTAATAATAAATCTCCGGTGCTAAGGTGTATTACACTTGGCAACTTTTAACCTAAAGACGTAAGTGAAAACAGACTCTAAAAATGAAGTGGCCCCAAATTACAAACAGTACCCAATTACGCCTACCTCTGCTCTTCGTCTGAATTAGGGTGGTTACGCGACGTTACACGGGTAGATCTACCCAGGCATTTTGAGTTTGCTGGGTGTGGCTGCAGTAAATTTTATATAGTCTGTCCCATATGTGCCCAATGGGGTTTAAAACTAGCGAGGCCGATGGATTTTAAATATAGGGTAACGCTCATATAAGTTATAGAATATGCAGCTCATATGTATTTGAACAAGTAACCCTCCCCCCAATGTTTTATTGCTTAGGGGCCATTAACAATTTGGAGCAGGGAGATCTACAGTAATTTACTAGCCCAACAAATCTTCCAAACAGCAATGGTTGGTTGGTTGGTTGCCAAATTTTAATGGGTTATTTAATGCTGCAATCATTTTTTTATTGCAAACAATTACGTATGCTTCAAATAACAAGAGAGTGGACCTGAGAGTAATGGCAGCAAAGTATTGATTCTACTCTGCTGAGAATTTCAGAAATAGAACCTCATAACAGGATACATAGAGGTATATGCGCAGGCGATTAATTAAATCTGAAATCAACAGTAATATCAAAAGTTATAATTATTTTATTCCTTTGAGAGTTTTTCCCACCAGCGTTTACTGATGGTTTTTCCCTGGAGTTTGAGTGACTGCAGGTCACCTCAAGTCTCCAGGACTCTTCTCAGTATTATGGCCGATCTTAACAATGCTGTAGTTTGGATGGTATCCACTTATCCTCTATTTCCTAGTCTTCCAGTCCGTTTACAAGATTTTGGGGATTGTCCGAAGCACACCAATTAATTATTATTATTATTATTATTATAATCCTTGAGATTTTTCATACTAGTGTTGGCTGGCAGTATTTTACAAAAGCCTGAGTAACAGTAAGTATCCTTAGGTCTCCAGGACTCTTCTTAGTAATCAAGCTAATATTATCAATGCTGCAGCCTGGAGGATCTCGATTTTTCCATTGAAATCCAGTCCCGCCAGTTTTTTTTTACCAAGTCTTTAATGACCGTTCAAATTGCACCATCTACACCATCACCATTATGTTCCACAGCTTTTTTGTTTTCAGTTCTTTGGCAAGGTCTAAGTATTTGTGAATCATTTCACTTTCTTTTATCACCTAATCCCGGCTAAAAGACCTGTCTCCAGTATTCTCGCCGATCTCAGCAATATTGTATTCTGGTCACTCAGTGGAGTGAGATTAACAGCAAGTTTTACTTTGTCTCTTGAATTATTGTCAATCTCAACAAAGTTGTATTCTGGATGGTTTATCTGACTGATTCTAAGCTCCTTCTGTCCTTTCTCCGGGTTCCTTGGTGACCGTTCCGAGTGCATCAACCATAATTGATATAGCTTAATCCCTTTTATTCCCCAGTTGTTTTTTTTAATTCTCTGGCAAGGTCCAAATACTTTTCAATCTATTGTCCTCTGGAACAACAAAATCCATTTCAACGCAGGTTCTCTTTTTAAAAAAAAAATTATCACAAGATCTGGGCTTCTGATCGGGATTAAGGGATCTCTCTGCATTTCAAAATCTCAGATAATTTCATGGGTCGCATTTTCTAGGACTGGTTCTTCTGGTTTGTGCATATACCATTTCGTAGTATGGTCAAATTTTAAATCTCTTGCACAGTTCCCGGTGGATCACCTTTCCCACCCAATCATACCTGGCTTTTTACTCTTTTGTGCTAGTTTACTGCCTCCGCTTATCATGTGATTAACCGTTTCGTCGTTTTTTCCACATTATCTATATTAGTCATTTTGTTGTGTATCATCAATTTTCGCTCTAATATAGTTGGTCCTCATGGCGTTGTTTTGTGCTGCTATTGTCAGAGATTCAGTATGAGGTTTTTCCTTTCGTAGCAATATCCAGGTTTTCTTAGGTACAATTTCGTTAGCTTGTTGCTTGAAATCTCCATACATTTGTTTTTTTTTGTTGTTTTTTTTTTTTGCATTTACATTTTATTGTTTTTGTTGTTTTTCTGTCTGGTCTTATGTTGCCAATGCTTTTACTGTCTGCTGTTATTAATCTTTCTTTGCTCTTTTTTAAAGTGTAGTTTTTGATCTCTTTTATCGATGCGTCTACGCAAATCTTCCTTGTTGGCCAGTCTTTTCCCTCCTTTTTGGATGCATATATTCTGTTCCATCTCTCGGATCTAAAGCCTTGTACAAAATCATCAATTTCCTTGTCCTTTGGTCCATTTGTTTGAGTTCCTCCCTTGTCAACTTTAAATACGGTCCAGACTACCTTACAGTGTGGAGGGGGGAGGCTGCCCAGATATTTTTCCTTCTGACGAGATTTCTGCAGCAGATTTGTCCACTTCCAATAACCCCCAAAACTTCCTTTCCCTTCCCTCTAAGAGTTCCGATTTGGTTTCCTGGTTTGGCAGTTCTATTCCTTTCACTGTTTGTATTTTTCCTCATTTCATTATACATTTTGAATATTTTTCTATGCCAAATTCCATTCCTATATACTGGCAATTATTTTCACTCATTAGAGTTTTTCACATCAGCGTTAGTTGATGGTTTTTCACTGGAATTTGAGTGACAGCAAGTTTCCTCAAGTCTACAGGACTTTTCTCAGTATTCTGGCTGTTCTCAATAATGCTGTCACTTGGATAGTCTCCACTCGTCCTTTCATTTCCAAGTCCTCCAGTCCTTGAATCAATCCTTTGGTGATTGTACCAAGTGCACCAATTACAATTGGTATAAACGTCACTTTCACATTCCACAATTTTTTTCAGTTCCCTAAAAAGGTCGATGAATTTATCTTTCTTTTCAATTTCTTTTGCTGTCCCGACTGACCACCGGTCAGTCGGGACAGCAAAATCCACAATTTTGCAAGTTCTCTTTTTTTTCTTGATCATTATTATTATTATTCTTTTTGCGTGTTTTTCTCACTGGAACTGCTGGTAAACTGTCGTTTTAGCTGATTGGTTGTTTTACTTCGCGACTAACTTTGTTAAGTTCTTAAATGCCGAAAAGAGGAGTCCTACTGGTGTTGTGGCAAACGAGCTAGACTGCGATATCATGATAAGCGAGTTCGAACTCCAGTCTCGCTATTATGTTAACATTTAGACAGCTCTGGGTTAAAAAATGTCACTGTTGTTCTTCTACAAGGATAGCTTTCGCATTAAATAACCCACAAAGTTTAATATGCCTTTAAACAAAGAAACGAAACCAAGTCTACCAGAAAACTAAGTAGAATGAAATGGTTACTTTATTCCAATATTTGTAATCATAAGTATATTATTATCAAAATTCTATGGATATGTAGAAAACATCACAAAGATTTCACATGTGATACAATTTGTAAGTCTTGTACAGTTCCCTACAGATGTCAAAGACAAGACGTTGACTGTCTTTTCGATGATTGGGTTTAGTTGGGTTTTATGGCATATCAATATTGTAGGTTATTTAATACCAAATCCTCTATATACATATATATTAGATATATAGGATTAGGTTTGGTTGGGGTTGATAGCATATCAACCATTGTAGGTTATTTAATACCAAATCCTATTTATACATATATATTAAATATATAGGATTTGGTTTGGTTGCGTTTTATGTCATGTCAACCGTTGTTGGTTATTTAATACCAAATCCTAATCATACATATATATCAAATATATAGGATTTCGTTTGGTTTGTTCTTATGGCATATCAACCCTTGTAGGTTATTTAATGCCAAATATATTAAATACGTATATGAGTTGTAAACACATTTTTATATAACATTCTTAAATGATCTTGAGCTGTTTTTTGCACACAGTTAAATGGTTTCAAGTATTTGTTAGCATACATAGTTTGTTTTGTTTCACCCATAGATAGGACCCTTTCAGGTGCTACCACTCCGGGACAGAGTAGACATGGGAGCCATGGAAATGAAGGGGTACTTCATATTTCCCAAATCACTTATGCTATCTGATGGTTTAATGTCATACACAGGACTCTCTTGGTGGGAAATCTTACACCTCTTCAAAAATGCAGTCGAAAATGCAATCAGTCTCGGTTTGGTTTGGTTTGGTTTCTTTGTTTAATGGCATATCAACCTTTGTAGGGTTATTTAATGCCAAAGCCATTCTCATAGAAGAACAGTAATGGGTACTATTTAACACATAGCTGGGCGGACAAGGGGGTTCATAGCTTTCCTAAGGGTATTTGCCTGAAAGTGAAAGTAATAGCGCGGCTGGAGTACGAACTCGCTTACTACGATTCCGCAGTTCATCGCTTTAACCATAACACCACGAGGACATTCCCCGCAATCAGTCTCGTCCAAAATTCTAACTTAGCAGAAAGGTTATATATATATATATATTATATATATATATATATATATATATATATTAATATATATATATATATATATATATATTATATATATATATATATATATATATATATATATATATATATATATATAATATATATATATATATATATATATATATTATATATATATATATATATATATATATATATATATATATATATATATATTATATATATATATATATATATATATATATATATATATATATATATATATATATATATATATATATATATATATATATATATATATATATATATATATATATATATAATATATATATATATATATATATATATATATATATATATATATATATATATATATATATATATATATATATATTAGATCTGTCTATCTATCTCATCAAGTTGTGCCGGCAATAGAGAGATTCCTTTGGATTTCTCTTGCCATCTGTCCCTATCAGTCATCGCTAATAGTAAGTCCTCTCGATAGTATCCAGTGTCTACACGGAGTTGAGGAATATAAGTTTTTGCTGGTCTGCCAGTACGAGTAAGTTCATGAGTCGGTGTCCTTTGGAGAACGTCGCTTTGGCGTTCGTCCTTGCTTCACCAGTAGTGCCCATAATGTTTTGCTCGTATTACGAAATGGGATGTTAGTGACCGTTAACTTGCTGTTTGGTAGGATGATGATATCCAGGATTTGTTCTTGTGTTGTTCCAATCTTTTTTTTTTCAAGCCTTGCAACCATACAGTAGTAGTGACACGGCTAGACCTTGGAAGAATTCTCGTTTTATTTTTATTGATAGATCATATTTTCATATGGTCGATAACCTGTTGATAGTGGCATTCTTATATTCCCTTCCAACATCGCTTTCCGTAGATGAGATATTGCTACTGAGGTCAACTCTGTTTTAACTTTAAAATAAATACTATTATATAATATTATAATAATATATAATATATGATAATTATATATGCTTTGTTTCAAATGAACGTTTTTTTTTTTCTTAAGAAATGTTTTATGTTCATTATAAACGGCATATTATTTTCCTTTTCTTTTTGGATTGTGTACCTGCCATTTTCAGTACATTTCTCAGATTCGCCTCTCCCCACCTAACTAGTCTGAGACATCGAGTGTTCCTCTCTTGTACGGTGTGGAGTAAACGGACCTCTGGCCGTGGGGTCCCCACGTATCTGTTTATCATCTCTGCTGGGTGGTTGAAGCGAAAATTCCCTTTCCGCGAGACACAACCGGTGTAGATATCAAGAGTCCAGACAAAATATAATTAAAGGCATTTCCGGTAGCCGAAAATTCACGTCATATGATTGATGGGCTGGGAAACAAAAACGAAGGAAAAAAATAAAAAGAAAGAAAGAAAGAAAGAAAAATTACCCAAGAAAGTCGGAAAATAATAGGGAGTTCGTATTTTTATTACGAGTTTTCGCTCAGTACATACACGTATATGTGTATGTATGTGTGCGTGTGTGTATATGTGTGTGTGTATGTGCGTGTGTATATGTGTATATATATAGAGAGAAAGATGAAAAGAGAGAAAGAGAGAGACATAACCACACAGACCACACACACACACACACACACACACACGCACACACACACACATATATATTTATATATTTGTTTATTCTAATAAATCTGTGTCGTGTGCCTGCGTGTATGAACAAAAAAGCGTTGGCAAAAAAGGTTCAGCTATTCTTATATATATATATGTGTGTGTGTGTTATGCGTGGTGTGTGTGTGTGTATAATAATATTAATCATGAATTATATTAAAAATAAATAATAAATAATATTTTCATTAATAAAAAACATATAGAAATATATATATATATATATATATATATATATATATATAGAGAGAGAGAGCAAGTATGTATATAAGTATTTTTTATATATTAAAAGTTTTATGTATTATCTTTGGGGCTATAGAATACACCGACTGCCTCTTTACAGAGAGGTAAGACGCCCTCAATGTGTGTCCTGAATCCGACTCGAAACAATCTGAATTATTGGAATTCGAACTGTTTGACTACACTGATCAACTTGAAATAGAAATGTTTGTGACAAACTGTCTACTTACATTTAAACTGCGTACTTATGCTAAACTGAATTGTTTGAAATAGAACTGTTTTTATGCTAAACTAAATTAGAACTGATTTGACATTTATCAGTATGTAAACAAAATTTATACTTATACCAACCCGAATTGTTCGTATTAGGACTCTTAGACTAAATTGAATGGCTTAAAATAGAAAATTTTTGACAATTAAACTGTTCCCATGCAAAACTGAATTGTTTGAAATAGAACTGATTATTTGGATAAAAATGAATTTAGCTTTAAATAACCTACAAAGGTTGATATGCCATAAACCCAAACAACCAACGACCAACTGCTATGAATCACAAACAATTCAATTAAACTTCACTCATTTGTTTACACCCAGTTAAATGATCAAAAGGTCCTATTTCCAAATATTTCAATTTAACATACGCCATTTGCACTTAGTTTAAATGTCAATCAGTTTTATTTGACCCATAGATAGGACTCAATCAGGAGTTACAACTTCGGGCCTGAGTGTATCTGGGAGCGTTGGTAATGAAGGAATACTCATCATTCCACAAAGCTCCAGCATTGCTGGAGCCTCACCATCAAATGGTTTAGTGTTAATATCCAGGGTTGGGTTTTACTTCTCTGCAGAGATGCTGTCGGTGTACACTCCCAGCCGACTAGGCTTGAATATTTAGCGGTCCAAAAAAGTACATCTCAAATATATATTCTTGCATTTTTATGTTTAGTTACAGTCGCTATGGAATTTTATTTTTTTGTTTACAGATTTTGCTGATAAATAACACATAACAATATTTGTTTTTATTGTATACTGTTCCCCGAGAAATAATAAAATCCTGCGTATGTTTGCTTCAGAAAAAAATATTAAAAAAAAATCATTATCATCATGTCGTGCTAGTAACGCAGATTACCTTGATTCTCCCTCGCCATCCCTCCCTGGCCATCATTCTTGGCAGGTTCTTTTCGCGGCATTCAGTGTCCACACAGAGCTGATTTATATAAGTCCTTGCTGTTCGTCCCGTACTTGTGTGTCCATGTATAGAAGTTCACTGGAGAACTTCGCTTTTGAGTTCGTCCTTGCTTCTCCAGCGATGCCTCGCATGTCTCGTTCATCTTACTTGGATGGTTTGTGAGATGGGAGGTAAGTAGCTGTATAGCTGTTGTCTAGGGCACCTGCGTGTACATGCTTCTGAGCATGCAAAATGTCTCTCTCTCTCTCTCTCTCTCTCTCTATATATATATATATATATATATATTATTGCATTGAATTAATTTAGAGGGATATTTCAATGCGAAATAATAATTGTTATTTCGCGTTGCAAAAGCCCTCTAAATCAATTCAAAACAATAGAATAAAATAGAATAATTTTGCAATGCTTCAAGCAAATCACAATATATATATATATATTAAGTTTAAAAAAACGATATTATTCTATTGTATTTATGACCAAACTCTACATCACTGAAACTCTGCTACCGCAAATATGAATATGTAGCGGTCCAAAAAAATAAGTTTACCTCTTATATATATATATATATATATTGATTGCATTTTTATTTTTTTAAATATAATGGCAATAGAATTTCTTAGAACAGCATTTGATAAAAAAATAATATTTGATTATATCTGGCTTCGTTGTAAAATTTTCTTGTAAAATAAAAAAAAATTCTGATATCTTCAGTTTAGAAAAAAATCAACTTTTTATAAAAATCGTAATGGTGTATTTACTTATGGATGATAAATATGATAATATTCGTTTTGATTTTACAAGTTTCAGATGGTTTCACCGTCACTTTCATGTTCCACAGTTTTCTCAGTACTCTAGCAAGATCCTTGTATTTGTCTAACTTTTCGCTTTTTTTCATTTTCACCTATAGAGGAAAATTAACTCTTTATAAAAAAAATTGGTCGGTGTGTACTCAGTTGTCGGTGATACTATTCCTAATAATATCCATTTTGATTGTATAATGTTCCACTATAAATAATAAAATACAGGTATCTTTGGTTTTGAAGAAAATTAATTTTTTATGAAATATTGTTTGAAGGGTACTTATTTATGGGTGACACTGTACCAAACAATTTTGATTGTTTAATGTTCCACTTGGTTAAAATTAACTTTATATGAAAAAAATTGGTAGGTTTGGACATATTGCTGGGCGATACTCTCTAAGATAACCATTTTTATTGCTGAAATATTAGATTACGTTGAATCTGACAGTATGATAGAAATATGTAGAAGGTTGGATAAATCAAACGCTTAATTCCGATTTAGATGCGTGATATTTCATTCTTTTTATTCCATTCGAAAAAGTTCGATGGAATAAAAAGAACGAAATATCACGAATTTGAATCGGAGTTAAGTGTTTGATTTATCCAACTTTTCAAATATTTCTATTATCCATTTTTATTGTATAATATTCTAGTAAAAAGAAAAAAGTGCTGGTATCTTTAGTTTTGAAGAAAATTACTTTTTCATCAAAAAATTGTTTAGAGTGTACTTACTTATGGACGATAATCTACGTGTCTAAGTAGGCATAATTTTACGCGTGCAAAAAATCGGTTTATATATTCTTCCATCTTAATTTCAGATGATTTTTATCACAATTACTCAGACCATCATGTTCAAATCATTGATAAACTGTGTGAATTGAATAAAGATAGAGCTCTCCGTTAGAATCGAACTCGCCTCCCTTTTAACTCGAAAATCCGAGCTATATTTATATATATATACAACGATGCTACTGTTTGATGTACTTACGATAGATGATAGGGATGGGTGGCTAGAGGAAGTTAGGGAATTCCGAGTCATCAGCACAATTTGACGATGGTGATGATGGTGATGATAATGTTAAAAAAATCTTTTTTTTCCTTCTTATCCACAGACATTTATCGTTAGAGAATACAATGATATATTAGAAATATTCAGTTAATAATGGCATGTGCTTATTTATAGGCGATAAATATAGAAAACACAATGTAACTATATATATATATATATATTGTTTAGATAAGTTTGGTTAAAGTCTATGGAACTTTCCTTTTTATGATCGTATCGTTTTTTGCTATCGTTTAGCTGCGAGTTTCTTTGTATCAGGATCAAACAGATAGAGAATTTGCTCTCAGTTCTACACCATTACACATCAACATTAGCATGCTAAATGTCTTCCACAACTAACACGCTAACCAAAGCACATCTACCCACTAAAAAATTCGCATCAAATTAACAAAAACAAAAAATACCTAAAAAGATGCAAAAAAAAATTTTTTTACATGAAATAAAATAAAATGAAATTCAAAAAATCCTGAAGACGATAAATCGATACAACCAGAAGCACTTGACCAAACGTGTCTAAAACATTACTCGTTGCTAACATATATATATATATATATATATATATATATATATATATATATATATATATATATATATATATATCCCCTCTCCCAATTTCTTTCTTTTCTTTTTCTTCACTGTCACTATCTTTTTTCTTCTTTATTATGTGGCTGTTTGGAATTTTATTAGAATGATGACTAGAAATGTTTTTGAAAAACATTATATATATATATATATATATATATATATATATATATATATATATATATATATATATATCATAGACTTTCCCGTCAATCTCTATGTATGAGTGCTCTACAGTCCAGTTTGTAATATCAACCATAGGACTCTCAACACTGGTGATTTGTTTATAGAGGAGAAGGCTTGTATAGAATCAAACACTTTTTTGATAAGCCGATAACTGAAGAATGGTACATATATTCAGTTTTTCCTTCTCCTAAACCGGTTGCTCTACCAAGGATGAATAGCCCAACCTACCCGGTACATTTGTGAACCCTTGGATTTACTATCATTATATATATATACATATATATATAAATATATCATTATATATATATATATCATTATATATATATATATATATATATGAACATATATTAATATATATATATGTGTGTGCTTGTGCGTGTGAATAGCATAGGCTTAGGGTCTAAGGTCAACTGTGGTTGATGACAGAGTCTTACATAGAAGAAAGAACTTTTGAATCTTAACTCAATATATGCTCGATTTCTAATATTCAGCACTCTTTACTTATAGATTGAACAAAGTACATTATATATATATATATATATATATATATATATATATATATATATATATATACGTATCACTTGGTCATGCTAACTGATCTCACAACTGATTAATGAGAAAGTCCGTATTTATGGTAATACGAGTTATTCCTTGACGAAGTAAAACTTCCTTATTTTCGCAGAACACTCAAAGCCAAAAAAGTAATGGCCACAAAATGAAGGTCTGGTTAGTTGCTTGTTGTAATGAAAAGACAATGAAATTAAGATGAAAGAAATGCTGTTCATATTCAGCAAAGATCTTCAATTATTCCATCTAATTATAATTTCTTAAAAATCATAATTTTAAAATCATAATTTGAAAATCATAATTTGAAACTCATAATTCAAAAATCATGATTTAAAAATTAAAATTTCTTTAAAATGAAGTAAATATTAAGACGATTAATTTTGTTGCAAGTGTTACAAGAACCTTTGATTGAATGATTTTAACAGCATATCAACCTTTGAGGGTTATTTTATGCCTAGAGGTTTGGGAATTGCGTACATTGTACTTTTATATTTGTATTTTTTATACTTATTTCTGAAGAGGTTTTCTTTTGCACACGGTAGTATGATATCAAGTATTTCTATCCAATAAAAATAATTTGCCCATAGTTGTATGGTTTCAAGTATTCATATCTAACACTAATAATTATAAATTTTCAAGTAATCATTTCCATTAAATAATAGTCATCTGTTAGCATACAATTATATAGTTTAAAGTACCGTGGCATTTAAAGCGCACTTTTTTAAATATAAAAAAAATCTTTTTATATTCTCCAGTGTTGATATGCCATACGTAGGTTTAAAATTCGTGATAGTCAGCCGAAATTAGCTACCTGGCAATTCCAATTAGCATAGAGTAACTTTAATATACCTATTGTCATTAATTAGATAGCTCTTATGCAGATTAAAAGTGTTATCATAGATAAAATTCATTATATTAATTCCATCACGTTTAATATTAACACTTTATTTTTTTCTTGATTTGCCCTGCTGAAATTGTGGTGCGTCTTATACACCTGTACATCGTATATGCCGTCGAATATGGTAACTAATAATAATCCTTGAAGCTATAATTGTTTATTAAGAGATCTTTTTGACAAATAGATGGGACCCAAATAGGAATCACCGCCCAGGGTCAGACTAACTAATAATAATCCTTAGTAAACAATTATGGCTTCGGGTTACTATTCTTGATACAAGATAATTTACACACAGTAATATAGTTTCAAGTAATTAATAATGATAATTCTTAATAAACAATTATATCTTCAAGAAACTATTCTTTATACAAATAATTGACAATTATACGATATCCTTTATTCCTATGAAATATAAATAAATTTTCAAGAGATCTTTTTGACAAATAGATGGGACCCAAATAGGAATCACCGCCCAGGGTCAGAGGGGGCTCGAGAAAAATGGCATTGAAAGTTGACTCCACACTCTCTAGATATCCAGAACTGAAGTCGCACCATTAGATGTAGTTTAGCGTTATATCCAGAACACTCTTATTTTTTTGCGGGGGTGTTTTTTTTACCTCTCAGCAGATGATACAGTAAGTGTATTTTAAACAAGAACGACTTTGAAAACAATATCAAACGTTCTAAAAGACTCCAGCTTTGATTTTTTTTCCTGAGAATTCGTTTCCGAAATCTTTCTCAGCAGCGAAGGTTTGTATTCAGGATTGTATATCTCCTAGACTGGTCGCCAACAAAGGCTAGATAACGGAGACTACCCTGCTATGTTTTCCAAACTTTTTCTCAATTTCTCTATAATATTGCAATTTTTTCGTTTTTTAGTTCCTTTTTTGGGCGGAGGGGCACGTGGTATTTTTGGAGAAGGTATTTTGTATAGTTTGTAAGATTCATAAGGAAACTTCTTTTAGTGGTAATAAACAGTCAATTAGCGCTAGAAAACCAACAGGGTCTGCAAACAGCTTTGCTCTATTAAGTCAAAGTTTGCTTTACACATGAAAAAACGTTAGTTTTCAATATGTTGACAAATAGAGTAACTCATTAGGTGCTCCATATATCTAACCCTGTGCCATATCTTAGCTAAGCTTCGTAAATTACTATAATTATACGATGATATTTCAGGCCATTGGCCTAATGAGTAGAGTGTTCTTCAGTGGTCCGGTAGACCGGGGTTCAATCCCAGCTCGAGTCATACCAAAGACTAAAAAAATAGAACTTGATGCCGCCTTGCTTAACACTCAGCATTATAAGGTAAAGATCAAGAGTAATGTGGATCAATCCAGGGAAAGAAGAAGCACTCTCCCCTACACTTCGGTGTAGTAGTTATTGAAAAGGGAGCCTTCGGGTCACCCACGACTACGGTCGCCAACCTTACTTACTTTTCCATTTGCACACTAATATCTTCCTATTTTTGGAAATGATATCCTCGTTTTTTTCTTAACGCCAGTTATCAGCAAAACTTTCTTGCTATAAACTAAGCAAAAATTCGAACTCGCTTCACCGCTTCCATTTTCAGTGCTGCAGACCGTTAAACCACCTGCACCTCCAATACTTACCATCAAGCAAACGTGTAATGTTTCCTTTAGGCGCGTTCCACAGGTTTACCTTGCTGCATTTGTTTGGTTTCCGGTCAACAAGAAGCTACAAAGAAATCTAATTAAAAGTAAAGATTGCTATAGAAATCTAACTTTGAAATAAAACTAATAGACAAGAGATCGCGAGGTTACCAAACTTATTAAGATTAGCTTAATGTAGCAAAAGGACTAACTGTGAGGCAGGAAATAACGATGATTAAAAAGATTGTGCTGTGCCAGTCTAACAAAATAAGATCCACCAGATAATCAGCATTCAAGATCCTCAAAAACCGGCAAGAAAAAAAAATACAGCAGAAGCTATCAATTAATCTGACTCATGACACTAAGCTTAGCTTAGTCTGGCAGAAAACCACAAATATGAGTCAGTTAATGAGGATCGAACTCAGTATTTAATGATATTAATCTGCCGTACTAAACCGGCTTATTGCCCCGTCGGCTGGGGATGTAGAATACACAGACTGCTTCTCTGCAGAGGGATAAGACCCCCCCCCCAACGAGTGTCCTGGATATGACACTAATCAATCTGATGGTGAGATTCCAGCAATGGGGAATGCAGAGTATCCCTTCATTGCCATCGCTCCCAGGTCAACTCTGACCCGGAGTGGTAGCACCTGATAAGGGTCCTATCTATGGGTTAAATAGAACTCAACTGTGCTTCTTTCACGATACTGATTTTTGCATTTAAACTGAGTATTTATGCTAAACTGAATTATTTAAAAAAGAACTGTTTTGACATTTAAACTGCGTACTAATGCTAAACTAAATTGCTCCAAATAGAACTGTTTTGACGTTTAAACTGTGTATTTATGCTGAACTGAATTATCTGAAATAAAACTGTCTGACATTTAACACTGTGTATTGCCCAGTCGGCTGGGGCTGTAGAATACACTGACTGCACCTCTGCAGAGGGGTAAGACTTCCTCTAACGAGTGTCCTAGATATGACACTAAACAGTCTGATGGTGAGGTCCCAGTAATGCTGGGGCTTTGGGGAATACGGAGCACCCCTTCATTGCCATTGCTCCCAGGTTCACTCTGGCCCGGAGTGGTAGCAGCTGATAGGGCCCTATCTATGGGTTAAATAGAACTAACGATATACTTATGCTAAACTGAATTGTTTGATTAAACTAAATAGCTTAAAATAAAAATGTTTTTGACAATCAAACCGTACTTACATTTAAACTGTGCTTACATTTAAACTGTGTGTTTATGCTAAACTGAATTATTTGAAATGGAACTGTTTATGACATTGAATCTGTACTTACACTAAACTGAATTGTTATATATAACTGCTTGAATAAACTAAATAGTTTGAAATAGAAATATTTTTTGACAATTAAACTGTGTACTCATGCTAAATTGAATTATTTGAAATAGAACTGATTATTTACATAAAAATGGATTTGGCGTTAAATAACCTACAAAGGTTGATATGCCATAAAACCAAACTAAACTGGATTAAACTAAACCGGATTATTACATCTTTACGGTAAGGCACTCACACAAATCTTCGCTTAGTGTCCTCGATATGTGACTGTAAACTGCATCGAATGGTGAGTTTCCATTTCTTATGATTTGGAGAGTATTTTGTCATTCCTTCATTGCCGTTACTCCCTGCTTCAATCTGATACGGAATGGTAATACCAGTTAGGGTCCCATCTCTGGGGGGTCAATATTTGACCTGTTTAAAAATTATTCTTATTCGATGGGACAGTGTGCAAACAAAAATCTCTACAAAAATTTAACAACAAAAAATCCAGACATGAACGCGCTTTTCAAAATACCCCCATACTGACAGACATGCCATTAAAATAAATCAAATCTAATATAATCGAGTAATAGGAACTTTGTGAGGATATAACTCACTACTTAATAATAATAATCTTTTAGACTAAACTGCAAATCATAATTCCACCGTGAGGTACTCACACTAAAATTAGATTAGTCTGGCATAAGAACATCAGCAAAGAGCACCCCGTAAAGATTGAATTTACTATTTAGTTTTATTTATTCTCCGTCCCACCAGCGGACAAGTATGGCACAAGGTCTTTTTATAGTGGGTCTAAACGCAGGGGCGCAGCCCACATGCGTCCGGCAAAATCCAAAAATATCTTCGGCACCGTCGGCATTCCCCTAATGGGGGCACCTCAGACGCCCGGAAACAAACAACAAATAATAGGCAAATCAATTGGTGAATTTGATATTTAGTAGATATAATATTTTTGGCTAGCCATTACCTTAGATAAAGGTGCTGATTTTAGGTTTGGCTCAATTTGGCTCCTGACCTCAGCTATACACAACCTTGTGAGGATCAAATTTACTTCATAGTAATAATTATCTGCAAGAGAAGATAAATAAATAGAACTCCTTTGTGTGACTGCATCGTCTATATTCATCAACATTCATTTTTTTTTCTTTTCTAAAAGACAGAATCTTTGTGTTTTTCACTTGATTTATCCTTTTCGTTTCCTAACATAAAACCCCTAAATAAAAGCATCTCTAAAAATAAAAAAAAGTTATAAAAAGTTACTTTTGATATATTTACAAATAAATTCAACCCTGAGAATTTTTAAAATAATTATAAAAAGTTAATTTTCTTCAAAACCAAAGATAACAGGATTTTACTACTTTTAGTCGAATATTATATCATCAAAACCGGCTTAGTGGTAGAGTGTTCGCCAATGGCCTGGGGGACCTGGGTTCACTCCCAGGTCGCGTCACACCAAAGACTTTTAAAATGGTACTTGATACCTCCTTGCTTAACACTCAGCAATATAAGGTACGTATCAAGAGTAAAGTGGAGCAATCCAGGGAAAGGAGTAGCGCCCTCCCCTACACCTCGGTGTAGTAGCTATCGAAAAGGGAGCCTTCTGGTCACCAACTTTACTTTACTTCAAAATGGATACTATTAGATAGAGTATTCCCAATAAATAAGTCCATTCCTAATGTCATAGAGATGAAAAAGACAACAACGCTTATTTATAAAAATGTAATCTACATCTTTTCTTTTTATAAATCGAAATGTATATATGGGTAGAGTAGAGGCATCAAATCATCTTAGTTTCTCCTTGTTTCTCAATTCTAGGCAGTCTGGCGCAAGGCCTGAGCCCAGAGTGACGTGACGTCTAGCAGCTGCCTTCTACGGTCTTTCTTCTCCGCTCCTCTCTGCTGGTTATATAATATTCTGGACTTTCACACAAATTCTCATAGTCACACCTTCACTCTACCGCCAAAGGATTGCACGTAGACATGCCTCGTTCTAACGTGCTATCCACGCATGAAATGAAATAGGGCTCCAGGTTTGAACAAAGGTCTGTCATCAAAGTTATGACGACTGAGAAGTGAAAACCATATGAAATTTACAGAAGAATGTGTGATGTGTACAGAGAAGCATATTTTAGCCGAAAAGATGTTTACAAATGGGATAAATATGGGTTGGTCACTACAAATAGAACAGAGGTCTTTCATCAAATATTTGTTGGCTGAGAAGTGCAAACCATATGAACTTTACAGAAGAATTTGTGATATGTACCGAGAAGCATGCTCGAGACAAGAAAATGTTTACAAATGGGCTAAAGGAGGGTTTTCCACTACGAGCCTGAGTCGAAAAAACAGTCCATGAAGTGGAAACACACTGACTCACCAGTAAATAAAAAGTTCTGGGTGCAGTCATTAGTAAAGAAAGTGATGGTAACAGACTTTTGGTACGTGGAAGGACTCATCATAATTGATTTCGTTGAAAAATGTGAAACTGTAAACAGTTTCCTACTGCCAAATTCTTTGGCAAAATTCACTTTATTTATTGAATGAACCTTATATATATATACATACGTAAATCTCAACATCCAAGTCGACTTTTTATACCTGAAAATGTTTTCAAAACTAGGGTTCGACTTATATCGCTGGACTAAAATCTAAACATCTAACACGGAGTGGGCAACCTGTGGAACAGAACTTCTAACAATCGATACACACCACTTACTGTAACCCCAGCAGACTGCCACAAACATTTCCAACTTAAACTCGGGTTTGGTGAAGATATTTAACAAATGAACTCTGAGATTAATATAAAATAAGAAAACTCTGATAAAAAACTAATTAACCTAAAAACGCTATATCACACACCGTTTCCAACTGATGGTACCCAGACAATAAACATTAATAGGAACGTCATATCACCCAAGCGGCTGGCCTGAACACTACGACATGTTGTCTATCTGCGCGATTTCATGATAACACAACAGATTGTAAATTCCTACGAATATAATCTCTTATATGTAAGATTTACATGTTTGATATATTCTACAAGTTGCATGTTTAGAGTCTCTCTATACAATAAGAATAGTTCTAACAGAGAATATTGCGCTAAAATATTGAGGTTATCATATATGCCACAATTTACAGTATATATATATATATATATGTGTGTGTGTGTGTGTGTGTGTGTGTGTTGGCCGAGATGATATGATTAACACGAAGATAACGTTGGATCTCTTTGTCTTGCCTTGTTACTGTTCTATTTTTAATTGTATTTCTCTGTCGTTTATATATCTACATGTGAGAGTTTTACTTGACGGGCTCTACATACTGAAAACGTCTTTTTACAACAAAAGGGAAAATACTTTGATCATTTGCAGAACGTCGAAACGGCTTCCCGTCTCATTTTCTCATAAGCAGAAAAGGTAAATAAAACCACACACACACACACACACACACACACACACATATATATATATATATATGATTGAATATAAAACGTATGTGGTGTGTCCATTGGATCGGCTGTCAGTGCTGACTCAAGATGAACGATGTCACTTCTTCGAGTCAACTGTCTGCCTTTGCAACAATCACTTTTTCTCATTAAACATGACATAGTTTTTTTTTCCACCCAGATAATTTTTGCCAGTGTGTTGTGTTGGCTGTTGACACCAAATGCTTTTCTATTAACGTAGTTGATAGCATAGAAGGTAGATGAGCGTCTTTTTGTCTTTTTTTTTTACCCTTCGTTTTCAAAAACATCGCCAAAACCCCGAACCCTGTATCCTAAATGCGAAACGGAAACCATCTCATGTCATAACAGTTCCCCCATCCCCTGAATGTTAACGGCTGTAAATATTTTTTGAGCAAAAGATCCATATGTCAGTGGATTTGCCTGCATAACTATCAGATAACGGTTAACAAGCTTCTCTGGAAGAACATCTCCGCTTCGATCCTCATTGGGTGACTCAAAAATGATTGCTTTTTATAACATTAAGCTACGCTTAGTAAAGCCACCCTGTCGGCAGTGTTTAGAATATGCTGTCTTTATCCCCTCCTGAAGGGTAAGATCCCCCAAACCAGGTGTCATGGAGATAACGTTAAACTGCATTTGATGGTGAGGCTCCAGTTCTTGGTGATCTAGGGAGAATGGTGTACCTCTTCATGGCCATTACTCCCTGGTTTACTCTGAGCCAGAGTGGTAATACCTGTTAAGGTCAGAGCTGACCGATAAAATAAAACGCAGTTTTTTCCAAGCAGCGGTCGTGTCGATACTGCTATATGGATGCACTACATGGACGCTAACTAAACGTATGGAGAAAAAGCTTGATAGCAATTACTCAAGAATGCTGTGAGCAATATTGAACAAGTCCTGGAGGCAACACCCCACAAAGCAGCAGCTGTACGGCCACCTACTACGAAAACTATCAAAGTTAGACGAACCATGGATGCAGGACACTGCTGGAGAAGTAAGGACGAACTCATAAGCAATATACTCCCGTGGACCCCATCACAACCAGCTAGAACTTCTATACAACAGCTCTGTACGATAGAGACGGGTGGCGAAAGAGAGAGAGAGAGAGAGAGTCAGGGAGATCCGTGCTGGCGGCGTGACATCATTAGGGTGTGTGTATTGAGCACTCTTTTGTGTCAGTTTAGATGATTCTGTCGGAGAAAGGATAACCATTTAATCAATAAATCAGCGTTCTTGTTTAAAAATATGTCACGTGATTGTTACAGAAGATTGCTGTTAAAGAAATAGATATCAAGAGATATTGAAAGGAGAAAGAGGAAGGAAGGGAGGAAGGAAGGAAGAGAACGGGAGAATGAGAGATAAGGAAATAGAAGAAAGAGGCGGAGGGGGTAATGTATGGAAAGAGAAGAGGGAGGAAAAAGGCAACAAGTGAACATACCTTACATTAATACCTAATTATTGTTAGATCAAAATCAAACCAATGTCAAATGATATGTCTATAAACCAAACTTCTTTTTCTAAGTATAAAAACGGTAGTTGAGTGAGAAAGGCAGGTGCAATTTGAAACGAAAACCGCAAAAAGTAAATGTTTCTCATAAAAACTTGTTATGTCATTAGAAAAGTTGAGTTTGATAATAGGGTCAGTGTAAAAAGTAGAAACGAAATCATCTTAAGAAGATGAGAGAGATTTAATTTTGATTGGTTTGGTTTGGTTTGTTGGGTTTTATGGCATATCAACATTTGAAGGTTATTTAACATCAAATCTATTTTTATGTAAATAATCAGTTCCATTTAAAACAATTCAGTTTAGCATGATTACACAATTTAATTGTTAAAAACATTTCTTTTTTAAACTATTCGAGCAGTTATATATAACAATTCAGTTTAGTTTAAGTACAATTTCAATGTCAAAAACAATTTCAAATAATTCAGTTTTGCATAAGCACGCGGTTTAAATGTAAGTACAGTTTAATTGTGAAAAACACTTCTATTTCGAGTTATTCAGTTTAGTCAAGCAGTTCTAATTCAGCTAATTCAGTTTAGTATAAGAACAGATTTTGTTTACACACAGGTAAATGTCAAAACGGTTCTGTTAAACAATTTAGTTGAGTGTAAATACAGTTTCAATGTCATAAACAGTTCCATTTCAAATAATTCAGTTTAGCATAAACACGCAATTTAAATGTAAGTACGGTTTAAGTGTCAAAAACATTTCTACTTCAAGCTATTCAGTTTAATCAAACAATTCAGTTTAGCATAAGGATGCTGTTAGTTCTATTTAACCCATAGATAGGGCCCTATCAGGTGCTACCACACCAGGCCAGAGTGGACCTGGGAGCAATGGCAATGAAGGGGTGCTCTGTATTCCCCCAAGCCTCAGCATTACTGGGACCTCACCATCAGACTGTTTAGTGTCATACCCAGGTGCAGTCAGTGTATTCTACAGCCCCAGCCGACTGGGCAATTTAATTTTGATTGGCCAGATCTAACATTGGCCGATTCATTCATAAGATTTAAGCTTTATTACCATGATTTCTGCTTATCTATCGGCAGAAAATTTCTACGATTTTCAGATTAACTAGATTTTATTATCGATATATCTTTACATACATCACGTGACTTTTTTACATAGGTCACATGACATATTTTTGTATATGTCACGTGATATATTTTTAAACATGAACGTTGATTTATTCATTAAACGGTTATACCTCTTTCACTTTATATAATATTTCTTCCTTGCTTTGCCTGTTATTAGATATTCATTAGTGATTTAAAATCACTAAATATCATTCACTCCTAGTCCTGATGATGGATGGTTCATTAGAATCAAAACGTTATAGCGTTGACTTTTTTTACAAAAAATTCTTCTTTTTGGATTACCTTGTTCTAAAATTTTTCTTTAATATATATATATATATATATATATATACTAAATTTATAATGAACGAAATTCCCTAACTTCTAGGCATAAAATAACCCTGGATAAGCTGACGTGGCGTTACAATCAATTAATTAATCAGTCATACTTAATATCGTGAAGTGAGTTCGATACTTACAAGGAACATCAAAATTTTAGACTTATAATATACTAACACAAGTTTTGTAAATATCTATATAATTCAGTATAATTCAGCGCCTCCCATGGTGCAGTAGTAACTATATCCGTTTCATTAACACTCGCATACAGACATATACATGACTTAGAATATTGCCGTTTAACGCATGGTATATACCACGTTTGTGACATTTATACAAGAAGCACATAGAATCCAGTGAGAATCGAATTCACTAACAATCATATTCTCGCCAAAAGGTGGTTCATTTATTGTTATCTTTTTTATAGTATATCAATTCCTAAGAAATTGTAGTAAAATCTGATGATGTCTTAAGTTTGAATGTGGTTCAAAATAAGTAATCGTAAAGGAATATTATGACAGATGGCTGTATCACTTTAGTCTGTCTATCTATCTTTCAACTTTCTCTCTTTCTCAACATATATATATATATACACACACACACACACACACATATATATATATATATATATATATATATGTGTGTGTGTGTATGTATGTATGTATGTGTTTATAATGTTTGAATTTACCAACCCTTCGTAGGGGCTGGAGGATTTGTTCGTTTGTTTGTTTGGGTTTCATAGCGTATCAACCATTGTAGGTTATTTAATGCCAAATCCATTTTTATACAAATAATCAGTTCTATTTCAAACAATTCAGTTTAGCATCAGTACATAGTTTAATTTTCAAAAACAATTCCATTCCAAGCTATTCAGTTTTGTCAAATAATTCTAATTCAAACAATTTTGTTTAGTATAAGTATAGTTTTTGTTTACACATACTTAAATGTCAAAAACAGTTCCATTTCGCACAATTCAGTTTAGCATTGTACAGTTTCAATGTAAAACAGTTCTATTTCAAGTTATTCAGTTTAGTATAAGTACGTAGTTTAGTTTGATTTAACCCATAGATAGGGCCCGAGCTGGTGTTTTCACTCCGGGTCAAAGTGGACCTGGGAGCGATGGCAATAAAGGGATGATCCGTATTCCCACAAAACTTCAGTATCACTGGAACCTCATTATGAGATTGTTTAGTGTCATAACCTAGACACTCGTTGGGGAGGGGTCTTACTCCTCTGCAGAAGTGCAGTCGGTGTATTCAACAGCCCCAGCAAACTGGTCAAAGGGCAAGAGAAGGAGGAGATACAGTTTCCAGTTCCTGAGACGATAACCATTACACAACGGGCACCTCCTCATCTACGAATGCATGTATAATGAAAATAAATTGACAGATCGTTGAACAAAATCTAAAGCGGCAGTAAAACCATGAAAACTTTGAGAATACTCATTAAAAGGAAGTACTGAGAAAACAATACGTCATTAAAAAAAAATAGTAAGATATAAAACAACTAATGACTCCAAGTTGCATAAAATCGATCGTCAAGGGAACTGAAACCAACTGAATCTTTTCCTACTCAAACGCCCTACCTGAGAAGCACACAAACGAATATATATATATATATATATATATATATATATATATATATATATATATATATATATATGTGTGTGTGTGTGTGTGTGTGTGTGTGTGTATTTTGGCAGCATTTCTTCGTTAATATAAATTTCATTAAACATAATAGACATTTTCTGTCTATATATTTTCTTCTGGATCCGTTGTCATTCCCGTATTGCTTTTATCGTATTCGGCGGGAATTGATTTATGTATTGTCCATAGTTGTATGTATCCCTAGTACTTTCTGTGCGACTTTGGGCCATCATCAGGGGAGCATCTATTACAAAAGTGATGTAACGTTTGTTTTCGCATATTACTACTCTGTAAGAGCGTCTTTACTATTGAAGATTATAGCGTTTGCTTTTAAATGGGTTTCTATAAATAGTGTCAGTAGCTAAAGAAATTTAAGTACATTAGCACTGGTTTGAAAATTAATTCTATTAAGTGTCGGTTTCTAATATGTAGTGCTTCGAGAATCTGTAGTTTTTGTTTATTATTTTGATGTTCTAATATTGTTGTGTTGTCGGTGAGAATTTTCCGTAATTAAGTTGTATGGCATGAATGATTTTTTAAATGCTGAGCTATTGAACTTGTATCAGAAAGGTGCATTGTAAGTCTCCTCGACAGGGTAGTTGAGGTTAAACCAACATATTATTATTATTATTATTATTATTATTATTATTATTATTATTATTATCAGGGATACACTCTCCTAAAGGACATTTAAATTTATACATAACGTTGGTTTTTTGCAAAACTCCAATCGAGGGATAGGAAGTATTTCTAATGACAAAGTTGGAAGTTTTAAACTTATTATAATATATAATAAGTTTTATCTTTTTATTAGGATCAGTGGGGAGTACTAAGTACAAAGTACTAGGGATACATAGAACTATGGACAATACATAAATCAATTCCCGCCGAATACGATAAAAATGTCTATTATGTTTAATGAAATTTGTATATATATATATATATATATATATATATATATGTGTGTGTGTGTGTGTATGTGTGTGTGTGTGTGTGTGTGTAAATTATTTGAGAAAAATAAGTAATAAATAAGTAAACTAATGAATAAATAAAATAAACATTTTCGAACTCTAATTACGTCACGTAGATTTTTAAACAGAACGCTGTTAATGCGAAAAGAATTTTCTCAGTTTTTCGTCTTATTTTTTCATTTGAAATTTTTTAGATGAGACAATATCGCATAATAAGATCAGTCTGAAGATAATTTTCAAAGAACAAAACATTTAACGTTGGCATATTATCCATAAATAAATAAATCCTTTGAATGCAGTTTTTTCAAACTTCCATATATATATATATAGTTATCCATACCACAAACAGACTGTTTCGTTGTATCACAACTCTTCAGTGTGGCTAGACACGCGAGATTCCCGAATCAGGGACCGAAAACCGGCTGACTCATGCGCTAACTGAAGATTCTACCGCACAGCCACGAGGAAACTAGCATAATCAAAGGAATTTTAAACACTTATATATCACATTTGTCTTGTTTGCATATATCCACTTTACGGCTACCGAGAGCTCAATTTATCCCGTGGTGTAATGGTTATCGTCGTGGGAAATGGACACGGCGACACGAGTTCAAATCCTGGAAGAGGCTGATTGCATTTCACATAGCACTAATACCCTTGGGAAAGGTGGGAATCCAATTATTCTCCCTCCAGCTATGGGTAAATAGTAGGACAGACTAGGTTCTTCAGCCTTGGTTAGGCAACTAGTCTAGGAGAAGGAAAACTCTGAATTGAAACCTGTTAAACTTTGCTTAAAAATCGACCTTGTGTCATATCCTGCCCGAGCGGAGGGGGTTGGTAAATAGGACCGAGAGCTCAATTCATCCGAGACTGGCAACCATTACTTCCTTCGTTATATATATATATATATATATATATACCATCCAAAGCCAAGTCAGCCGATGGTGGGAGAGATTCTATTTTAGTACTTTCTTTCTTCAGTATCAATGTAATTCAAAATCCGAAAGAGAGGTCAATGTAAAATAATAATAAATTCAGAGCAAATAATTCCATATAAAAGAAAAAGAACCTTTTAAAATCAATTATATTTTTTGAAAAAACATTTATTTCAGCTGACCCTATGTATTGGTGGGATAGCATGTCCATTAGTTGACCAATTCGATCAATGGATATGCTACTCCACTTGTAAATTTTTCATCGCTTTTCTTATTGCTTATCAACTCCTTTTTAAAATGATTTTATAAAATTTTAGAGAACTGACGGTGGCCCAAGGTTGAAACATTGAAAACCATAAAAAATAAATAACATCAAAAATGATATTCCTATTTCCCAGGAAGCAATGGCAATGAAGGGATGATCCGCATTCCCCAAAGCCCCAGCATCACTGGAACCTCACTAAGAGATTGTTTAGTGTCATAATCAGGACACTCATTGGGGGAAGTCGGTGTGTTTTATAGCCTCATCCGACTGGGCAATCAGCCTCTATAGATTATTTAATGACAAATCCTATTAATAATTATATATCATATATATATGATTTCGTTTGGTTTGGTTTTATGGCATATCAATCATTGTAGGTTATTCAATGACAAATCCTCTTTATGCATATGATTTGTAAAGTTATACGAGGTGCATACGATAAGTTTCCAGACTTTTTTCGTATGGGCATTTAAAATTGTCGTAGACTCTTGAGAATTCAGTATCTTATTGCTATACATCTTATGAGATGACTGACCAATTTTTATGATTTCAGCTTCAAATGAACAGCTACAGCAGCAATTGGAATACACCCTACTAAAGCCTGATTGTCACAGCTGGAGAATTTCAAAAATGCAATCTGGACGTGAGGACACTTTAGAAGAACGATATGCAATAAAATTCTGTTTTAAACTTGGAAAAATGCCACAAAAACGAATGGAATGCTTCAGAAAAAAAGTCTGGAAACTTATCGTATGCACCTCGTAGTATGTAATAAAACGGGACAGAACTCTTGTTTGCATAGAGTTGAATAGTTTTATAAGTATTATTTAAGTCAATTGTATCTTGATAATGTTATTTTTAAAGGAATCAGAGCCAATTTGTTGGCCCACAAGTATTACTATTTTTTGCACACAATTATTAAATAATAACGCAATTATAAGATAATAATGTTTCTTTGCTGACAGTGAAGTGGTTGCAAATTCTGTTATGTATCACTAACAATTCAATTAACCATCAATAAGTTTTTTACACACAGTTAAAAGTCAAACAGTTCTATTTCAATCAATTCAATGTAACATAAGTCATTCGAATGCCCACAGTTTAAATGTCAAACAGTTTTATTTGTCAAGTAGATAGGACCCTATCAAGTGGTACCACTTCGGGTCAGAGTTGACCTGAGAGCTATGAGAATGAAGGGATACTCTGTATTTCCCAAAGCTCCTGACGTGAAACCTCGTCATCAGATGATTTAATGTCGTATCAGGGCACTTGTTGAGGTGGGTGGGAAGGGTCTTACCCCTATGCAGAGATGCAGTCAATGTATTCTACAGCCTCAGCCAATTGGGTTGTATCACTTGTTTTCATTATATATATATATATATATATATATATATATATATATATATATATATATATATATATAACCAATGTTTGATACAATTTACATGAGAAAAGAATCAGTAAACTATACATGCAAGCGCCTTTAGTACTTGAATTTTTCAGTGGGAAGGAGAGATTTGTTGGACATTCCGATCATGAATATTACATTGCAGGTTTTTACGTTTGAGCTGCAATCACCACGTTCTACGTTTCAATTGCTTCTGTGTTTGTTTAGTAAATAATACACATGGCTAAATCCAAATTCCACTATATAAGAACTTGGAAAGATTAGTAAAACAGGCTCAACTTTTATATATTTTCCGACATCTGGCAACTAGTCAACAGGTTCCAGTGACTTCTGTTCTTCAGTTATAAAGGGGAATGATGAATACAAAAAAGTGAATTGAATGCCCTTGTGGACTCCCGTGTGTTAATTCACCCTGTTAAAATTTGATTCACCCCCGGGGTTTAGTTGGACCACTCTGAGAAATACTGATATAGAACAAATATCACAATTAATATCAAATTAAAATAATGAAATATTTTAGTATATAAAACAATTTACGAATCTTTAGCACCTCGGGTGGTGTGATGGTTACCAAGTTAGACTAGTAAACCTTCACGAGTGAGCTCGACTCTCATTGAGTGCCCCATTCACACGGCCTTCTGCCACATTTAAGTAAAAAACTTAGTAAATTACTACGATTCGTAAAGTCAATAGTCTGGTGAGTTATATTTAATCACGTCTGAAGACCATTTAATTTTCTATATATATATTACGCTCACCCTCTGTCTGTCTGTCTGTTAATGTCTTAATTGACAATATAATATATGAGGCCTCTTAAGGTATACATCGGTGCCACTGAATTCAGTTGGAAAAAAAGCGATGGTATAACCATAAACCGAACTTTAACAACAGAACATATACCAACAGTATAACATTGTCAAAACATGCATGACTAATAAAAGATGAAAGAGGCAAATTTCCCATAACAAAATGGGATATTGTTAAAAACGCACATGTATACAAAGGAGGTAACAATAGCTACAGATTGTGTCTGGAGTAAAAATTATGATTTCAAGAACTGATATCAAAGTGTTGAAATATTAATAAATTTCTCTTATATCATTTAT
>OY757936.1:70843722-71083722 GCA_963585895.1 Sepioteuthis lessoniana
GGCACCGTCAGAGTCATCGCACTTGCCTTTAAAACCAGCAAGCTAACTAATGTTTCCAAGTAAGCCACCGTATCCACACATACGTCTATATTCGTATAGATATATAAAAGACATACACAAATGCTAATATGTTAATGCCATACATACATAGATACGTAAATAGACAAATATACAGACACACAGACGCACACATACATATATGTATGGGCACAGATCTATAAGCAATATACACACTTATAGGTGATGATAAGTTTACATAGAGATGCATATGTATATACGAGAGTTCGTTAACTTTCTTTCTATTTCCAAAACACACACACACACACACACACACACACACATATATATATATATATATATATATATATTGTGCATTTGTGTGCATACAAGCATATACAATATGAACATATGTAGTCAGATATATAGATAGAATATGTATATACGTAAGCTCGTTAACCTTATATTTCTACCCTACTTCACACACAATTGCATATATATATATATATATATATATATATATGTATGCATACATGGGTGTATTTGTGTATGTATGTGTGTGTGCATACACGTATATACAACATACACATAGATGGATAGATGGATAGATAAATGCATATTTATATATGAAACTCGTTAAAATTTCCACCATTCAACTTATATGTATATATATATATATATATACATGAGTGTGTGTGTGTGTGTGTGTATGTGTGTGTGTGTGTGTGTGTGTGTGTGTGTGTGTGTGTGTGTGTGTGCGTATAATATACATATAGATTGATGAATAGAAATATATGTACATACGTAAGTTCGTTAACTTCCTATTTCCAACCATCCACCTACCTACACACACACACACACACACACACACATATATATATATTGTGGTTTCATCATTTCTAATATAAATCTCGCCGCAGGTTACTTGAACTTAGAGGAATTTGTCAAAAATATTTTCGCCTCATTTGTGAATCTTGAGAAAGATATCAATAATGTCAAAATGCAATTTGTCAAGTGCTTTGAATGGAATTAGCAGGAGGAATAAGATTTCTGAACGAAAAATCCATGTGTGCCTCAACTGCTATCCTTCTTACCCAACTTATTTCTTCTTCTTCTTCTTCTTCTTCTTCTTCTTCTTCTTCTTCTTCTTCTTCTTCTTCTTCTTTGACTCATTTGTGAATTTTTCACACCAGCCTTAGCTGATGGTTTTCCATTGGAGTGTTAGTGACAGCAAGTCTACTCGAGTCTCCAGGACTCTTCTCAGTATTCTGGTCGATCTTAATAATGTTGTCGTTTGAATGGTTTTCTCTTGTCCTTTTATTTCCAAGTTTTCAAATCCCGGTACCAAAACTTTGGTGACTGTAACGAGCGCGCCAATTACAAAACACCGTCATTTTCATGTTCCATTGTTGTTGTTTTTTTCAGCTTTCTAGTAAGGTTTAAGTCCTTATCTCTCTTTTCGCTTTCTTTCCTTCTTTCTTTCTTCTCCTTATTATCATCTTTATTATTGTTGTTGTTGTTATTTCACTATTTCCGAGTATTTCACACTAGCATCATCTGGTGGTAATTTGTTGGAGTCTGTATGACAGCAAGTCTCTTCAGGTCTCCAACACTCATCACAGAAGTCTAACAATGCCGTGATCTGTATGGTCTCAATTCTTCATCAGATTGCCAATTTTGAGGACCATTCCAAGCGCACCAATGACAATTAATGTCACCGTCACTCTCGTGTTTGGCATTTCTTTTAAAGATCTCTGACAAGTTCCAAGAACTTGCTTATCTTTTCGCTTTTCTTCATTTTTATTCTGTAGTCTGCGGGAACGGTAAAATCCACAAGGCCTGGTCTTTTAGCAGGAATTAAGTGATCCGTTTGTATCTCATAATTCCAGGGAATTTTTTCTAATTTATCTAATTTTCCGGGACGGATTCTGGTTTGTGTATATACCAGTTGATAGTATAGTCAAATTTTGATCTCTTGCACAAATCCCAGTGGATCGCCTTTCCCACCCAGTCATGTCTAGTCTTGTGTCTCTTTTGTGCTAGTTTGCAGCAGTTATGTGTTTAACCGTATCATCTTTGTCTCCACATAACCTACATTTGCGTGTCATCAATTTTCGCGTCAACATAATTGGTCGGTACAGTTTGCTTTTCATTGCTGTAAAAGGTAATTTCGTTTCCTTCTAGAGGTTTCTTTTCTTAGTCATATTCATGCTTTCTTGAGTGCAATCTCGCCTGTTATTATAATTATTATCTTTATTTCTTGTGAGTTTTTCACACCAGTGTTAGCTGATAGTCTTTCTCTGGAGTCTGGGTGACTATAAGTCTCCTCAAGTCCCCAGGACTCTCCTCAATATTTTAACCAATCTTAGTAATGCTGTTGTCTGGATGGTCTCTTCTCGTCCTCCGATTTTCATCTCTTTCATTATCCTTACCAAGCTTTTGGTGACCTTTCCGAACGCATCAATTAGAATTGGTATCATTGTTATTATCATGTTCCATGGCTTGCTTTTGTTTTCTAGCAAGATCTAAATACTTGTTTCTTTTTTCGGTTTCTTTGGTTTTTTATGAGGTCCATCGGGATATCAAAGTTCTATAAACGACAACTTCTCTTATTTTGTGGTACATTATTACGAGGTCTGGTCTACTAACCAGGATTTGGGGATCTTTTTGTATCTCAAAATCCCTGAGAATTTTGTGTGTCTTATTCTCCTGGACGGATTCTCGTTTGTGCATATACCGTTTGGTAGTATGGTCAAATTTCAATTTCTTGGACAATTATTATTATTATTATTATTATTATTATTATTATTATTTGCTTGTTCACATACATTGCTAGCCTAAACTTATTGACAGCTTGTCTCCTCAGCTCTCCACCGCTCTTTTTAGTATTCTAGACTTTTTCAACAGTGCTGTGGTTTAGATGGTTTTAATCCTTCCATAAATATTCGGTTCTCCCAATCTTTTCTTGTTTTTTGGGGGTGGGGTGGGTATGGGGGCTCTGACTCTGTTTGTTATCACTGTTACCGTGATGTTTTACAGTTTTTATCCTGTCCTCTAGAAAGGTCCAAGTATTTTTCCATTGGGGGGGGGCTACTTTCCTTTAACTTTATTCTGTGATCAGCTGAAACGACTAAATCCACTTCCTGTCAAGTTCTTTTTCTTCTTGTTAAACAGGAATACTTGATGCCATATAATCCTTTGTTTGGTTGTTTGGGTTTTATGGCATATCAGCCTTCGTAGTTTTTTTTTAATGCCAAATCAATTTTTATACAAATAAACAGTTCTATTTTGAACAAATCAGTGTGGCATAAGTAAACAGTTTAATTGTCAAAAACGTTTCGATTTCAAGCTATTCAGTTTAGTCAAACAGTTCTATTTCAAACAATTCAGTTTAGTATGAGTATAGTTTTTGTTTACACGCAGTTAAAAGTCAAAACTGTTCTATTTCGAACAATTCAGTTTAGCATAAGTACAGTGTCAATCTCAAAAACAGTTATATTTCAAACAATTTAGTTTTGCATACAAAAACAATTCCATTTCAAACGATTCAGTTTAGCATATGTCCGCAGTTTAAATGTAAAAGCATTTCTATTTCAAGCAATTCAATTTAGCGTAAGTACACAATTTAGTTCTATTTGACCCATAGATAGGACCCTATCAGGTACTACCACTCCGGACCAGAGTAGACCTGGGAGCGATGTCAATGAAGGGTTACTCCGCATTCCCCAAAGCTCCAGCATTAGGGAAACCTCACCATTAGATTGTTTAGTGTCATATCTAGGACACTCATTGGTGGGGATTCTTCCTCTTCCGCAGAAAAGCTGTCGGGGTATTCAACAGCCCTAGCCGACTGGGCAACCAAATTCTCGTGTGCAAATTATTTGTATTAGAAATAAGTAATTAGGGGTATAATTGTTTCCGAAGGGTTATCAATATTATTATTATTATTATTAGTTTCTTGAAACCATATAAATCCCGAAAATTATTGGTATTCAATTACTTGACACCACGTTCAATTGAATAAATCTTTTGATAGGAATACTAGAAACCCTACAACAGTGTGCAAATTATTTGTATTAGATAAGAATACTTGATATCATAGAATTTTATGCAAATTATTTGTATAAAATAAGAATACTCAATATCATAGAATTTTAATGGAAATTATTTATATTAGATTAGAATACTTGATATCATATTATTGTGTGTAAACAAATGATAATATTAAAAAAAAGCAATTAAAAAAGCAATAAAACATTGAAAATATTATGATTCCAATCAAACATTTGAAAATGAATCAAATATCAGCATTAAATAATCTATGAGTAGTTGATATGCCATTAAACACATAAACCCAGTCATAGTTTTGCCCAGTCGGCTGGGTCTGTAGAATACAGCGACTGCTTCCCTCCCCAACTAGTGTCCTGTATATAACACTAAACAGTCTGATGGTGAGGTTCCAGCAATGCAGCAGCTTTGGGGAATGCGGAGTACCCCTTTATTGCCTTCGCTCCCAGGTCCACTCTGTCACAGAGTGGTTGCACCTGATAAGGGTCCTATCTATGGGTTGAATAGAGCTAACGGTATATTTATGCTAAACTGAATTGTTTGATTAAACTGAATTACTTGAAATAGAAACGTTTTTCCCAATCAAACCGTACTTACATTTAAACTGCGTGCTTATGCAAAACTGAATTATTCTAAAATCGAACTGTTTTTTGACATTGAAACTGTATTTACACTAAACTGAATTGTTTAACATATGACTGTTTTAACTATTAACTGTGTGTAAACAAAATCTGTATTAAACTAAACTGAATTAGTTGAATTAGAACTACTTGACTAAACTGAATAGCTTGAAATAGAAATATTTTTCACAATTAAACTCTACTTACACTTAAACTGCGTGCGTATGCTAAACTGAATTGTTTGAAATTGAAATGTTTTCGACATTGAAACTGTACTTACGCTCAACTGAATTGTTATATATAACTGCTTGAATAGTTTGAAATAGAAATGTTTTTGACAGTTAAACTCTGTACTCATGCTAAACTGAATTGTTTTAAATAAAACTGATCATTTACATAAAAATGGATTTGGCGTTAAATAACCCATAAAGGTTAATATGCCATAAAACCCAACAAACCAAACCAAACCAAACCAGTCATAGTTATTGTGGCCATAACCTAGACTATGCAGAGATTGATAAATATCTATTTACTGACAATTACTGAAATGAGCTCGATCCTCACGCAGTACAGCACTAGTTTTCTTTCTGCTCTTAAACGATCGTCCAATAAATCTTGTTTACCGAAATGACGAAAAGGTATGCTTAAATCACCTGATGACAGGTAACACGATGTAAACAATATTTTCGAATGTGACAAAGAAATGTAAAAGTTGCGTGGATCCATACTAAATCGATTGGCGTGATATAAAAAGGCTGTATTGGATATATAATAATAATAATAATAATAATAATAATAATAATAATAATAATAAATATATGAGTTTATATATATATATATATATATATATATATATATAATATCGTGGTTGCTTATCTGTGACCACTGGTTTCATGCTGTCTTTATACGACAATCATCGGGCAGGGTCGTATAAAGACGACATGAAACCAGTGGTCGTTGATAAACATCCATTCAATGAAATACATAAGAAAACTAATATATTTATTTATTATTATATTATCGTATAGTTCTATCACTGATATTAAGCACTCTCCAAATTATACCGCAGTTGGTCTGCCACTGACTCATCAAGTGAGATAGGGACAACCATTTACTGTTGTAATATATATATATATATATATATATATATATATATATATATATATATATATTACAACAGTATATATATATATAGTCTTCTTTGGACTTGGACATGGAGTTGTGAATGAATTAAGCACCATTTTCTTTGCACGACGACAATCACCAGTTCAATGGCCAAGGAAAACTTCATTTTGAAACATTTATGTAAAACAGCCAATTTCATTCCATTCTTTATATAGCAAAGGACAATGAAAGATAACCGTGTCTAAATTCTCTAAAAAAACAGTACAATTCTTGAAAATAGCTGACAGTACAATGGTGAAATAATTTCCTTTTATGGGCAGGGCGACCCGGTTTCAAATCCTGAACGAGGTTGTTCGTATTTCACATATGAATCCATCTATTCTCTCTCTAGCTATGGATAAATAGTAGGGTAGACAGGATTCTTTGACCTTGATACAGAAATCAATCTAGGAGAAGGAAAACTCTGAATTTAAAACTGTTAAACTCCGCTTAGCGTTGACCTCATGTCGAATCCTGCTCGTGTTGAAAGATTGGGTATATATATATATAAAAGATTCTTTGGTTTACCCAAGAGTAAGAAAAACAAGGAAAATTTTCACAATTTTTCATTATAATTCATTTTGACACTGGGTACAACGATGTTCAAACATTTCAATCCTGTCACTGAAGCAAGTGACAACCTGGTCCTCCCAATACTCTTCCACAGAAAAAAAAAAACAAAAC
Source organism: Sepioteuthis lessoniana (assembly GCA_963585895.1). Lineage (NCBI taxonomy): Eukaryota > Metazoa > Mollusca > Cephalopoda > Myopsida > Loliginidae > Sepioteuthis > Sepioteuthis lessoniana. The sequence goes on from OY757936.1 coordinate 70,850,256, forward strand.
AAAAAAACTCCTCATTATTGTTTCCGAAATGCCGACCAAAATTTATTTGAGTTTAGAAAATTTGAGTTTAGAAAACTCAAATTTATTTGAGTCTGGAAAAGTCTCACGGAGTAGCAATTCAAAATTGTATTTGGCTTCTTCACCTACTGCAATAAGAACTTTGTGAATGGGTGCGTTATACTGACGCAAAAATGCACCTACCCTCAGCTGCCCTTAACGTTTCGACTTGATTGCTTCCTTCAATTGTCTTAATTCTGATGCATATTACTATTCATTAATTTTATTCTTTTTTTCAGATAGTCCATCATAAATACACCTTCAAAATATACCCCAGAAACCATTATCTTGCCAGCAGACGTTGCCTGCTGGAATTTTGCAGCCCTCTTCTTCACAATTTCATAGGAAGGGGAATCCCCAGGAAATATCTGTACCATGTTCTCATTGATTCAACTCACTATTCCTGTTGAATATATCCTTTTTACTCAGGTGTATGGATTCACTTATTCCATTCTTATACAAATAATTTCCAAAAAGATCTATTCGGATGATAGATCGAACCTTAACAGCTTCTACTACTTCGCGTCCATAAACCACTACGTTCCTCAAAGCTCCAGAATTAGAGCCTCACCACCGGAAGCAGTTTGATGTAATTTCCGGAGACCCTTTCAGAATATGTCTTCTCGTGTAAAGGATGAAATCGACGAGTACGATGCACCATCTACATGGTTCAACGACATAAAACCAACCAACCAACCAACCAACCAACCAACTGTATCTCTTGCATCACATTTTATTTTCTGACAATCCTTTTCTATCAGATTTTTAATATCACTTGCTGTTTTAATGCTATGGCCCTTTGTCAGACTAGTGAGGATGTATTATGTATTTTTATGCAGATTTATATACGAGATAAAGACAATTGAGGCCGAAAAACAATCTGGATTTTGAGGTAACAGAGGCTTTTGTCAAATACCAATCAACATTTTCTTGTCTGATTTTCTATTTAATTCAAACGAAATCACTGAGTGCACATTTTGCTAATGAGCGGCCAGGTGCTTGGCTGACTTCAAAGGAAGTGCTATCGATTTACAACGCAATATTTCTTTCCTTAACTTTGATCATTTCTGATGCCGGGCGTTTCTTTCACCCACATGTTTGGAATTGTGCCCGTAATCCAGCAGGTAAAGGTATCCACCCAACACTTCGGTTCTGCAGCAGCCCTCGACACCTCCTCTCAACTTCCATCCGCCCAAACTGATCTGAGGTTGTTTAGCCTTTCATAGAAACAGTAAGGGAATATCCACAGGCATTCTTTGTTTAATGGCGTGTACATCATGTTGATAGTCACAACAGACAAGTGTAGTATTCCAATATTGTTGGGTTTGGAAGCAGGGTGTCGTTTACCAAAGAGAAAATTCTTATTTATCAATGCATTCGGACTCTTTCCTTTACTTTCTCTCTCTCTCTCTCTCTCTCTCTCTCTCTTTCACACACACACACACACACACACACACATATATATAAATATATATATATATATATATATATATATATATATATATATATATATATATATTCGAAGATCATTGAATAAATTAAGTGAATTTATCCTAAGGAGTCAGTAAGAAGAAGCTTTGTTTACAGTTTCACCTTTTTCAACGAAATCAGAAGTGATGGGTCCTTTCATATCCCAGAACACCGTCAACATGACCTTCTTTTCTGACCATTGCGCCCGGAACTTTTTCTTTACGGGAGAGTCAGTGTGCTTCCACTCCCTAGTCTATCTTTGTGACTCAGGATTTAATTGGAAAACCCATGTTTAATCGTTTTGTGAATAATTTTTGACTAAAATATGTTTATCGCACATTATTCGGTAACTTTCATATGGTTTGCCTCAGCCACTAAAATATTGATGACAGACCACTGTTCAAATCTGGAGGACTCTGTTTTTTTATTTTTAAGAGATTATATTAATTTTTCCTATAAACTAATTCCAAACATTGCGAAGTCCATTTATGGAGAAAAAAATTCTAAAAAAAAAAAAATTTCGCTTTTTTCAAAATATATATATAATATATATATATTATATATATATATATATTAGCTCCCTTTTCAGTAAAAAAAAATCCTCTTCTTTGTTGAATGACCATTATATAATATAATTGGTCATTCCTCCGAAAAAAAAAACAAAATTTTCTAATTTTAGGTCCCTCCTCGGTCAGAAATATCCTCTTATTTATTGAATGACCTTCGTATATATATTAGGTTCGTCCTCATTAAAAAAAAAGTATCCTCTTTTTCATTGAATGACTGTTGCACATATATTAGATCTTTGCTCAATAAAAAAGAAAATTCCACTTATTTATTGAATGACCTTCGTATATATATTAGATCCCTCCTCAGTCAAAAACTTTCCTTGTTTTTTGACTGAACGTCGTATTTATAATAGATCTCTCCTCAGTCAAAAAAAAAAATCCCCTTATTTATTGAATCGCCACCTAATACGTAAGAGGTCCCTTCTCAAAAAATTACTTATTGAATGACCGATGAAAAATGAAAGGAAAGTTGGTGACTTTAGTCGAGGGTGAATCGAAGGCTCCATTTCCCATAGCTACTACACCAAGGTGTAGGGGAGGGCGCTGCTCCTTTTCCTGGATTACTCCACTTTACCCACGATACGTACCTAAAAATGCTGAGTGTTAAGCAAGGAGGTATCAAGTACCATTTTTTGAGTCTTTAGTATGACTCGACCAGGGATTGAACTCCGGTCTCCCGGTCCATTGGCAAACACTCTATCCACTTGACCAATCTGCGTGTAAAGATAGATGAATATTACGCCTGGAAACCCTTAATTCAAATGGACTCAGTAACAATCTAAACAATCCCCAAAATTACCTTCTCACTGTCAAATATCTATTAAAATGTTGAAAAATCATTTAAAAATTGATTACTTTTTAGACTATTCTGTCAACTTAACGACATATTCCAGAGAAAAAAAAAACCTAACAAAAATCATCAGAAAATTGATTACTTTTTAGACTATTCCGTCAACTTAACGACATGTTCAAGAAAAAAAAAACAGCCTAACAAAAATCATTTGAAACTACTTATAAACACGGACGAAGTCGAATGTTTAAAGTTTATACGTGAAACATAATCATTTGGTTCTCACAAACCTTTTAGTCTTCGTGGCTTATTTAATGCCAAATCCATCCTTTGGATTTTTATTCCGATATTTCGAGAAAACCTTTCTTTTTCGTCCGGTGCTGATATCAGTTACTATAAGGAAAATTGGGGCAACACTGTTTTTCTCTTACAACTCTTACTTCACCCACTTAGCCTTGTGCCAGACTTGACTAGACTTATCAAATGCCTCTGTTGACTGATATATGCTGAGTGACAAGGCACATCTTCGACATCTGTAAAAATAGTTCTGACGACATGACAGTGGTTGACGTGATACACTCCAAATATGATCTATTGTTGTCGAAAGAAAGCGTGGGGCGTGGAATAGCTGGAAGATGTCAAATGAGCACTTCTCTTCCTTAGGGAACGTGTTACCATCCACCTTGCAGCCAGATGTCCAGACATTCATTTAATCGTCTTTTAAGATTTGTTTAATTTGTTCCCCTTGTCCCGGCTCCGATTTCATGCTTACCGTCGGGTTGCGTCTCGGCTAATTCATTGTCTCTCCTGTAAATAAATAAAAACGAGCAACTTAAGTCCATAGAGTACCAGGTTCTGGTAGCTTTTCAGTTGATATATACTCGGTCTCCTTTAAAGGGCATGGAATCATAAAGATATTGCATCTTCCAGAAATCGGATTTTGAAGCGGTCAAACTGACCGCTGCCAGGTCTCCTAAAGATGCCAGTTCCCTATCTCAAAAGTGTTGGATAGTTAAGTAGTTGCTTTTTCATTAATATTTCATATCTTTATTTGTCTGTCTTTTCTCCCATAATTTATTTGGTTTGGGTTCTTTGTTAAATGGCATATCAACCTTTGTTGGTTATTTAATGCCAAAGTCATTATCCTAGAAGAACAGTAGTGGTACTATATAATCCATAACTGAGAGGATAATGGGGTTCATACCTTTCCCAAGAGTATTTGTCCGAAAGTGAATGTAATTGCACGACTGGAGTTCGAACCTGCTTACTACGATTCCGCAGTCCATCCCTTTCACCATTACACCACTACGCTTGATTAATTGAAATTATTTTTTATGACAGAGACAAAAAATTATAAAACAGATAGATAGACAGACATATAGATAGATAGACAGATAGATAGGAACAGACGGAGAGTGAGATAGAAGGTTGGAGCAAACAGATTGATTGATAGATTGGAACAAACTGAGATGGATAGATAGATAGATTGGAATGAAAATAAATCAATAAATAAAGGTAGGAAAAAAGAATTATTGTTAATCTTTTCGAATAATTGGTTGATAGATAGATAGATAGATAGATAGATTCGATTAATTACTCAATATTTACCGATGTACAATACACTTTCTATAAAATTAAAGTAAAAAGCAATTCTATAAATCAGTAACAGAATACTTTTCCTTTCTTTTTTTTTTTGTTAATCTTAAACCCCCCTCCTTTTTTTTTAAAAACTACATTTTTGGCGCTGCTTTCGCAAGAGGATTTTAAAAACATGTCTTGTCTCTTCCAAATTTTTAATGGTTTTTACAGAATTTAAAAAAATAAATAATTTGGATTTAGAAAAAAATCTCATATATAAATCGTGTTCCAAAAATCAGTTGATCTTTTAAATGATCCATAAATTTTTTTTAGAAAGAAAAAACAAAACAAAACAAACGCAACAATGTGACTGCTTAGCATCTTTGTAATTAAATCTTCTTGATGAAGTTCATTAACTTTAATCTCTTCAGTTTCTCCTGGTTTTTTTTTTTTTTTTTTTTTAGATCATCAAAAACCACATGCTAGAAACATTCAACAAATACTTATCTTCGGAATTTTACAAAGTCCACCAAGACAGAATCCTGTGATAGGGGTGAGTTTAGAGTAACACTTTTGTTGCTATTATCCCCAGGTCCACTCTAAGCTAGAGAGGTTATACCTGTTAGAGTCCCATCTATATATCAAATTGAGCTGTTGTAAAATTATTTGTATTTGATAAGAATACTTGAAACCATATAATCCTGTGCAAATTATTGGTATTAAGAATAGTCACTTGAAGCTATAATTGTTAACTGTGGATAATAATCAGTTACTTTAAACTATATAATTGCTTGCAAATTATTGGTGTTTGATAGAAATACTTGAAATCATATAATCTCCCTGTCGGCTGGGGCTGCAGAATACACCGATTGCACCTCTGCAAAGGGGTACCACCGTTCAGCGAGAGTCCTAGATATTACACTTTTAAACCATCTGATGGTGAGGCTCCAGTACTGGAGCTTTGGGTAATTCAGAGTACCCCTTCTTTACTATTGGTTTCAGGTTCATTCTTACCCGGTGTAGATGTTCCTGTAAATGGTCCGGAGACCTGCGTTCAATCCCAGGTCGAGTCATATCAAAGACCCAAAAAATGGTACTTGATGTCTCCTTGCTGAACATTCAGCATTATAAGGTACAGATCAAGGATGAGAGGAGCAACCAGAGAAAAAAAGTAGCACCCTCCCCAATACCTTAGTATAGTAGCTATTGAAAAAGGGGCCTTTCTGTCGCCCTCGATGAAGGTCGGCCAAGAAAACAATTCCGTGACAGGCATGTGTTGATGAGGAAATAGTCATGAGGTAGTTAGCGTTAAAAATCACGGGGGGGGGACTGAGCCAAAAAAAATTAGTTGAAATTATATAGTCGAATTTCCGCATTAAATAACCCATAAGGAGATGATAGGCCATTTAACTAATAACTGAACCCAAACCAAACAAAATCAAAACACCGAGTCAATTCTTCCATTATCGTTGTTACCTTGTTCCTTCTTTTTTTAAGTAAGGACAAGGGGAGTTCCTGTGACGTAATGGCTAAAATGCAGGTCTACAGTCTTGAAGTAAGTGAGTTCGAACTCTAGTCACGTTATTACATTCACTTTATGACTAATATTTATGGGAAAGGTATGAACCCCCTTACTTCCACCGAGCTTTGGGTTTGATAGTATCATTGCTGTTCTATAAGAGTGACTTTGGCATAAAATACGATGTCGCAGTCAAGTATGTTAGCTACTACGCCACGGGGACTCAGACTCGACGCGTTAGAAATAACTTCAACACCAAACTTAAGCCTTCGAGGAGGCTTTGATTAAGGCCATAAATATTTGAATTAATTCGCAACATCTGGTCGCACATTGAATGCGTCAAGAAAATTTATGGCATCTACTTAATTCTTGTGTATAGGATGCACTTACGTTACGGTTATCGTCGTAGGAAATAGGATCAACAATCAGAGATCAAATCCTAGATGAGGCTGTTTACCTGTCACTTAGTGTTAATTCCCTTCAAAAAGGCATGAATCCACCTATTCTTCCTCTAGCTATGGGTTAATAGTTGGACTGACCAGGTTCTTTAGCTTTGTCTAAGAAAAGAATTTAAACCAACTTTATTCCGTTTAAAAACTTGACCTTGTGTCACATCCTGTCTGTGATGGAGGGGTTCGGCAAATAGATTCTTCTTGTATATGTTTGGCCAGTAATAACTACTGAGTGATAAGTTCGATCCGCTAAGTTTCTGATATTTTTGGCCTTGAGCCAAACTTAGATTAAGCTTAGTTTGGGAAGGTGCCCTGCGTGTTATGAGGTGGGGTGTAGAAAGTTAGATTGATAAATCATGATTTGTAATTTTAATTCTCACTGTGTGCCACATTCTTTTTTCCTTGTATCAAAGTAAGTTAAACTCAGTAAACGACAATTGCCTATAAATGTTTGTGCCTGTATAGAATAGCCTTCACAGTTAAGTTAACATTATTTCAATTGTATATACAAGTTTGGCTGAAGACTACGAAACTTTGTTTTTTTATTATCTTATTATGTTTGCTTTTTTTTATTTTATTTTTTTTGTTTGCTTCTTTTTTTCGGGTTACAATTGCTAAAGAAGTTGCCACAAGTTCTATAGGGAGGATATCCGTGGCGTAGCGGGAAATGTGCGGGACTGTGAAGTCTTATTAAGCGAGTTCGAATTCTAGTCCCACGATTTCGTTCACTTTCGGACGACAAGGCATGAACTGACATATCCCCCCCCCCGGTTATTAGTTAAATTATATAACTGCAGTACTTCTACAAGGATGGTTTTGGCATTGAATAACCCATGAAAGTCGATATGCCATTAAACAAAGAAACCAAACCAAACCTAAGTTATGTTTGCGGACACTTTTGATCATATCGATTGATCATCTGCAGGAGGATTCTTTTGGACAATTTCTTTGTTTTTCTTTGTTATGGGTGCGATATTTAATCTTTTGTTGTTGGACATGCCACCTCTCTGATACTAGCGCCATCAAACAACTCATAACAACAATATATATTAATAGCACATATAAATTCACATCTGTTCACATACAAAAAGTCCTTACCAATATCACCAAAATCATATGTAAGAATAACAATAAACGCTTACAAATCCTCGAACCCTTCATAGCCCACTCGGCTGAGGCGGCAGATGTGGCCAAATATTATCATGAAGGAAAATTAAGACCAAACATGAATTCATTCAAAAAAGGAAACACATTACTTCTTCTTTTGTGTTCATGATTAAGGGCGTATAACCTTCAAAATCAAATTTTGAAAAAAAGTGATAAAAAAAAAATTAACAAAGATACTTTAATTATTAGAAATGTGACTTTTTTATACTTTAATGTGATTTTTTTATTAATAAAATGATATATTAGAACAGAATTTCTGGCCAGCCGGCTGGGGCTGTAGAATACACTGACTGCATCTCTGTAAAGGGGTAAGACTCCCCAAACGAGTGTCCTGTTTATGACACTAAGCAATCTAATGGTGAGGCTTCAGTAATATTGGAGCTTTTGGGACTGAAGAGTACCTCCTCATTGCCATCGCTCCCAGGCCTGGGGGGTAGCACTTGATAGAGTCCTATCGATGGGTTAAATAGATCTAAACTACGTAATTATGCTAAACTGAATTGTTTGAAATCAACTGTTTTTACATTTAACTGTGTGTAAACAAACGACTGATGTTTAATTGAATTATTAGTGATACATAGTGATACTTGAAACCATTTAACTTTGTTGACATGCTAAACTGAATTGTTTGAAATTAAATGAAATCATTTAACTGTGTGGAAAAATAAAAGCAAGCTCAGGCTTGTTTAAAAATATTATCTTCAAAATGTGTTTAGTAATCGTATATCTAATATATATGAATAAAAAGGATTTGGCATTAAATAACCTACAATAGTCGATATTCCATAAAACCAAACCAAACCGAATCATATATATTTTATATATAGTGGGTAGAGTTTTCGCCAATGGTCCAGGAGACTTGGGTTCAATCCCAGGTCACGTCATACCAAAGACTTTAAAAATGGTACTTGATACCTCCTGGCTTAACACTCAGCGATATAAGGTACGTATCAAGGGTAAAGTGGAGCAATCCAGGGAAAGGAGTAGCGCCATCCCCTACACCTTGGTGTACTCGTTATTGAAAAGAGAGCCTTCTGGTCATTCTCGACTACGGTCACCAACTTTACTTTACTTATATATGTATAAAGTGGATTTGGCATGAAATAACCTACAATGGTTGATATGCCATCAAAAAAAACAAAAACCCAAATAGAAGAGAATTCAAAAAGTTTGTACTGAAATCGGACGGAACTCTCCATACAACCTAATTCACACAAAAGTTTTTTGATGTTTGTTAGTTTCGCCATGTCTGCAGTTCTATTTTTGACCTTTCGCCCAGCGTAAATGGCTACGTCAACTATGAATACTATAAAAGACTAGATTTTCTTGAGTGTTTTTATCGTCTTTCATCATCTGTTAAAAAGAAACGGGGGTTGTAACTTCTTAAGTTGAAAGTTGAAATGTTTAAACTTGCTGATTTATTTTTGCATACTTAAAAACCTTTTGTGGTCTTTTAGGAAAACGAAAACTAAGTCAAATAAAGTATTCAGTCTGAATTTGTTAAGGAGACGACATTTTCCGAAACAGACAGATTCCTAACCCTTCTCTCACCCAGAGAAGTTTTTCTTGTGGTTGTTTAAAAGTAATTTCCATCACAAAAGACAAAATCTAAACGGGCTTCTCGACACGAGACGACAACACAGAGAAGGATTAAAAATCACAGGAATAATATATGGACTTCCGAATAATGAAACAAAAAGGAACCAAATACTTTCGATTTTTTCCTCTTTTTTCTTTCCTTCTCATTCCATTCCTTTTCTTTATTTAGTTTTTTTAGCAACGTCAGGTCTTTCGTTTTGTTGTTCGTTCTGAGTAAAACTTTCTCGACTCCATAAACTGAAGAGTTCACAACTTGACAAAACTAACGACAAATGAGCGAAGAAAAAAAGTATTTGAAAAAAAACAAACCTTACAGTGAATTGATATGTTCACTTTTAACAAGAATGTTGCTATAATTTTACTCTTAAGAGTTTTTCATACCACCGCTTGCTGAGGGTTTTTCACTGGAGATTTAGTGGCAACAAGTCTCCCCAAGTCTCCAGGATTCTTCTCAGTATTCTGGCCGACCCTAACAATATTATTATTATTATTATTTACTCATTAGAGTTTTTCACATCAGCTTTAGCTGATGTTTTTTCACTGGATTCTGAGTGACAGCAAGTCTCCTCAAGTCTCCAGGACTCTTCTCAGTATTCTGGCCGTTCTCAATAATGTAGTAGTTTGGATGGTCTTCACTCGTCTGCCAACTTCCAAGTCCTCTAGTCCCTTTTGTAATCCTTTTGTTCCTGTTCCAAACGCACCAATTACAATTGGTATAATTGTCACCTGCATGTTCCATAGTTTTTTCAATTCCCTAGCAAGGTCGAGGTACTTATCCTTCTTTTCAGATTCTTTCAGTTTTATTCTGTGGTCAGCCGGGACAGCAAAGTCGACAATTTTGTAAGTTAGTCATGGCCAAATTACGACTAAGCCTACGAAAATACGCCACACGAACAGCGACCACTAAGCACTATGACTGGGCCCTACTTAATAACAGAGATATTAGAGACAAATATGTATTAGAATTAAGAAACAGATTCGAGACACTATAAGAGAAGACAGAAAAAGGTACCCCAAATGACGAATATGGGAATTTTGTTGATGCACACCTCGAGGCGGCGTCAAAATGTATTCCAACAAAACCTAAAACTAAATATAGCGTCCCTTGGGAAACGTTAGCGGTTAGAGAAAAACGTGCACTCGTGAAAACTGCCTCCAAAAGCTATCGGAAGAACCCAAGAAACACAAATGCCCGAAAACTAGAAGAGGCACAATACCAATTAGCAGGCATATATCTAAAAGAACAGACGGAATACATACAAAATCAGATAGATAAGATTAGAGACTCGGTGGAAGATAGGCAATCTAGGATAGCCTGGCAAACAATAAACGAAGTGAGTAGAAGGAAGAGCACAGCCAAAGCAAAACTGAAAGCTCCAAGCCAACAAGAAAGAGTAAAACTGTGGAAACAGCATTTCGAAAATCTACTAGGAAACCCACCGAAAGTAACGAATGAACTGATCACCAGAATTATCAGTAAGCAATTAGACATTAAACTTGGTCCGTTCACCAAAGAAGAACTCGACTCAGTTCTTAGAAAAATTAAAAATAGGAAAGTTGCAGGGCTTGACGAGATCCCCCCCCCCAGAAATATGGAAGACCAGATAATTCGACGAAATACTGCTCCGGCAATCAAAATAGGATAGAAAGATGGATGAAAGGATGCATCCTTCCTTTCCCTAAAAAGGGCGACCTCGGATTAGCCAAGAATTACCGAGGTATAACATTTAGATCCATAGCAGCCAAAATCTACAATGCCCTACTACGAAACCCAAAATGGCTTCCGAAGAAATAGATCCACAACCTCACAAATATTGACCATCCTTAGAATCCTTGAAGGCGTACGGGCAAAAAACCTACAGGCGACATTACTATTTGTCGACTTTACTAAGGCGTTCGATTCCATACATAGAGGGAAGATGGAACAAATCCTACTAGCATACGGCCTGCCAAAAGAAACCGTAGCAGCAATAACGATTCTCTACAGAAACACCAAAGTGAAAGTGCGTTCACCAGATGGAAACACAGAATACTTCGACATTGTTGCAGGAGTACTACAAGGGGACACGCTAGCCCCATACCTCTTTATCATCTGTCTAGACTACGTGCTTAGAACTTCGATCGACAAAATCAGAGAAAATGGCTTCGAGCTGACAAATAAAAAGAAGCAGAAGGTACCCCGCAAAAACAATTACCGACGCCGACTACGCCGATGACATAGCGTTACTGGTGAATACACTTAACCAAGCCGAAACACTACTGCATAGTTTGGAACGAGCCGCTGCAGGCATTGGCCTCCATGTCAATGCACTCAAAACTGAATATATGTGTTACAACCAAACGGGCGACATTTCCACACTAGACGGACCCTCTCTGAAACTAGTCGACAAATTCACCTACCTAGGAAGCAGCGTCTCATCAACCGAAAAAGACATCGACACGCGACTAACGAAAGCATGGACAGCTATCGAAAAATCTAAAGCTTCTGTCTTGTTACTCTCTTTTTTTATCACATCTAATATATATATATATATATATATATATATATATATATAATCTTTTAAATGAAATATATTAAACGGCAATTACACAAGAATGCTGAGAGCAATATTAAACAAGTTCTGGCGGCAACACCCCACAAGACACCAACTATACAGCCACTTGCCTCCCATCGCGAAAACTATACAAGTTAAACGAGCCAGACACGCAGGAAACTGCTGGAGAAGCAAGGACGAACTTATCAGTGATGTACTCCTATGGACCCCCGCATATGGCCAAGCAAAAGCAGGACGACCAGCTCGGACATACATACAGCAGCTATGTGAGGATACGGGATGTAGCCCCGAAGACCTGCCAAAAGCGATGAATGATAGGGAGAAGTGGCGAGAGAGGGTCAGGGATACCTGTGCTAGCGGCGTGACATAATGATGATTATTAGGTCTGGTCTTCTGGCCGAGATTAGGTGATCCGTGTGTATGTTAAAGTCCCATAGGAGTTCATGTGTTTTATTTTCAAGGACAGGTGCTGGGTTGTGCATATACCATTTGTTTGAATGGTATCATTTAAATTTCTTGCACACCTCCCAGTGGATCACCACACCAGCATTAGATGATGATCTTTCACTGGAGTTTGAATGACAGGAAGTCTCCTCAGGTCTCCAGGACTCTTTGAAGTATTCTGCCTGATCTTATCAATGCTGTAGTTTGGATAGTCTCGGCTTGTCCCCCGATTTGCAGGGTGGATTTGGCAAGCTTTCCAAGTGCACCAGTTACAAATGGTATCACTGTCACTGCTCTGTTCCACAGCTTTTTTAGTTCTCTGGCAAGGTCCAAATACTTTTCTCTCTTTTCGCGTTCTTTGATTTTTCACTCTGTGGTTCGCTGGGACGGCAAAGTTCACAACATGGCAAGTTCTCCCTCTTTCTCTCACTCTGTGTCTGTCTCAGTCTTTTGTTTTCACTACGTTTCGTCTACTAGCCGGGATTTGGTGATCTGTTTGTGTTGTATTTTGACCTTCGACTCGGCCAAATATACCATTCCAAAGTGATGCACCGGAAGGAAGTGACACATTCCGATGGCACTTATGAGGAGAAATCGCGTAGGTGGACTTGGCTAACAAAAAGGGACAAGGTAAAATTCCCATGGTACACTCATAGACTGATGCACCGGAAGAGAGTGACCTGTGAACTGCATGACAGTTATTTCCGCTTCATGACGATCAAACAGGGCATTCCAAATATTGAGTTGGCGATTGAACTATTATATAATTCAGTGAAAACAGGAAGTCAGAGAGTTGGGGATCAGAGACGTCGGAGACAAGATGTGGTAGGGAAAGCCACACCCGGCCGAAGGGGCCCTGGGGTCCCCCGATGGAGTTGGGGATCAGACAGTTGGAGAGAAGACGGCAGTTGGGGATCAGAGACGTCGGAGACAAGATGTGTAAGGAAAGTCACACCCGGCCGAAGGGGCCCTCGGGACCCCCGATGGAGTTTTGGAGACCAGTTGGTGATAAGATCTAGTAAAGAAAGCCATCAACCATCAAAGAGCTGGGCCCTTGAGTCTCTGGTTGAGACGCCCTGGAGAACGAGAAAGACACAACGCTGACGGCTATAAGAGTGGGGGTCAATATATTGCAGTCTTTGTTCGGTCTCCAACTCCCTCTCACACGCAAACGTTACAAATAAAGTGAGAGGTATATTTTTTAGAGAAGTCTTCGCTCGTTATTATATATTGCGTCGTTATGATTCAGCATGAAACTGCATATGAATTATACAACATTTTTATCTAAAAATTGCAGTGAATTTTAAGCGTCTCAATCTCTGGAACAGATTTTGGTTTGTGCATATACACTTTGATAGTGTGGTCAAATAATTATTATGTGATTTTTCCACGCCAGCGTTAGCTGATGGTCTTTCATTAGAGTCTGAGAGACAACAAGTTACCTCAATTCTCCAGCACTCTTCTCAGTATTGAGGCCGATCTTTTCAATTCTGTAGTTTAGGTGGTCTCGGCTCGTCCTCCGATTTTCAACTCATCGTTCCCTTACCAAGCCTCCTTTGTAGACCATTCCGAGGGGAGCAATTATAATTGGTATTACCGCTACCTTCACGTTCCACTGCGTTTTTAGTTCTCTGCCAAAGTTCAAGTATATATATATATATATATATATATGTGTGTGTGTGTGTGTGTGTGTGTAGTTGGGCAGCAGTCTTTCATATAAGCCCGTTTGATTAAATAATAAAGACAATTTTATGTGTATAATTTTATTTAGATCCTTTCAAGTTTCCTGATATACACACACACACACACACACACACACACATACATATATATATATATATATATATATATAGAGAGAGGGGGTAATATTCTTAAAACTCAACTGATTTTCGTACAAAAAAGTGTTGATTTTTTTTAGAAAAATTAGGCGAAGGAAACTAATTTTTTTACATCTATATTTTTTATTTATTAACCAGTCGGTGCAGTTTTTAAATTTTGAAATACTTCACAGATGACAATATTTAACTCGCTGCAAAAAAATTACGGATCAAGACCCCAAATAATATTTGGAATCTTTTCTCTCCATAGAAATATTTTAAATGCAATTTCTTAGCCACTTAGATTCTTAAATAAATCATCAACTTTTTAAAAATCTAATTTTGAGTTGACCTAAATTGAATAAATAATTGAAGAAATAAATATTTCTTCAGTAAGTATGGATTTGTCTATACTTACTCAACAAACAAAACGTATGGAATTATCTATATTTATTTATTTATTTACCTTTGGATTTATTTCTTTTGAGTGAAAATCTTCATTCTTTTCTTTCAAAAATGCATTTCATTTCAACTCATTTATTTCAAGGAAAAAAGAATAAACGAATGTTGTTTACATTTATATTTTGCATTAAAGATTTCCATTTACCGCCTGCCAAATAAAATATCAACAGCAGTTCATTTGTTTTTGTTTTTTAAATTGGAATCATTTTGAGATGAGGCTTCTTAATCTGAGAATTGATTTTTTTTTATTTATTGTGGACTTTTTGTCCTCATCTTAGTAGTTTTTGTGTTGTTTCTTCACTATGTTTCGGCCAAATTTCACCTCTGGCCTTCTTCAGGTGATTAACCGCGACCTCGGATAGGAATACCGAGTCTTGTAACCGTATCCCCAGTAATTACTGCCTTCCATAGTTGTTTTCTATCGCACCACGTTTCTCAGATTAATTCTCAGATTAAGAAGCCTAATCTCAAAATGATCCCAATTAAAAAAAAAAACAAAAAAAACAATTACAAATTCGGTACGGACCCGACTATGGAAGACCAGATAGGGAGAACAAATAATTGGATTTATAAGACCAAAAAATCCAACCTTAATCGCCCTTAACTATATCTATATATAAAATTACATAGATAACTACGTTCTTACTAACACTATCTTTTGGGGTGTCCTCGTGGTGTAATAGCTAAAGCGATGGACTGCAGAATCGTAGTACGCGAGTTCGTACCCCAGTCCCGCTATTACATTTACTTTCGGGCAAATACCCTTGGGGAAGGTATGAATCCCCTTATCCTCCCAGCTATGGGTTAAATAGTACCACTACTGTTCTTCTAGAAGAATGAATTTGGCATTAAATAACCTACAAAGGTTGATATGCTATTAAACAAAGAAACCAAACCTAACACTATCTTTGCTTATAAGAACAAATTTTATTCTTTGTTTTTCAGCAAACTTTCCATTCAATTTAGAGAAATAAAAATTGTAAATTTGTGGATCAGATTTTTATTTATTCATTGCCTTCTTTATTCGTTACACATGCTTATAACACAAAGGGGAACCAACACAAACGATATACCCGTTGTTACAAACAAGTGAAAGAATTTGTTAACATTATTTGTTCTAAGATTACCTTTTATTTTAAGCTAACAATTATTGCTATCTCTATTTAAAAAATATCGACGCTCTTGCTGACATTTTTTCTCACAAGAAAAAAAAAGTTACACTTTGGTTTTTAGGAACCTTTTCACTCAATTTAAACTAGTAAAGATTGTAAATTTGTGGATCGGATTTTCATTCATTCGTTTTCTTCTATTATCCACAACAAATATTGTTGATATTGTTGATGGGTCAAATTATAATCAAAGGGCGCAATAGAGTCAAATGTATCAGACGCTTCATAGAAGTAGAGGAAAATAGTTCCATGTAGATATGAAACAAAAGAAATATTACGTGGAACAATTCAAAATAAAGACCGTTAAACTAACAGCTGATCGCGAATGCGTAACAAGATTCACGTAATATTCTCATAACCCACGCAGATATTTTTTCAAATCAGATTTTACTGTTATACTTCAGAGTCTGCACACCAACATAATAGGGCATCAGTGATATATATATATATATATATATATATATATATATATATATATAGTGAGGGCGGGTAGTGTGCAAATTAAACCGTTGTGAGGAAGACCCTGAAACGGTGCACATTCTCTTCCGATGAGTTTAATACTAATTTAGTACTATAAATTAAATAAGAGACATTGGAGTCTATTCCTTGCCATTACTTCCAGGTCCACTCTGACTATGAGGGGTAGTATCTAAGGTTCCATCTATTGGTTAAATAACTCTATTTGAAAATTATTAGTATTAGAAATATTTGAAACCATATAACCGTGGACAGAAAAATGATTATTATCACCAAATAGGAATTGTGACTTGAAATATAACTAAGTATTCATTTTCAGACAGGAACAGTTTGAATCATATAACTATGCAAATAAAAAAGTGATTTCAATGGAACGTTGAAAATATCAATAGTCAAGGTTATGATCCAATATAGGGTGTCTCAATATATATGGTTATATAGGGTGTCTCAATATACATGTTTATATACGATGTCTCTATATACATGGCTATATAGAGTGTCTTAACATATATGGGAGCTATGTGATTGCTAATAACTCTACTACTAATAATGTTGTATTCTTTTTAGTTTCAGATTTGAAAATGTATACTGTAACAACTATTGATCCTCGATCACAATGCCTGGGACAAAAAAGAATAGAAATATTTTGCGTCACTTATTTGGAGACAAAATCATTCAAAACTGTTTCAAAAGGGATGCAACCCATTAATACAATAATGATTTATTACTGAGACAAGAAACTCAAAAAAAGATTGCATGTCCTGGAAGCTGATATAATGACAATCAATTTAATGTCTCTTGCTTAAACGATACCTTTTTTACAGGACGTGTTCCAAATGACCGCCATTATGCTTGTCACAGTAATAAATCATTGTATTAATGAGTTGCATCTATTTCGAGACACCCTGTATTTAAAAGTGATTCAGTTTTGGCATTAGATAACCCATAAGGGGTTGATATGGCGTAACTAGATTATACACTACGAACTTTAGTAAATCAAATAAAAGAAAATAGTTTCACTTTGAAAAAAAAAAACCCAAAACAAACAGACGTTATCCTGCAGAAAATGACTGATACAGACTGTGCAGATCCTCTACTTCTTTTCATAAATACACCAGCCCAAGCTGAATCCTTCTGGTTCAGCCTGGAGGAAGCAGCAGATAAAATGTGAAAGCAGATGAAATAATGTTTGTATATTCTAAAAAGGAGTTCAGCTCCAGTTTATGCAGTAAGTCTCTGAAATTAGTGAACCAGTTCATATACATGGAGAACAACATCTTTTCTACTGAAAGTGATATCAACATAGGCATAGGAAAAAGAAGGACTGCTGCTGCTGTCGATCATATCGAAATCTGATCTCACTGATAAAATAAATCAGCTCGATGGGAGCTACGCAAGAATGCTGCGTTCTGTTCTGAACAAATCCTAGAAGCAGCACCCTACAAAACAGCAACACTTTATAAAATAACTTACATTTCTATCTTGCAAAGCCTCCAAGTAAATCAAACAAGACACGCAGAGCGCTGCTGGAGAAGTAAGGAGGAACTCATAAGTGACTCTTATGGACTCCTACACAGGGACACACCAGAGTTGGCCGATTAGCCAAGACTAGCATACATAAGCTCTAGAAGAGCAATTGCAGATAGGGATGCGAGCGAGCAATTGCAGATAGGGATGCAAGCGAGCGAGCGAGAGAGAGAGAGAGAGAGAGAGAGAGAGAGTCTAAGGAAATCATGCGATCATTACTATCAGCGGGACTAAATGATCATATATATATATATAGGTATGCTTAGTGCATCCATCAGACACTCTATCTGATGAATGCATTAAGCATGAAACTTGGGGTCACAGATACCACCATGTAATATATATATATATATATATATAACAGCACTATCTTTGATATTGAGCACTTTATTCAATAATACCGCCAAATTTGGTCCACTACGGCCACCTGCTTCCCATCACGAAAACTATCGTGCCTGTAGCACGACATGATGATGATGATGATTACAATATATATATATATATTTTGTATATATATATTTGTATTATTCGGTAAAGTATATATATATATATATATATATATATATATATATGTATATTACAATATATATATATATATATATATATATATTTGTGTTATTCGGTAAAGTAAATTTTTTTTTTTTCACCTCGACTTAATGATGAAAATATATATATTATATTATAACAGTGTTGGTTGACACTAAATCACTTTGTGGATTTGTGTCGAACCAAGTGATATATAATATGGAGAGTGCTCAATATCTAGGATAGAGCTATTATATAATAATAATAATAATACGTATATATTAGATATATGTAAATTTAATTCATGGAATTTATAATGCGACCCCCGGGTTTCATGGAGTTTTTTTTCCAAAACAACAATCATCATGTAACGTTTGGCTGGGCTGTGGTTAAACTCTCTCTTTCTTCATTTCTATTTCAGTTTTTCTGTCTCTCTCCGTCTGTTAGTCTGTCTCGATATATATATATAAATATATATATATATATATATATATATATATATATATATATATATATATATATATATATATCTTATACACAGAGACACTCGCACATACACACATCTATATATATATCATGCAAATTCTATTTATAGATAAATAAAGGAAAAGAGATGATGATGATGATGATGATGATGATGATGATGATGATGATGATGATGATGATCTGACATTATTTCAACAAAAATATACCCGAGGTAGCGGTTTCAATACCGTTCCCCGTCGGTCTACCGAGTAATAATAACAATGGCATGCGTGTAAGAATCGTTTAAGAGATACACGAAGGCAAACATGTTTATTTTCAAAAGACTGACTGGAGGCTAATCTGGAGATGTCAAACATTAAAGGTTGCCATGTCGAAGTGAGAAATGTTGACGAGAACCGGAAGGCAGTGTGGCCAATGAAAACAAATAGAAACTTAACCGCCTTCAACTGAGACGGCTGTCTGTTGTTGCTCAGACTAAGATAGATAGATAGATAGATAGATAGAGCAATAAATCCTCCGAGATTTATAGAAACAGTATCGCCCATAGATAAGTACACTCCTAACAATTAAAAAGAAAAGTCAATTTTCCTAAAATCAAACACACCAACATTTTCTTATTTCTTGTGGAACATTAAACAATGAAAATAGATTTTGTTAGGTAGAGTAACGCCTATAAATAAGTACACCTCCAACAATTTTTTGATAAAAAGTTAATTTTATTCAAAAGCAAAGATACAAGTTTTTTTTTTTTTAAAGATTTATAGTTGAACATTAAACAATGAAAATAGATTTTATTAGCTATAGTATCGCCTATAAAAAAAAGTACATCCTCAAGAATATTTTATAAAAAGTTAATTTTTTTTCTAAACCAAAGATACAAGCATTTTATCATTTCTAGTGGAACATTATACAATGAAAATAAATATTATTTGATAGAGTATCCCCAATAAATAAGTACAAACTTAATATTTTAGAAAAAGTTATTTTTCTTTTATACCAAAGGTTCAAGGACTTTTTTAATTTGAAGAGGAACATTATACAATGAAAATGGATATAGTTAAGTAAAATATCACCAGGAAATAAGTACACATTAGCTATTTTTAATAGAAGTTATTTTTCTTCTAAACCAAAGATTCCAGAAGTTTTTTTATTTTAAAAGGGAACATTATACAATGAAGATGGATATTATCAGGTAAAGTATCGCTCATAAATAAGTACACACCCAACAATTTTAAATAAAAGTTCTTTTTTAACCAAAAATACCAAGATTTTTTTTATGGATCCTCATTCAATGAAAGAATATATAATTAAGAATTATGTTTACCAAAATATGCCATTAAAGAAATCAAAGAAACCAAACAAATGAGTGTCATATTAGGCATGTTCAAAAATATTTAGCATCTTTTTTAAAAAATGATTTTATAGTAATTAGGAGATTGGATTTGATAAAAATTAGGGGATTGGATTTGATAAAAATTAGGAGATTGGATTTGATAAGCTGACTGTAAAAACTAACCCATAAGGAATGCAGGAACATAAGATCTCCCGGGAATTGCGCAAGGGAATCAAATTTGGCCATAATGGCAATTAGTATATACTCAAACCAGCATCTATCCTAACAAATGAGATGCACAATGTTCAATGGGATTTTGAGATCAAAAAATTACTCTTATAATAACTCGAATATGGCTACGAAGAGGACACCTAAGTTGAGAAAAGATAATCGTTCATAACAGAAGCCCAGAATAATGCTACCAGAATCAATTAGGTAAAAGCTAGAATAATTAAAATTCAGCAAATAGCAAAAAATTGTCAAAAGACCATACCGAGTGTTAATTAATAAGAACTCAGCATTTAACAAATTTTGCCATTTAAGCAGTCCATAAAGTTAAAATAAAAGAAAGTAAAAAAGTTAACAAATAATTAAATAGCTAATTAGTCAAAGTGCTAAAAACGATCTTATAAACGATAAAGAATCAAATACGGTCATTAAGTACGGATAACCATGCTAGAATTTAATAAAAGTTACTCTTCATCCTTTCTCTTTAATAATGATCATCTGACAGCCCGTAGATAATATAGGTACGATGTGCATACGATAAGTTTCCAGACTTTTTTCGTATGGGCATTTAAAATTCAGTGTTATTGCAATATATCTTTTGAGATGACTGGCTAATTTCTATGATTTCAGGTTCAAAGGGACAGCTACAGCAGTAATTGGAATACACTCTACTAAAACCTGATTGTCACAGCTGGTGAATTTCAAAAATGCAATCTGGACGTGAGGACACTTTAGAAGAACGATATGCAATAAAATTCTGTTTTAAACTTGGAAAAAATGACACAGAAATGTATGGAATGCTTCAGACAGCTTTTGAAGCATCTTGCATGAATCGAGCATCAGTTTTTGAGTGGCATAAGAGATTTAAGGATGGCAGGGAGTCTGTGAGGGGTGATGATAGGTGTGGCAGAAGTAAGGAAGTCAATGCACCAGAGTTGATTGGCCAAACGGTTAGGGTTAGGGTTATTATGTTGAGGTTTTTAGGGAGTTCAGGAAGAGATTCCGTCGGAAGAGGCAGCACTCTTCAAATCGGGTCAGTGGCATTTCCAACAGGACAATACACCAGTTCACAACTCCATCACTGACTATTTGACCATGATGGGTATCAAGACAGTTCCTCAGCCTCCCTGTTGTTGAGACCTTGCTCCTGTGACTTTTGGATATTCCCTAAGCTCAGAGGCTGTCGTTATAAGACAATTGAGGAGATGAAAGAGGGTGTGACGAAGGTCATTGACACGCTCACACAAGAGGACTTCCATGGGTCCTTCAAGAAGTTGTTGGAACGGTACAACAAGTGCATTGCAGCCGGTGGAGATTATTTAAAGGGGACTAGAGTTTCATGTGTGTACTATCAATAAAAGTGCCGATACGAAAAATGTCTGGAAACTTATCGTATGAAGCTCATAATATAATGGGAGAAGTCACCGTGGCGTAATGGTTAACCATTACGCCACGGTGACTTCTCCCATTATAAGTTTCCAGACATTTCCAGACAGTGCTGGCCTCTTCCTTAGGAATCTCTTCCTGAACCCCCTTAAAACCTCAACATAGTAACCCTAACCCTAACCGTTTGGCCAATCAACTCTGGTGTATTGATTTCCTTACTCCTCCCACACCTCTCACCACTCCTCACAGAATCCTTGTGGTCTCGAGGTAAAAGCGTTCGAACTCCGTTCGTGTTATCATTTTCACTTTCATGCTAAAAGTCTTGCTAAAAGTACGAGCCCCCTTATATCCCCTGTAACGGGTTGAATAGTATCACTGCTCTTTTTCTACTAAGATGACTTTGAGCATTTAATAACGCATGTAGAAATAATATTTCAAGTGACAATAAAAGGAAATTGCATGTGGTATGACCTGGACATGGCTAAGAAGGGGAACCCCGTCAGAGACAAATGAATCTCTTTTAAGAACAATGTGGCCAAATGCGGTAAGAACTATTTATGTCAACGAAAAAAAAAAAACTGATAATATACAGTGAAACGGTTAATTACATAATAAGCGAATGCAGAAAATTGGACAAAAAAAAAAAAACAATACAAGAATATGCATGATTGAGTAGGAGAGTTGATCAACAGCGAATTGTGCAAGTGATAAAGTTTTTTCTGTGCTGAAAAATGGTAAATGCGCAAATCAGGTTCTGTCCAAGAAAATGAGATGTAACATTCTTTGGTAGTTTGACATAGAAAGGTATGACCAAATCCTGTGTCAATTACCAAGAAGAAAAGAACTCATCATATCGTTGATTTTGTCTTTCTAGCTGACCCCAGAGTGAAAATAAAAGAATGTGAAAAACTGGACAAATTTCTGGACCTTACATGAGAACTGAAAAATTGTTGAACTTGAAGGTGACGGTGGTACCAATTGTAGTTGGTGCACTCGGAACACTCTGAAGGAATCGGGAAAATACTGGGAGAATTAGATATTACGGGAAGAATTAACACCTTAGCACCGTTAAAATCAGTTAGAATACGAAGAAGAGTCCTGGAAAGCTGAAGAGACTTGCTGTCACTTATTCTCAAATCTTCATTCAATCTCTGGCATTTTTGTAGCATTATTTTAAACTGAGTCTCGAGTCTTCCGAAATAGATCGTAGAAATCAGGTTGGTTGGGTTTTATGGCATATTAATCTTTATAGGTTATTTAATGTCAATTCCTCTTTATACACACTCACACACACACACACACACACATATATATATATATATATGTATATATATATATGTATGTATGTATGTATGATGAATAAATATATATTAGATTTTATATATCTAATGCCATGGAAGTTTGTCTGCATTAAATATATAAAATCTAATATATATATATATATATATATATATATATATATATATATATATATATACTACTAATATTATTATATAATACCTCTGTCGCAGATATTGAGCACTCTTCAAATTATATCGCACTTAGTTCGCCACAAACCCATAAAGTGAATTAGTGACAAACAATACCATTACAATATATATATATATATATATATTGAAGAGTGTATATTTAGGCAACAAGTTATTATTCAAGCAAGTTTTGTTGAAGACAATGGAACACTGTTTATTATTTTTAATTTTTTTTCAAGACTCCTAGTTGTTTTTCTCGTTTTGTGATCTAGATGATAAAGGAATGGTCCCATATCTTCAAGCCAAGCGCTTTAAACCATACTATTGTTTGTCATTAGGGGTAGTGTAGTTTTGAGTTGAATGTTGAGTTTTACTGTATTAATGATTATTAATTATCCTTTAAAAATAATAAACAGTGTTCCATCGTCTTTAACAAAACTTGTTTGAATATATATATATATATATATATATATATATATATATATACAAGTGATTTATAAGTAAATAGTTTGTAGGTAACATTTTTAAACGAGTCAGTGGTCATTTGTTTGAACACAGTGAAGTGGTTTAAAGTCTAGAAAATAATTAAGCAGTTCTGTAAGACCCACTGATAGGACGCTAAATGGTACCACCACTCAGGGTACCTGGGGGTAATGGCACTGAAGGAGTATTCCACATTTCCTAATGCTACTGGACTGGAGCCTCAACATAAGATGGTTTATTATCATATATAGGAGACTCGTTGGGGGGGTACTCCTTCTCCAGAGATGCAATCGGTGGATTCCACAGTCACGACCCCAACCGGCTGGGCTTGGAGAATTCACTTGTTGCTTATAAGGCCTTAAAATGAAAGGTAGAAAAGAATTAAAAAGCTGGATCATCGAAAGAGTCCATTACATTCATTAGCTTCTAAACAGTATACAACACTTACTTTCATAATGAATTCTCAGTTGATTAAATAACGAAAATGCTTTTTGTTAAACCTTCATCGATAATAAAGATAGATATAGAAAACTTGAATGAATAGTTTGATTGATCGAATTTGCTGTGCCTCCCACAAAGTTACGATATGGCGAAAGGTCTCTGGGGTATGTTTTCGCTTTTTTGGATTTATTTCTCCCGAGAGACTCGACGGCTCATACATTAGCGATTCATTCAGCCTTAACATATATGAGGTGATACTGTCTGGAGAATGAGCACTGGAAGACATATGCTAGAAATATTGGTACTTGATTACGACTGATAGATAGATAGATAGTTTGGTTTGGTTTCTTTGTTTAATGGCATATCAACTTTTTTTAGGTTATTTACTGCCAAAGCCATTCTCCTAGAAGAACAGTAGTGGTACTATTTAACCCATAGCTGGGAGGATAAGGGGGTTCATACCTTTCCCGAGGGTATTTGCCCGAAAGTGAACGTAATAGCGCGACTGGGGTACGAACTCGCGTACTACGATTCTGCAGTCCATCGCTTTAACCATTACACCACGAGGACACCCAGATAGATAGATAGATAGATAGATAGATAGATAGATAGATAGATAATATGTAAAAGATGTAAAAGTAAAAGTCAGATTGATTGAATCAGGTGTAACGAGAGAAAGTGCGCAGGTATGTGTGTGTATGTGTGTGTCAGAGAGAGAGAGAGAGAGAGAGAGAGAGAGAAGTTGTGTTTGTTTGAGAGGCAGAGAGCATTAGTCAGTTCGAATTAAGTGAATAGATCGATAGATTAATAGGATGTATGTTAGTCAATGAATGATATATATATATATATATATATATATATATAGAGAGAGAGAGTTTGTGTCTGAGTGAATGAGAGAGATAGAGATACAGAGAGAGGTGGAAGAGAACATGTGTGTGTTTGTGTGTTAGTGTGTGCGAAAGAAAAAAAAAATATATATATATATATGTGTGTGTGTGTGTGTCTATATATATATATATGTATATAGAGAGAGATAGATAGATAGAGAGAGCGAGAGAGACAGAGATGAAGAGAGATAGAGAGACAGAGAGAGAAAATCAGATAGAGTGAGAAGGGCACAAGTGCCCCTTGTAAAGGTTTTATTCTTTTGATACATCAGAATCACCAGCGTGTACATGTATTTCTCCGCAATGTTCCTTTTTTTACCTTGAAAAGTCATTTCTCCACCACCCATCCACCTGACTTCGTACGGCCGAAATTCAAATTTGGTAAAAAATTACTCTAATTAGTCGCGCTAATGAACATTACAGACCCCACAGCTGTTAAATTCGTTCCCTAAACAATTTAAAGGGGTTTATAAACGTCTAATGGTTTGTCACGAACGTTTCTTTGTGTGTAATCTTAAGGCCTCAGAAGCCGAAACAGCTGAATATCATATCAACAGAGAAAAGTATTACCCGGATGTTTTTTTTTCTTCGGGGGGCAGTTAGCTCCCTACTCTTCAAATTCTATTGGTTACTTCCGATAAGAAAATGTTTTCATTTATCATTGACTATTCGACAACTATTTCTTTCATCTCATTTCTCTTGCTTCTTTCCTTGTGCAGTATTTGATGAAATATGGTGCATTCAATAGGTTTCTAGACTTTTTTGTACAGGCATTTACTATTGTCGTAGACTCTTGAAAATTGACTACGTTATTGCTATACATCTTATGAGATGACTGACCAATTTTTATGATTTCAGATTCAAAGGAACAGCTAGAGCAGTAATTGGAATACACCCTACTAAAACCTGATTGTCACAGCTGGTGAATTTCAAAAATGCAATCTAGACGTGAGGACACTTTAGAAGAACGATATGCAATAAAATTCTGTTTTAAACTTGGAAAAAATGCCACAGAAACGTATGGAATGCTTCAGACTACTTTTGGATCATCTTACATGAATCGAGCATCAGTTTTTGAGTGGCATTAGAGATTCAATGAAGCCAGGGTGTCTGTGAGGGATGATGAGAGGTGTGGGAGGAGTAAGGAAACGAATACACCAGAGTTGATTGGCCAAAGGTTTAGGGTTAGGGTTACTATGTTGAGGTTTTAAGGGGGTTCAGGAAGAGATTCCGTCGGAAGAGGCCAACACTCTTCAAATCGGGTCGGTGGCACTTCCACCAGGACAATACACCAGTCCACAACTCCATCCATGTCACTGACTATTGGACCAAGATGGGCATCGAGACAGTTCCTCACCCTCTCTATAGTCCAGAGCTTTCTCCCTGTGACTTTTGGTTATTCCCTAAGTTTTGAAGCATCTTACATGAATCGAGCATCAGTTTTTGAGTGGCATAAGAGATTCAAGGAAGCCAGGGTGTCTGTGAGGGATGATGAGAGGTGTGAGAGGAGTAAGGAAGTCAATACACCAGAGTTGATTGACCAAACGGTTAGGGTTAGGTTTACTATGTTGAGGTTTTAAGGGAGTTCAGGAAGAGATTCCGTCGGAAGAGGCCAGCACTCTTCAACTTGGGTCAGTGGCACTTCCACCAGGACAATGCACTAGTCCACAACTCCATTTCTGTCACAGACTATTTGACCACGATAGGCATCAAGACTGTTGCTCAGCCTTCCTATAGCCCAGACCTTGCTCCCTGTGACTTTTGCTTATACCCTAAGCTCAGAGGCTGTCGTTATGAGACAATTGAGGAGATGAAAGAGGCTGTGACGAAGGTCATTGACACGCTCACACAAGAGATCATCGATGGGGCCTTCCAGAAGTTGTTGGAACGGTACAACAAGTACATTGCAACCGGAGGAGATTACTTGGAAGGGGACTAGAGTTTCATGTGTGTACTATCAATAAATGTGCCCATACAAAAAATAGTCTGGAAACTTATTTAATGATCCTCGTATTATTTATTGAATACAATAGAATATAATATATGAATTTCTTTCATGAAGCATTGTCAAGTATTTTTTTTATTTTTGATTAGTATTTCCCTCATCTTATTTCTCTTCCTACTTATTGTCGTTTTTAGTGTCATGGTTACCATTTTAGGATAATGGGCACGGGGAATCAAGTTCAAATCCTGGATAAGGATGCTTACATTTCACATATCTAATTCCCTTGGGAAAGGTATAAATCCTGTTACTCTCAAGCTATGCGAAGGTAATAAGATTGACTGGGTTCTTTAACTTTGGTGTATCAACCAATGTAGGAGAAGGAAAACTCTGAATTCAAACTTGTTAAACTCTACAGAAAATTTACCTTGTGTCGTACTGAGAGGTTGGTTTTATGTTTATATTTTTCTTGCTTTATTCATTCTGGTAGTAATAGATGTTCGAGGATCATTAAATAAGTTTGCAGACTTTTTTCGTATGGGCACTTTTATTAATAGTACACACATGAAACTCTAGCCCCCTTCGAAGTAATCTCCCACAGCTGCAATGCATATGTTCTACCGTTCCACAAACTTCTGGAAGGCTCCATGGAAGTCCTCTTGTGTGAGCGTGTCAATGACCTTCGTCACAGCCTCTTTCATCTCCTCAATTGTCTCATAACGACAGCCTCTGAGCTTAGGGAATAACCAAAAGTCACAGGGAGCAAGGTTTGGACTATAGGAAGTCTGAGGAACTGTCTTGATACCCATCTTGGTCAAACAGTCTGTGACAAGGATGGAGTTGTGGACTGGTGTATTGTCTTGGTGGAAGTGCCACCGACCTGATTTGAAGAGTGCTGGCCTCTCCGACGGAACCTCTTCCTGAACTCCCTTAAAACCTCAACATAGTAAACCTAACCCTAACCGTTTGGCCAATCAACTCTGGTGCATTGACTTCCTTACTCCTCCCACACCTCTCATCATCCCTCACAGACTCCCTGCATTCCTTGAATCTCTTATGCCACTCTAAAACTGATGTTCGATTCATGCAAGATGGTCGAAAAGCAGTCTGAAGAATTCCGTACGTTTCTGTGGCGTTTTCTCCAAGTTTAAAACAGAATTTTATTGTATATCGTTCTTCTAAAGTTTCACATTGCATTTTTGAAATTCACCACCTATGACACTCAGGCTTTAGTAGGGTGTATTCCAATTGCTGCTGTAGCTGTTCATTTGAACCTGAAATTATAAAAATTGGCCAGTCATCTCATACGATGTATAACAATAACATAGTGAATTCTCAAGAGTCTACGTCAATAGTAGATGTCCATACGAAAAAAGTCTGGAAACCTATTGAAGGCACCGCGTAGAAATACTTGTCTGTTTTTTTTGGACGAAGCATTGTCAATAATTATTAATTTTTGACAGGTAAGTATTTATCTAACCCTTCCATTTCGAGCAGTATGCAACACAAGGTCAATTTCTAAGCTGAGTACAGTAGATTTGAATTTACATCCCTCTTTCTCAAGTCTAGTCGCCTTACCAAGGCTGAATTATTCAGTCTGCCCTATAATTTGCTAGGTGGGTAGGAAGAGAAGAGATAAATAACCCACGAAGGTTGATATGCCATGAAGATAAAAACAAAACAAAAACAAACCATGAAGTAAAAAGTGATTGTATGAACCTTGCCAATGGTGGTATTTTTTCAATCATCGCCGGTTCAGGCTAACTGGTAAAGCCCAAGCGAGGATTTTGTTGGGACAAGAACACACACACACAAAACAGAGAGAGAGAGAGAGAGAGAGAGAGAGAGAGAGAGAGAGATAACAGCATAGTTAAATAGGACGATTGAAAGACAGATTAATATTGATAAGAGAGAGAGAGAGAGAGAGAGAGAGAGAGAGAGAGAGAGAGAGAGGAGGATATGGATCGAAACATATTTTAATAGGATGACTGATAGTCATTGATATTGGTGAGAGAGAGAGAGAGAGAGAGAGAGAGAGAGAGAGAGAAGGGGGGGATATGAATCGAAACATATTTTAATAGGATGACTGATAGTCATTGATATTAGAGAGAGAGAGAGAGAGAGAAGGAGAGAGAGAGAGAGAGAGAGAGAGATGAATAGCTTTCAATAGGACGACAAAAAAAAACAACCAGACAGATTTACAGTATGTACCGGTAAATAAACTGCCAATCAAATAAAATATGATAAGTTAAAAACTGACAACCGGACAGATAGAATTGATTAAGACAGATATGTTAATCGACAGATGTAAGTAAATATGCCAAAAACAGAAATACATGAATACATATCTAGCTAGCTAGATATAAGGTGTGAAAGATGTATATATATATATATATATATATATATATATATATATATATATAGGTTTGTTTAAGTTGGGTTTTTATGGCATATCAAACACTATAGGTTAATCCTGTTCACACACACACACACACACACACACACACACACACATATATATATATATATATATATATATATATATATATATATATATATATGTGCATGATTTTTAAGCACATTTTCTAGATAACATTGTTAAACGAACCTGATCTCTTTTTTGCATACGTTAAATGGTTTCAAGTATTGCTATATAACACAATCATTTGTTTGCACCCATCATTTGTTCTATTTCATCCATAGATAGGACCCTATCAGGTGCTACCACTCCAGGTCAGAGTGGACCAAGGAGCAATGCCAATGAAGGGGTACTCTACATTTCCGAAATCTTCAAGGCTGAAGCCTCTCTATCAGATATTTAAATGTCATATCAGGATATATATATATATATATATATATATATATAGAGAGAGAGAGAGAGATGAGTAAGGACAAAAATTAGGTAGATTATACACGTAGATGGACAGCTAGTTATGCAGAATATTGCGAGAAATTTTGTTCAATGCTGAATTCTCCCTAATGGCAAATTGTCCAGTCGGCTGAGGCTGTAGAATACACCGACTGCACCTCTGCAGAGAGGTAAGACTCCCCTCCCAATAAGTGTCCTGGATATGACACTAAACGATCTGATGGTGAGGTCCCAGTAATGCTGTGGCTTTGGGGAATACGGAGTACCCCTTTATTGCCATTGTTCCCGGGTCCACTCTGGCCTGGCGTGGTAGCACCTGATAGGGCCCTATCTATCGGTTAAATAGAACTAACGGCATACTTATGCTGAACTGAATTGTTTGATTAAACAGAATAGCTTGAAATAGAAATGTTTTTCACAATTAGATTGTACTTACATTTAAACTGCGTGCTCATGCTAAACTGAATTATTTGAAATTGAACTGTTTTTCACATTGAAACTGTACTTACACTAAACTGAATTGTTATATATAACTGCTTGAATAAACTGAATTGTTAGAAATAGAAATGTTTTTGACAATTAAATTGTGTACTCATGCTAAACTGAATTGTTTTAAATAGAACTGATAATTTGCATAAAAAAGGATTTGGCGTTAAATTATCTACAAAGGTTGATATGCCATTAAATCCAACCAACCAACCTAATGGCAAAGTTATTTTCCCCTCGCATACACACAGATATGAACAATCTATGACAAATAATGAGATAGATATCAACAGAGAAAAGTATACGCACACACACACACATATACATACACGTGTATATACACAATATATTTCATGTATAAAATTTAAAAAAATAATAAAACAGGATAAAAACTCAAGACTCACACTTTCACGTTGACGATCCTTAGGTAAACTTGTACTCTATATGTTTGATTTTGTTAGATTTGACGTAAATAAACCGAACAAATGTGTACTCTTATTTGTTAGCTTACCTGAGGATTGACAACGTGAAACACAGAGTTGTGAGTTTTTTTTTTGTTTTATTTTATCATTATCCTATTTTATACTTGAAGTATATTGTGATAATGCCCAGCATTTTACTGCATAGACCCCTGTAAAGATTTCAGGGATTAAAAACGCCTTTAACGTAAATTTGAATTCTATTTATCCTACCCTTATATATATATATATATATATATATATATATATATATATATATATATACAATTTTAATATTAATCATTGTTAACGATATTTACAAAAAGTGCTCAGCATCAGTGATAAAACATAGATATATCTTAGGTTAGCGTAGACAGCGCATGATGACTGTCAATTTATATATATATATATATATATATATATATATATATATATATATATATATATATATACGCTCCCCCATGGGTTTTAAGCACTCTGGCGAAGGAATTTTCGGCTGCCGCTCGCATAATGCAAAGCTCTTCGAAAGAATTGAGCTCTCTGGTAGCCGATAGGGTATAAAAATATAAACAAACGAACGCTGCTGCTGCTGTTGCCACATAATACCTTATAATTCCTTAGCCAACGTGGTTCACTTGTTGGCCGAGCGGTCTGATTCTAAGTCTAACGTAAAGTTGGGTGGGTTTCAATCCTAGCTTCAAGCGTCCTACGTGTCTAGCCACACTGAAGAGTTGTGATACAACGAAAAAGTCTGTGGATGACAATATATGTATATATATATATGTGTATGTGTGTGTGTGTATATATTGACAATATATATATATATATATATATGCGCGTAAGAAGAACCCCAAGTTCAATGTTAGAACAGTGGTGAATTTAACTCTTCAACAAGTTAATTCCAAAATCAAAACAGGAAAAGAAAGCATCAAACCTCTGCTTTTGTTTTCCTTTGACTGGAAGGTTGTTGGAAATAAAACTGCAGTTGGTATAATCACCAGTTATATTGCCATGCTTGTCACAAGGCGGTAGCTATGTAGATCCAGAAAGTCACATAATCGTACAATTGTATGTCACTAGTCTTCAAACCCTCACGGATGTCATAAAACCATATTATCCTATGCATCTTGTATTTTTTTCAAACATTTAATTAATTATTATTCCGGATATTTGAGTTGTAATTTAGGTGGTAAAGACAGATCAAATATGTCAAGATGTGGCAGCCACCGTATATATATATATATATATATAATGGCTGCCACATATTGACATATTTGATCCGTCTTTCTCTCTCTCTCTCTCTCTCTCTCTCTCTCTCTCAATATATATATATATATATATATATTTATGTGTGTGTGTGTATGGAGAGAGAGAAAAAGAGAGAAAGAGGAGAGAGATTATAATCAACTAGAGACAAAGACATTGATAAACACCTAAAAGCACATCTATATTCACATACAAACACACACACACACATACACACACACTCCCCTCCTTACATAAATAATTGAACAGGCTAAAATGGAGGGGATCTGAAGAGTGTCTTCTGGATTGATACGCGGAACTGCGGGATAAGTGATACAAAAACCGTGGACCCATTTAGTTGGAAATCTCAGGGAGAATGAAAAGAGACAAGTTGCGTGTCGGGAATGGTTGGGTTTGATGTGGGGGAAGGGGACTGAAACATTGCTAGCGTTAATAAACAGGAAAGAAACTAAGGACCGGGAAATGAAAGAAGACCAACGGACAGAAACACTGCGGCAGAAAACCAGGAAACGATGGATATTCAAAACAGTGCAAACCTGGTTATAAATCAAATTCAGGAAGCGCTACATTTTCGACTAACAACCTCTCTGTTCCCACATGTCTCTCTCTCTCTCTTTCTCTCTCTCTCAATATATATATATATATATATATATATGCATACATGCATATATACATATATATGTGTTTGTGCGTTCGGTGTCTTTTGAAAATTATTTATATACATATATATATATATATATATATACATATATATATGTACATATATATATAGTGTATGGTTATGTAAGTGTTTAGGATGTGCACAAATTAGTGCGGCACTTTCTTGAAAATAAAACTATATAAAATTAAAAGCAAAATAAGAAACTTTATAAAATAAAAGGCAAAATAAGAAACTATATAAAATAAAAAGCAAAATAAGAAACTAAATAAAATAAAAAACAAAATAAGAAACTATATAAAATTAAAGGCAAAATAAGAAACTACATAAAATAAAAAGCAAAATAAGAAACTATATAAAATCAAAAGCAAAATAAGAAACTCTATAAAATAAAAAGCAAAATAAGAAACTCTATAAAATTAAAAGCAAAATAAGAAACTATATAAAATTAAAGGCAAAATAAGAAACTATATAAAATTAAAAACGAAATGAGAAACTACATTCTATTAAAAGCAAAGTAAAAAATTATATAAAATAAAAAGCAAAATAAGAAACTATATA
Source organism: Sepioteuthis lessoniana (assembly GCA_963585895.1). NCBI lineage: Eukaryota > Metazoa > Mollusca > Cephalopoda > Myopsida > Loliginidae > Sepioteuthis > Sepioteuthis lessoniana. The sequence continues at coordinate 70,883,386 of OY757936.1, forward strand.
AAATAGAAAGCAAAATAAGAAACTATATAAAATAAAAAGCAAAATAAGAAACTATATAAAATAAAAAGCAAAATCAGAAACTATATAAAATAAAAAGCAAAATAAGAAACTACATAAAATAAAAAGTAAAATAAGAAACTATATAAAATAAAAAGAAAAATAAGAAACTATATAAAATTAAAGGCAAAATAAGAAACTCTATAAAATAAAAAGCAAAATAAGAAACTATATAATATTAAAAGCAAAATAAGATACTATATAAAATTAAAAGCCAAATATAAAACTATATAAAATTAAAGGCAAAATAAGAAACTATATAAAATAAAAAGCAAAAAAAGAAACTATATAAAATAAAAACCAAAAGAAGAAACTATACAAAATTAAAGTCAAAATATGAAATTATATAAAATAAAAAGCAAAATAAGAAACTATATAAAATAAAAAGCAAAATAAAAAAATTATATAAAATTAAAAGCAAAATAAGAAATTATATAAAATAAAAAGCAATATAAAAAACTATATAAAATGAAAAGCAAAATAGGAAACTATATAAAATTAAAAGCAAAATAAGAAACTATATAAAATAAAAAGCAAAATAAGAAACTATATAAAATTAAAAGCAAAATAAGAAACTATATAAAATAAAAAGCAAAATAAGAAACTATATAAAATTAAAAGCAAAATAAGAAACTATATAAAATAAAAAGCAAAATAAGAAACTATATAAAGTAAAAAGGAAAATGAGAAACTATATAAATTACAAAGCAAAATAAGAAACTATATGAATTACAAAGCAAAATAAGAAACTATATAAAATAAAAAGCAAAATAAGAAACTATATAAAATTAAAAGCAAAATAAGAAACTATATAAAATAAAAAGCAAAATAAGAAACTATATAAAATTAAAAGCAAAATAAGAAACTATATAAAATAAAAAGCAAAATAAGAAACTATATAAAATAAAAAGCAAAATAAGAAACTATATAAAATAAAAAGCAAAATAAGAAACTATATAAATTACAAAGCAAAATAAGAAACTATATGAATTACAAAGCAAAATAAGAAACTATATAAATTACAAAGCAAAATAAGAAACTATATAAAATAAAAAGCAAAATAAGAAATTATATAAAATTAAAGGCATAATAAAAAAATATATAAAAAAAAGCAAAAAAAGAAACTATATAAAATTAAAGGCAAAATAAGAAACTATATAAAATAAAAAAGCAAAATAAGAAACTATATAAAATTAAAAGCAAAATAAGAAACTTTATAAAATAAAAGGCAAAATAAGAAACTATATAAAATAAAAAGCAAAATAAGAAATTATATTAAATAAAAAGCAAAATAAGAAATTATATAAAATTAAAGGCAAAATAAGAAACTATATAAAATAAAAAGCAAAATAAGAAACTATATAAAATTAAAGGCAAAATAAGAAACTACATAAAATAAAAAGCAAAATAAGAAACTATATAAAATTAAAAGCAAAATAAGAAAATATATAAAATAAAAAGCAAAATAAGAAACTTTAAAAAATTAAAGGCAAAATAAGAAACTATATAAAATAAAAAGCAAAATAAGAAACTATATAAAATTAAAGGCAAAATGAGAAACTATATAAAATAATGAGAAAATAAGAAACTGTATAAGATTAAAGGCAAAATAAGAAACTATATAAAAGTAAAGGCAAAATAAGAAACTATATAAAATTAAAGGCAAAATAAGAAACTATATACTATTAAAAGCAAAATAAGAAATCATATAAAATAAAAAGCAAAATAAGAAACTATATAAAATAGAAAGCAAAATAAGAAACTATATAAAATTAAAGGCAAAATAAGAAACTATATAAAATAAAAAGCAAAATAAGAAACTATATAAAATTAAAGGCAAAATAAGAAACTATATAAAATTAAAAGCAAAATAAGAAACTATATAAAATTAAAGGCAAAAAAAGAAACCATATAAAATAAAAAGCAAAATAAGAAACTATATAAAATTAAAGGCAAAATAAGAAACTACATAAAATAAAAAGCAAAATAAGAAACTATATGAAATTAAAGGCAAAATAAGAAACTATATAATATTAAAAGCAAAATAAGATACTATATAAAATTAAAAGCCAAATATAAAACTATATAAAATTAAAGGCAAAATAAGAAACTATATAAAATAAAAAGCAAAAAAAGAAACTATATAAAATAAAAACCAAAAGAAGAAACTATACAAAATTAAAGTCAAAATATGAAATTATATAAAATAAAAAGCAAAATAAGAAACTATATAAAATAAAAAGCAAAATAAAAAAATTATATAAAATTAAAAGCAAAATAAGAAATTATATAAAATAAAAAGCAATATAAAAAACTATATAAAATGAAAAGCAAAATAGGAAACTATATAAAATTAAAAGCAAAATAAGAAACTATATAAAATAAAAAGCAAAATAAGAAACTATATAAAATTAAAAGCAAAATAAGAAACTATATAAAATAAAAAGCAAAATAAGAAACTATATAAAATTAAAAGCAAAATAAGAAACTATATAAAATAAAAAGCAAAATAAGAAACTATATAAAGTAAAAAGGAAAATGAGAAACTATATAAATTACAAAGCAAAATAAGAAACTATATGAATTACAAAGCAAAATAAGAAACTATATAAAATAAAAAGCAAAATAAGAAACTATATAAAATTAAAAGCAAAATAAGAAACTATATAAAATAAAAAGCAAAATAAGAAACTATATAAAATTAAAAGCAAAATAAGAAACTATATAAAATAAAAAGCAAAATAAGAAACTATATAAAATAAAAAGCAAAATAAGAAACTATATAAAATAAAAAGCAAAATAAGAAACTATATAAATTACAAAGCAAAATAAGAAACTATATGAATTACAAAGCAAAATAAGAAACTATATAAATTACAAAGCAAAATAAGAAACTATATAAAATAAAAAGCAAAATAAGAAATTATATAAAATTAAAGGCATAATAAAAAAATATATAAAAAAAAGCAAAAAAAGAAACTATATAAAATTAAAGGCAAAATAAGAAACTATATAAAATAAAAAAGCAAAATAAGAAACTATATAAAATTAAAAGCAAAATAAGAAACTTTATAAAATAAAAGGCAAAATAAGAAACTATATAAAATAAAAAGCAAAATAAGAAATTATATTAAATAAAAAGCAAAATAAGAAATTATATAAAATTAAAGGCAAAATAAGAAACTATATAAAATAAAAAGCAAAATAAGAAACTATATAAAATTAAAGGCAAAATAAGAAACTACATAAAATAAAAAGCAAAATAAGAAACTATATAAAATTAAAAGCAAAATAAGAAAATATATAAAATAAAAAGCAAAATAAGAAACTTTAAAAAATTAAAGGCAAAATAAGAAACTATATAAAATAAAAAGCAAAATAAGAAACTATATAAAATTAAAGGCAAAATGAGAAACTATATAAAATAATGAGAAAATAAGAAACTGTATAAGATTAAAGGCAAAATAAGAAACTATATAAAAGTAAAGGCAAAATAAGAAACTATATAAAATTAAAGGCAAAATAAGAAACTATATACTATTAAAAGCAAAATAAGAAATCATATAAAATAAAAAGCAAAATAAGAAACTATATAAAATAGAAAGCAAAATAAGAAACTATATAAAATTAAAGGCAAAATAAGAAACTATATAAAATAAAAAGCAAAATAAGAAACTATATAAAATTAAAGGCAAAATAAGAAACTATATAAAATTAAAAGCAAAATAAGAAACTATATAAAATTAAAGGCAAAAAAAGAAACCATATAAAATAAAAAGCAAAATAAGAAACTATATAAAATTAAAGGCAAAATAAGAAACTACATAAAATAAAAAGCAAAATAAGAAACTATATGAAATTAAAGGCAAAATAAGAAACTATATAAAATTAAAGGCAAAATAAGAAACTATATAAAATAAAAAGCAAAATAAGAAACTATATAAAATTAAAGGCAAAATAAGAAACTACATAAAATAAAAAGCAAAATAAGAAATTATATTAAATAAAAAGCAAAATAAGAAATTATATAAAATTAAAGGCATAATAAAAAAATATATAAAAAAAAGCAAAATAACAAACTATATAAAATTAAAGGCAAAATAAAAAACTATATAAAAAAAAGCAAAATAAGAAACTATATAAAATTAAAGGCAAAATAAGAAACTATATAAGATAAAAAGCAAAATAAGAAACTATATAAAATAAAGGCAAAATAAGAAACTATATTAAATAAAAAGCAAAATAAGAAACTATATAAAATTAAAGGCAAAATGAGAAACTATATAAAATAAAGAGCAAAAAAAGAAACTATATAAAATTAAAGGCAAAATAAGAAACTATATAAAATAAAAAAGCAAAATAAGAAACTATATAAAATTAAAAGCAAAATAAGAAACTTTATAAAATAAAAGGCAAAATAAGAAACTATATAAAATAAAAAGCAAAATAAGAAATTATATTAAATAAAAAGCAAAATAAGAAACTATATAAAATAATGAGAAAATAAGAAACTGTATAAGATTAAAGGCAAAATAAGAAACTATATAAAAGTAAAGGCAAAATAAGAAACTATATAAAATTAAAGGCAAAAAAAGAAACCATATAAAATAAAAAGCAAAATAAGAAACTATATAAAATTAAAGGCAAAATAAGAAACTACATAAAATAAAAAGCAAAATAAGAAACTATATAAAATTAAAGGCAAAATAAGAAACTACATAAAATAAAAAGCAAAATAAGAAACTATATAAAAGTAAAGGCAAAATAAGAAACTATATAAAATTAAAGGCAAAATAAGAAACTATATAAAATAAAAAGCAAAATAAGAAACTATATAAAATTAAAGGCAAAATAAGAAACTACATAAAATAAAAAGCAAAATAAGAAACTATATAAAATAAAAAGCAAAATAAGAAACTATATAAAATTAAAGGCAAAATAAGAAACTATATAAAATAAAAAGCAAAATAAGAAACTATATAAAATTAAAGGCAAAATAAGAAACTACATAAAATAAAAAGCAAAATAAGAAATTATATTAAATAAAAAGCAAAATAAGAAATTATATAAAATTAAAGGCATAATAAAAAAATATATAAAAAAAAGCAAAATAACAAACTATATAAAATTAAAGGCAAAATAAAAAACTATATAAAAAAAAGCAAAATAAGAAACTATATAAAATTAAAGGCAAAATAAGAAACTATATAAGATAAAAAGCAAAATAAGAAACTATATAAAATTAAAGGCAAATTAAGAAAATATAAAATAAAAAGCAAAATAAGAAACTATATAAAATTAAAGGCAAAATGAGAAACTATATAAAATAAAGAGCAAAAAAAGAAACTATATAAAATTAAAGGCAAAATAAGAAACTATATAAAATAAAAAAGCAAAATAAGAAACTATATAAAATTAAAAGCAAAATAAGAAACTTTATAAAATAAAAGGCAAAATAAGAAACTATATAAAATAAAAAGCAAAATAAGAAATTATATTAAATAAAAAGCAAAATAAGAAACTATATAAAATAATGAGAAAATAAGAAACTGTATAAGATTAAAGGCAAAATAAGAAACTATATAAAAGTAAAGGCAAAATAAGAAACTATATAAAATTAAAGGCAAAAAAAGAAACCATATAAAATAAAAAGCAAAATAGGAAACTATATAAAATTAAAGGCAAAATAAGAAACTACATAAAATAAAAAGCAAAATAAGAAACTATATAAAATTAAAGGCAAAATAAGAAACTACATAAAATAAAAAGCAAAATAAGAAACTATATAAAAGTAAAGGCAAAATAAGAAACTATATAAAATTAAAGGCAAAATAAGAAACTATATAAAATAAAAAGCAAAATAAGAAACTATATAAAATTAAAGGCAAAATAAGAAACTACATAAAATAAAAAGCAAAATAAGAAACTATATAAAATAAAAAGCAAAATAAGAAACTATATAAAAGTAAAGGCAAAATAAGAAACTATGTAAAATTAAAAACAAAATGAGAAACTATATTCTTTTAAAAGCAAAATAAAAAATTATATAAAAGCAAAGTAAGAAACTATATAAAATTAAAAGCAAAATAAGAAACTATATAAAATAAAAAGCAAAATAAGAAACTATATAAAATTAAAACCAAAATAAGAAACTATATAAAATTAAAGGCAAAATAAGAAACTATACAAAATAAAAAGCCAAATAAGAAACTATATAAAATTAAAAGCAAAATAAGAAACTATATAAAATTAAAGGCAAAATAAGAAACTATACAAAATAAAAAGGAAAATAAGAAACTATATAAAATTAAAAGCAAAATTAGAAACTATATAAAATTAAAAGCAAAATAAGAAACTATATAAAATTAAAAGCAACATCAGAAACTATGTAAAATTAAAGGCAAAATAAGAAACTACATAAAATAAAATGCAAAATTAGAAACTATATAAAATAAAAGGCAAAAAAAGAAACTATATAAAATAATATATAGACAAAGAGACAAGGAAAAATTATAGTGGGCGTATTTATCTCTACAAGCAAACAATCACGACATGTAAATATACAGTGTTCCATATTGACCGAAAATATATTTGTTGGGCAAAAGTTAATAGTATAAATTCGCTTTGCTTCTGCGTATATAGTTTCAAAAAAGTGCTGCACTAATTTTGCATATCATACATACATATATGTCCATGCGTTGAAATATATATATATATATATATATATATATATATATATATATATATGTGTGTGTGTGTGTGTGTGTGTGTGTGTGTTTGTATGTATGTATAAGAGGTTTATGGTTCTTACTAATTCACTTCGTGAGTTGATGGAGGATCAAATGTTGCAGTATTGTTAAATGGTGCTCAATATCAATGATAGAGCATTTACACAGACACACACACACACACACACATATATATATATATATATGTATATATATTTATCTATATATATTGCATGGTACAGTGTGTGACCTTAGGTTTCATGCATTCAGCACTACACTTTAATATAAAATATATACAAGGACCATTAAATAAGTTTCCAGACTTTTTTTCGTATCGGCACTTTTATTGATAGTACACACATGAAACTCTAATCCCCTTCGAAGTAATCTCCTCCGGCTACAATGCATTTGTTGTATCGTTCCAACAACTTCTAGAAGGCCCCATGGAAGACCTCTTGTGTGAGCGTGTCAATCACCTTGGTCACAGCCTCTTTCATCTTCTCAATTGTCTCATAACGACAGCCTCTGAGCTTAGGGAAAAACCAAAAGTCTCAGAGGGCAAGGTATGGAATATAGGGAGGCTGAGGAACTGTGTTGATGTCCATCTTAGTCAAATAGTCTGTGACAAGGATGGAGTTGTGGACTGGTGCATTGTCCTAGTGGAAATGCCACTGAACCAATTTGAGGAGTGCTGGCCTCTTTCCCAGGCTTCTCTTCCTGAACTCCCTTAAAACCTCAACATAATAACCCTAACCCTAACCCTAACCATTAGGCCAATCAACTCTTCCTTACTCCTCCCACACCTCTCATCATCCCTCACAGACTCCGTGTCTTCCTTGAATCTCCTATGCCACTCAAAAACTCATGCTCGGTTCATGCAAGATGCTCCATAAGCAGTCTGAAGCATCCATACGTTTCTGTGGTATTTTTTTCCAAGTTTAATACAGAATTTTATTGCATATCGTTCTTCTAAAGTGTCCTCACGTCCAGATTGCATTTTTGAAATTCACCAGCTGTGACAATCAGGGTTTATTACAATTGCAGCTGTAGCTGTTCATTTGAACCTGAAATCATAAAAATTGGTCAGTCATCTCATAAGATGTATAGCAATAACATAGTGAATTTTCAAGAGTCTACGATAATTTTAAAGGCCTGTACAAAAAGTCTGGAAACTTATTGAATGCACCACATATATATATATATGATGGACACTCCTGTTAATTTTGACCGATGAGCACCAAGCAATTCTTACTAGTTCTTATGCCTGTGTCTCATATGACATTTCAATGCATTCAAGTCTGCAGATAGCGCATACAGGAGACTTAGATGAATTAGTTGGCATGACTGATCGCGTTTTTGCCTTCTTCCTCGATACTTTGAGATTTTAGAGGGTTTTTTTTCAAAGTTCTTGATGGATTTGTAATATTTTGCCCTCCAAACTTTATAAACTAAAGCAATTTGCTCTAATTTATCAACTTGTCTATCAAGAGTTATCCAACTGTTTTTTTTTAGCGTATCCCTGTATCTGATATATCGTTGTCAAGCATTTCTTCTTCCTTTATGTAACTGGCTATGAATGGATAACTTTCGTCCGCCAGTGGGAAATAAATCTAATTCCTGCTATACGCCCTCCCAAAAAGGGATATCCTGGATATGACATTAAATTGAATCAGACGGTAGGGTTCAATTCAGGAGATCTAAGGAATTTCAAATGCCTCTTCATTATCATTACTTGCATGTCAACAGAAACCCGAACTAGTGATACCTTTTAGGGTTCAATCTTTTGGTCAGATCTATTTAAAGATTATTTGTAATCAGTAAAAAAGACAAAACTCTTAAGTATCAACTATAAAAAACAAATTGATAATGAATATTGATAATGAATAAGAACGTACAATGAACGAGATTCCTTAACCTCGAGACATGAAATAACGCAAGACGGGTTTACATGCCGTTAAAATCAACTTGATGTCCAAAACGCGGAAACTGAAAAGAAAAAAATTCGTTTTATTTTCTTTTTTTCAAATTTTTAATGTGCATCTTTTTTTTCCAAAGAATATTCGCTTGGAATAGGAAGTTATTTAAAAATAAATGAATGGAAATGAAATTTATGATTTTTGAAAATAATCAATTTAAAAAAATTACTTTGAAGAGAATTTTATAGAGGAAGGAATATACGTAACTCGTTCAAATAACTATATTTCAACATGAAACTAAAGTTCTTTAAAAGCAACGCATCATAAATATTAGAATTTATTTTCCTACGCATGTTTGCTTGGCTAAGTTGCTAGCTTCTCAAGTTATCAGCATTGGCCCATTTGGAACGGCGGTCTAATCGGTAAAAAAATAGCACATAAGTATTGAGCAAATAGCCCAACATAAAGCTAATTTACGACTCTGCGTTTCACGGACTCGATCGTCAAGTGAGTTATTTTCAAAGTAACTTTCCTGACGATCAAGAATATGAAGAGATTGTATGTTTTTTTAGGACATTAATATCTATCATATAATGATAATACATTAAGCAAAGAAAACATGTAGCTACTTCACCATTCACGTCACAAATGTGATTTGGAGTTTCCAAAATATAATAAATCAGTGACAGGCCTGTTATCATCATCAACGAGCTTCTATTTCATTCATACTTGCTTTCTCTCTGTCTCTCTCGCTCTCCCTCCCCCCCTCTCTCTCTCTCTATATATATATATATATATATATATATATATATATCGGTGTGTAAATATAGTTAATATACTATATATCCAAATCCATATTCGTACATATTGCTTATAATTTATATTACTATTTCAGTAACGAGACAAGAACACCAGTTATGTAAATATTATATATATATATATATATATATATATATATATATATATATATATATATATATATATATATATATATATTTGTGTGTGTGTTTTCGCATTGTATTTATATTTGCAAAGAGGAACTAGGGTATACATTTCATATATATATATATATATATATATATATATATATGTGTGTGTGTGTGTGTGTGTGTGTGTGTTTATATATATATATATATATATACATTAGTGTGTTCGTAGATGTTTATATATATATATATATATATGTATATATATATAAACGTGTGTGAGAGAGTTACAAAAAGAGTATATATATTTATATAAGATATGTTTGCTTTTTTTATTCTTATATTTCAACATATGGAATCGCACTTAGGAAATTCTGCCTTCCCTTTTTACACTTATTACACATCTCACTTTTCTCTGACTTCTCTCTTTCACACACAGGCATCATATATTTTGACACACACGCGCACGCACGCACCATATATATATATATATATATATACGCTCTCCCGACGATCTTGACGTATGAGGACCAAATAGAAATATGTGAACGGTTGGTCTATCAACACAGGTGATTTGTTTATTGTGACGAAAGAGGATGTAAAACAAGCCACGGTTTTTGGATGAGGTGATATCACAAAAATCGCGTGTGTATTTCGAGTTTTCCATTCTCCTGGATCAGATGTCCGACCAAGGCTAAAGAGCCCAGTATGACGTACTATTTTATCCAAAGCTGGTTAATAATATATATATATATATATATATATATATATATATATATATATATATATATATATATACTAGATGAGCCGAGTACAAATCCTGGACGAGTTTAGTGATTGGTTAGTTGGGTTTTATGGCATATCAACTTTTACAGGTTATTTAACGCCAAATTCATTTTTATGTAATGAATCAGTTTTATTTTAAACCATTCAGTTTAGCAGGAGTACACAGTTTAATTGTCAAAAATATTACTACTTCAAACTATTCAGTTTATTCAAACAGTTATATATAACAATTAAGTTTAATGTAAGTACAGTTTCAACGTCAAAATCAGTTTAATTTCAAACAATTCAGTTTAGCATAATAAGCACGCAGTTTAAATGTTACTACGATTAAATTGTGAAAAAACATTTCTATTTCTAGCTATTCAGTTTAATCAAGTAGTTCTAATTCAGCTAATTCAGTTTAGTATAAGTACAGGTTTTTTCACACAGTTAAATGTCAAAACAGTTCATTGTTAAACAATTCAGATTCGTGTAAATACAGTTTCAATGTCAAAAACCAGTTCTATTTCAAATAATTCAGTTTAGCATAAGCACGCAGTTTAAATTTAAGTACGGTCTAATTGTGAAAAACATTTCTATTTCAAGCTATACAGTTTAATCAAACAATTCTGTTTAGCCTAAGTATGCCGTTAGTTATATTTAATCCATAGATAGGGCCCTATCAGGTGCTAACACGCCGGGCCATAGTGGACCTGGGAGCAATAGCAATGAAAGGGTGCTCCGTATTCCCCAAAGCCCCAGCATTACTGGGACCTCACCATTAGATTGTTAAGTGTCATATCCAGGACACTCGTTGGGGGGGGTCTTACCCCTCTGCCGAGGTGCAGTCGGTGTATTCTACAGCCCCAGCCGACTGGGCAAACGAGTTTGCGTTTTATTACATGGCAAAAGATCCTAATCTTCCAACTATGAGTTGATAATGAGACGAATTGGGCTAACTAACCTTGGTAGAAAAACCTGTGTAGGAATAAAAAAGATAAAGACGGTTGTTACACTTTAGCACTGTGGCTCCACTCTTCTGGTATTAGCTCACCCAAAAATTATGTCTTGGGGCATGTGTGAGTGGGCACGCACGTGCACGCGCCCCCCCCCACACACACATGTATATATATATATATATATATATATATACGAACCATTCTACACGAGCAGGATATGAGAAAGGTCACTTTTCTAAGTGAGTTTCATAGACTTGAATAAAGAGTTTTCCTTCTCTTAGAATGCTATTCTGCCCTTACTGGAAGTTCAATACATACTTTTCCCAAGGGTATTAGCTCAATTTGAAGTGCAAACAGTCGCGTCCATAAAATATGGGACATAAAAAACACGTAAAAGAATAAAAAAAACAAAAACAAAATAAAAAGGCTAAAATTTAACAAATACATTAAATATCAAATTCTTTTTCTTTTAAAGTAGACCGTTTGTCTCTGTATTGTCACAACGTTTTTGTGAAACAACATTAATTTCATAACAATTCAATTTTCCGTCCCCTCTTTCTTTTCTCAAATGTATTTCTTAATATTGATAAATCATAATTATCTGAATTAAAGTAGGGTATAAACTTTCTCTAGAGCTTTCAAAATGTCGCTTACTAAGAATTATTCATTCTGGGGTTGGTTTTTTAATCTTTTAACGCTCTGTAGAATGTAAATTAGGGATAACAATATTTTTGTCTAGTGGGTAGAGTGTTCGCCAATGGTCTGGGAGACCTGGGTTCAATCCCAGGTAGCGTCATACCAATGACTTTAAAAATGGTACTTGACACCTCCTTGCTTAACACACAGCAATAGAAGGTACGTATCAAGGATAAAGTGGAGCAATCCAGAGAAAGGAGTAGCGCCCTCCCCTACACCTCGGTGTAGTAGCTATTGAAAAGGGAACCTTTTGGTCGCCCTCAACTACAGTCGCCAACTTTACATATATGAAAAATAGTAGATATGATGTTTCCAAATTTTATTAATTTTTTCTAGTTTAACAAATAAATAAGATACATCATTTTAATTTAAAAAAATAAAAATAAATATTTTTTTGAAATTCCAATCTGACCGGAAGTAATATGATAACATCTAATTATAATTTCAAATATCTCATTTGAAGATGGTTTTTATAAGGCTTATTAGTTAAACTTTAAACTTATAAGAATTTCTAGGAGACTGAAATAAATTTATAATGATACCAAGAAAGTGAATTTTTTCTTTTGTCTTTATGTAACACACACACACACATATATATATATATATATATATATATATATATATATATATAATTAGAAGAAAGACACAGTGGATCGTCATTTGGCTATTATAAATTTATTTCAGCTGGCCACTGATAAAAGCAACCAACCTCTTCAGACAGCCAACACATAAGTGAGAGAAAAGGTTATGAAAATGCTTGTTAAAAAAAATTAAGACCGGGTAACCGAAAGGATATGGGTGGGATGCTGATGCTAAACTCGGGTGTGATGTCCACGTCTGGCGTCATGTAACCCTTTTTTTTTTTTACAAGAACGTTTTTATGTAGATTCCCAGGGCCCTTAGCAGCTGTTATCATTTCACTTAGTTGACCCTCTTTTCTTTTAAGAAAGGATCAGTCTATTTATTTATTTTTCTTTATTAAAGAAAGCGTGGTTATAATTGTTCTTATTAATATTAGAATGACCTTCAGTTTTGGTACTTTTTTCTGATTTCTATTTCATATTGAAAATTAATTTTTTTTTAATGTATCGCTATTTCTATATATTTTTTCGAATACTGTCAATCTAATTACTGACAAATTTACTGTCATTGCAATGATAATCTTTGGTTAACGAAACAATCTGTCTGTGGATGACAATATATACGCTCCCCCATGGGGGTTCAACACTCTGGGGAAGGAATTTTCGGCTGCCGCTCGCATAATGCAAAGCTCTTGGAACAAATTGAGCATTCACGGTAAGGTATAAAATGTAAAAAAAAAAAAACGAACGCTACTACTTAATACCTTATAATTCCCTAGCCGACGTGGTACGCTTGTTGGCTTATCGGTCTGATACTAAGTCTAACGTCAATTTGGGCGGGTTTCGATCCTAGCCACACTGAAGAGTTATGATACAACGAAATAGTCAGTCTGTGGATGACAATATTTACATATTTACCAATATATATATATATATATATATGAGAATTTGGCATTAAATAACCTATAAAGGTTAATATACTATAACAACCAAATCTAATGGTTAATCAATAATTCATAACTATATCACTAAAAACATTACGAATATTTTAAACGAGTATTTCTATAACCTTTTATCTCCATTATGTGATGACTATCTGAAGAGGTTGGTCGCTTTTATCAGTGGTCAGCTGAAATAAATTTATAATAGCAAAATGGCGGTCTGCTGAGTTTTTCTTTCAATGATATGAATTTGCTCTGTATAACAATCTATAAATTTATAAAAATAATAATCATACATTGAGCACTCCTGGAGATTTATAAGAATCCTCTTAAATATTCTCAATTTGAACCATTCCAAACTCATTTTCTCTGGATGCGTGTGTGGAAAGATGGATAAATCAGACACTTACATTAGGTTTAGTAGTAATATTTAATTCTTTATTCAAGGATATCTTCAGACTAAACATAAAAATTAAATAAATTCTTGCACAAAGAATGAAATATTACTACAAAACCCGTTGTAAGTATCTGAATTATTCATCTTACCACTTGGTAGATTTTGGTGAATCTGATAAAATGATATATGCACCACATTCAATAATTTCCAGACTTTTTTGTACATCAATTTAAAATTGTCGTAGACTCTTGAAAATTCACTATGTTATTGCTATACATCTTATGAGATGACTGTCTTATTTTTATGATTTTAGGTTCAAAGGAATAGCTACAGCAGCAATTGGAATACATCCTACTAAAGCCTGATTGTCACATCTGGTGAATTTCAAAAATGCAATCTGGACGTCAGGATACCTTAGAAGGACCATATGCAATAAAATTCTGTTTTAAACTTGAAAAAATGCAAGAGAAACGAATGGAATGCTTCAGACTGCTTTTGGAGCATCTTGCATGAATCAAGCATCAGTTTTTGAGTGGCATAAGAGATTCAACGAAGGTACAGAGTCTGTGAGGGATGATGAGAGGTGTGGAAGGAATAAGGAAGTCAATACACCAGAGTTGATTGGCCAAACGGTTTGGGTTAGGGTTACTATGTTGTGGTTTTAAGGGAGTTCAGGAAGAGATTTCGTCGGAAGAGGCCAGCACTCCTCAAATCGGGTCAGTGGCATTTCCACCAGAACAATACACCAGTTAACAACTTAATTTTTTTCACAGACTATTTGACCAAGATGGGCATCAAGACAGTTCTTCAGACTTCCTATAGTCCAGACCTTGCTCCCTGTGACTTTTGGATATTCGCCTAAGCTCAGAGGCTGTCGTTATGAGACAATTGAGAAGATGAAAGAGGCTGTGACCAAGGTGATTGACACGCTCACGGAAGAAGACTTCCATGGGGCCTTCCAGAAGTTTGTGGAACAGTACAAGAAGTGCATTACAGCCGGAGGAGATTACATCGAAGGGGACTAGAGTTTCTTGTGTGTATAATCAATAAAAGTGCCCATACGAAAAAAGTCTGGAAACTTATTTAATGATCCTCGTATATATATATATATATATATATGTTTGAATCTTTAAAATTTTTCAGAAGTTGAAGCACTTTTCTCTGTGTCTCCCCACAGACCACTTATTTTTGAAAACCTTTTTATCAACTCGAATTGTATTAATTTCTCTCTCTCTCTCTCTCTCTCTCTCTTTTTCTCTTTTCTCTCTCTTTTTTCTCTCTCTTTCTCCCTCTCTCTCTTTTCTCTCTTTCTTTCTTTCTCTCTTTTTTCTCTCTCTTTCTCTCTCTCTTTCTCTCTCTCTCTCCTTCTCATACACACACACACATATATACCACCTAAGAGTTATTTCATGTGACCTATATTTGTTTTATGTAAATAATGAAAAAATCCTTAGAAAACAATTATAATTTCAAGTACCTATTCTTAATACAAATAATTTTTACAGACTTATATTATTTCAGTCAATCCTATCTGATACTAATAATTTTCAAACTGATTCATTTGACCAACAGATGGTACGCTGACAGGTATTACCTCTCCGGGTCAGAGTGGACTCGGGACTATGTATTTACCTAACCCTTCAACCACAGCCAGGATATGACGCAAGGCAAATTTCAAAGAGGATACTGTTAGTTTGCAATCATAGGTTTTCTTCTCCTTGACTGGTTGCCTAACAAAGGCTGAATAATCCAGTCTGCCCTATTATTCATTTTACCCCTCAGCTCCAGACAGAATGTGACACAAGGCTAATTTCAAAGAGGAGTACAGTTAGTTTGCAATCAGTTTTCTTCTCCTAGACTGGTTGCCTAGCTAAGACAAAAGAATCCTGTCTGCCCTACTAATTACCAATTGCTGGAGAAGGAAAGATGGATTCATGCCTTTCCCAAACAACCTCTTTCAGGATTTAAACTCAGGTCGCCGATTGCATTTTTGATGACGCTAGGCGCGCTTATTACTTGGAAGTTTACTTGGGAGTAACCGCAACGAAGAGTTCCAGAAGTGGAGCCTCAATAACAAATGCAGTTTAGAGCGATTCTCAGGTTCCGTTTTGAAGAAGAAGGATTTTTCCCTATTAAAAATATTTTTGAATCACTTTCACAAAGGACCTCGTTCGCTGGGGCTGTAGAATACAGCAACTGCATCCTGGATATGAATTCAAAGAATCTGATGGCGAGGCTCCAGCCTTTGATATTTGGGGAATGTGGAGTACCTCTTCATAACCATTGCTCTAGGTCTACTCTGACCCGGAGTGGTAGCTCCTGATAATGTCCTATCTTTGGGCCAAATAGAACAAACTGTGTGCAAACAAACGACTGATGTTAAACGGTGACTGTTATATATCAATATTTGAAACCATTTAACTGTTGATTGGTCGGGTTTTATGGTATATCAAACTTTGTAGGTTATTTATCCATTTTTATGCAAGTAGTCGGTTCTATTTCAAACAATTCAGTTTAGCATGAGTTCACAGTTTAATTGTCAAAGACATTTCTATTTCAAGCTATTCAGTTTATTCAAACAGTTCTAATTCAAACAATTCAGTTTAGTATAAGTATAAATTTTCTTTACACACAGTCAAATGTCAAAACAGTTCTACATTAAGCAATTCAGTTTAGAGTAAGTATAGTTTCAATATCAAAAACAGATCTATTTCAAGCAATTCAGTTTATTCAAACAGTTCTATTTCAAACAATTTAATTTAGCCTAAGTATGCAGTTAGTTTTATTTAACCCATAGATAGAGCCCTATTAGGTGCTACCATTCCGGGCCATTTAACTGTGTGCTAAAAAGAGCTCAGGTTGATTTAAAAATGTAATCTACAAAATGTGTTAACAAATCCTATATATTTAATATAAACAAAGTTTGGCATTAAATAACCTATAATGGTTGTTCTGCCTTAAAACCAAACCAAACTTTTGCTGTTATTTCTCGATCGAAAAAGCACCTAATTGAAAATAACAACAATATTTTTATTGACTTGAGTTGATTGAATTTCTCGTTGCCACACACAAACCAATACGCGTCTCGCATTCGAGACATCCGCCCTTAGTCACACTTTATCATTTGTACATCAGTACGCATGTTACTGATAGGGGGGGGTAGCCTCTGCTCTTGTAAACTTCACAAGAACCCGAATATATGTGAAATGCCGGCTTCTCCGGTATGCACTGCACTTCCTGTTTCACCCTAATACAAGCTAGTCATGTGTTGAAAGAACATTCCTTCACACCGCATTTAGGAATAATTTCGCAACGAAGAAACTTTAAACGCTCACCTTCCTAACCTTAGTATACTCGCTTTCATCAATTGGAGAAAAAAGCGATGGTGAAGAAGTCTTTAGTGGTTTAGCAAAATTCGGTTTATTTGCTTAACAGCATATCAATGTCTATCCCTCTCTCTCTTTCTCTCTCTCTCTCTCTCTCTGTATATGTATATATATATTCACGCACTCAATCTCAATGCTAGGAGGTTAAAATTTCAAGCGGAGTTTAATATGTTAGAATTCAGAGTTTTCCTTTTCGTAGACTGGTTGCCTTACCAAGTTTAAAGACCCGAATCTGTCCTACTATTTATTCGTATTTGGATTCGTATTTTTCTAAGCGTATGAGGGCGATATGAAATGCATACTACTTCGTTCAGGATTTGAACTCGGCTCACCGAGTTCATTTCCTACGATGATAACAATTTCATCACAAGCGCTATATATATATATGAGTAAAGTTAGTGACCAGAGTCGACGAAGACCCGAAGTCTCCCTTTTCAATAGCTACTACACCGAGGTGAAGGGGAGGGCATTACTCCATTCACTGGATTGCTTCATTTTACCCTTGATCCCTACTTTATAATACTGTGTTAAACAAGGCCGCATCAAGTACCATTTTTGAGTCTTTGGTATGACCCGACCTACGTCTGAACCCCGGTCTCCCGAACCATTGGCGAACACTCTACTTATTAGGTCAATGGCCTGGTTAATATATATATATATATTTATTTATATATAGTTTGCTATATTTATAAGTAAATAATGCTCAATATCGTTTATAGCGTAGACATAGAGACAACTAAATGCTAAATGTTTCCAACTGAACAGTCACTCTGGTGATACCAAAAATATATGAATAGATCAATTCTGGTAATAATCAAGTTTATAGAACTCAGAAAAATCTTGGCCTATCGGCAGAACTTCAACCCACTATACCCCTTGTTGGGGGTCTAATCCCTCTGCAGAGAAAATGCTGTTTTGTGTTATAGCTAGGATACCTCTTTTACATGCCCCCCACCCACCCAATGTAAAAAGAGAAGTATCCTAGCTATAACACAAAACAGCATTTTCTCTGCAGAGGGATTAGACCCCCAACAAGGGGTATAGTGGGTTGAAGTTCTGCCGATAGGCCAAGATTTTTCCGAGTTCTATAAACTTGATTATTACCAGAATTGATCTATTCATATATTTTTGGTATCACCAGAGTGACTGTTCAGTTGGAAACATTTAGCATCAAATTTTGAAATATACTTTTCACATATTCTGAGTATTTTTTTACATAAATTGAGATATTATTTTGCCTTTGAGTTGCTTGTTATTTTTTTTAACTTCCCTCGAAGTAGAAACACAATATGCCAAAAATGTTGCTTATAGTTTTCCATCCTAAATATTTAGAATCAAGAAAAAACAAACAATAAACAACAACAACAACAACAACAACAACAACAAAAATGGAAACATCTTCAGAAAATGGACGTTGATTTTACTAAGTGTCAAAACACGATAAAAAGCAATTTTTTTGAATTTAAAAGCGAAGGGTCATAATTGACACAACAAAAGGAAACGCAAAAGCTATATATATATATATATATATATATATATATATATATATATATATATATATATATATGTGTGTGGGGGGGGAATAAATAGAACACCTTTCTCTCCAGCAATGGATTAAATAGTATTACGACTACTCTTCCACACGGATGGCTTTGACATTAAAGAACTCACGATGGTTAATATGCCATTAAACAAAGAAACCAAACCAAACCTATTCATATAATTTTCATATCTATCTATCTATCAATCTATCTCTCTATATATATACGTAGTGCATTCTATAAGCCTCCGGAGTTTTTCGTATAGCAATTTAAAACTGTCGTAGACTCTTCAAAATTCAGTATGTTATTGCTATACATCTTATGAGACGACTAACCAATTTTTATGATTTCAGCTTCAAATGAATAGCTACAGAAGGAATTGGAATACACCATACTAAAACCTGATTGTCACAGCTGGTGAATTTTAGAAGAGTGATATGCAATAAAATTCTGTTTTAAACTTGGAAAAAATGCCACAGAAACGAATGGAATGCTTCAGACTGCTTTTGGAGCATCTTGCATGAATCAAGCATCAGTTTTTGAGTGGCATAAGAAATTCAACGAAGGCACGGAGTCTGTGAGGGATGATGAGAGGTATGGGAGGAGTAAGGAAATCTCTACACCAGAGTTGATTGGCCAAAGGGTTTGGGTTAGGGTTACTATGTTGAGGTTTTAAGTTAGTCCAGGAAGATATTCCATCAGAAGAGGCCAGCACTCTTCAAATCGGGTCAGTGGCATTTCCACCAGGACAATGCACCAGTCCACAACTCCATCCTTGTCACAGACTATTTGACCAAGATGGGCATCAAGACAGTTCCTCAGCCTCCCTATAGTCCAGACCTTGATCCCTGTGACTTTTGCTTATTCCCTAAGCTCAGACTCTGTCGTTATGAGACAATTGAGGAGATAAAAGAGGCTGTGACGAAGGTCATTGACACGCTCAAATAAGAGGACTTTCATGGGGCTTTCCAGAAGTTGTTGGAACGATCCAACAAGTGCATTGCAGCCGGAGTAGATTACTTCGAAGGGGACTAGAGTTTCATGTGTGTACTATCAATAAAAGTGCCCATACGAAAAAAGTCTGGAAACTTATTTAATGATCCTCGTATATATATCACAGGCAGCTCACGATCTATCTATCTATCTATCTATCTATCTATCTATCTATCTATCTCAGTCTCTTCATTATCTATCTATCTATCTATCTATCTATCTGTCTTAGTCTCTTCATTATCTATCTATCTATCTATCTATCTATCTATCTATCTCAGTCTCTTCATTATCTATCTATCTATCCCAGTTTGCTTCACCCATTCTATTAAAGAAATACTTCTTAGAAAACCATTATTGTTGTTGGTTTAGTACTTATGCATTAATAATTTTCCGAGATATTTTGCTTTTTTTTGTTTTGTTTTGTTTGTTTGTTTTAGTCCTGTTCAGCCTCGACAAAAGTAGCGATGAGAGGTCTGGGTGGTCTCTACCTCTCATGTATCTTTGGGGAAAAACACACACACACAACGTAAAAAAAAAATGTAAGAAAAACATAAAGAGTGAACAAACGAAAAAATGGCGTAAACATTAATTGAAATTTCGCTCGTTGGAATATACGAACACCTTGACATGTTGGAATGACTGGGGACCAATTTTCAATTTTACAGCTCCCCCTTATATATATATATATATATATGTGTGTGTGTGTGTGTGAAGCTGAAGAGCGTAGTGATGTTTACAGAATTTTTCAAAAGGGGAACACGAGCGTCTTTTTGACAACTTGTTTAAAAAAAGTATTCTAACTTCGTAGCCCTGCAAATAGTCGAAGAAATCTATCTTCGCTGGCCTACTCTAGATTTCTAAAAGTATTTAATGGGTAAGCGATTTGAACGTTCTGACATATCGGCTGGAAACTGGTCTCCGACCATACAATTCTTTAATACTCCCAGACTCGGAGAAGTCATCAAGCCATAGACTTGTTGCAAAGTGTACACATCGAGGAATTTTCTCTTTGATTTTAGCTTTTGCATGTTTGTTAGATTAATATGCACAATACGCGAGTCCTTGAAAATCGGAATAGCTGACTCTACACAAAATAATAACTGGTTGAATAACGCCAATAGATATTACCACGTAACTAATATTTTGACATATCGACACCACGGAGACTCCTCTCCATATACATGTATATATATATATATATATATATAGCGTAGTGTCTAAAATGCTGTGCTATGACATGGTAATCAGTTGAGCTATTACGTCTACTTTCAGACTATTATCCTTTGAAAAGGTATGAACTCGCTTACGTCCCCAACTATGGGTTAAGTAGTAACACTACTGTCTTTTACTGGACATTAAACGACCACTAAGTATGATAAGCCATTAAAGAAACAATATATATATATATATATATATATATATCTGTGTGTGTGTGTGTGTGTGTGTGTGTGTGTGTGTGTGTGTGTGTGTGTGTGTGTGTGTGTGTGTGTGTGTGTTTGATTAAATATGCCAGACACTACGAGTCTGTCTATTCTATCTTTGATCCTTTCAAGTCTTCAAATGAGTCGTTTGACATTTGAGTGTTATAAATTAAGGAAGATGCCGTACGTTTATTGTCACGTTGCACGTATTAGCTTAAGACCCCTTAAGAGTTACCTCCTCCAAGCGGCTCTTTTTTTAGCAGTTGGGCTAATCCTTAAATTGACACCAGTCCAGGGACTTCCGGTTTCATGCTTTCCGACCAGATTTCAACGAGACAAGACGTAGATTCCACTTTCCCCGAATTAACTCTAACATACGAACCCAAACAGTAAGAGTTTTTATTCAAGTTATTTTACATTTGCGTCACAACAATTTTACTTCTTTATTTACACTTCTTTCCCTTTACGTATATTTAGATGGACGCCATTTTCCGTATAACCTCGTGTTGGCAATTCCTTTGAATTCACTTGGTCCTTTAAACGTTATGTCTGTCTCATGTTAGTAATATTTCTCCTTAATTCCATTATATGTTTTTGTAAATTCCGTAACTACCACTTTATTTCCTTCTTAGTTACGTCTCTGTATTTAGGGCCTTCAGATAATGTTATAGAGCGTTCCTGCTAGCGTTATCACTGGTCTCCGCTTGCTTCTTGGTGCAACTTCGCCAGCTTCCCGCCATTGTCCTAATTAGTTGTAAAAACTTAAGCTACGCCCAAAATGGACGCCTTTATTTGCTGTATTGTGTCCTTTCGAACTTATTCGCAAAATGTATTTCTCTTTCAGTTTTGACACCTTTCTACGGTGAATAAACCTGTAGATACAAGCAATTCGTCTTCAGAGTCTTCACTCTGGGAAATTCTTTAGCTATGCGTTGTAAAGGATTGTCATCATGGGACACAATATTTGTCTCTAGTAAAATTCTTCCGTAAATTCCCCACTCACTTGTTCTTCATCCCACTCTTTTTATAAATGACTTGTCATTGTGTTTGTCATTGCATTATTCGCTCCTCCTAAGACGGCTTCAGCTAAGTCTGAAAGTACTTGAGAAACATGGGGTCTGATTCTACATTTCATTCCATCCAAAAGTTAGAATGACTTTACTGAAAACTTGATCGGATCAACAATAGAATTGGTAGATACCAAGTGTCCATCCTATTTAATCAAATAAAAGAGAAAAATGTTGCATATATATATATATATATATATATATATATATATATATATATATATAACGGTAAAGTGCATTGAAGCCGGAGGAGATTACTTGGAAGGGGACTAGAGTTTCATGTGTGTACTATCAATAAAAATGCCCATACGAAAAAAGTCTGGAAACTTATTTAATGATCCTCGTATACGTGATGCCTTCAATAGGTTTTCAGACTTTTTTGTACATGCATTTAAAATTATCGTAGACTCTTGAAACCAAACTACAATTATTTAGTCATAGGAAATCAAATGGTGTTTACAAGACAAAAAAATACCCTCCTTACTGTTAAACACAATAGGAATGTCATGCTTTGGGGAGGTTTTGCTGTTTCTGGACCAGAAATAATAAGAGAA
The DNA here is from genome assembly GCA_963585895.1 of Sepioteuthis lessoniana. Taxonomy (NCBI): domain Eukaryota; kingdom Metazoa; phylum Mollusca; class Cephalopoda; order Myopsida; family Loliginidae; genus Sepioteuthis; species Sepioteuthis lessoniana. The sequence goes on from OY757936.1 coordinate 70,906,314, forward strand.
CAGGTTTTCATAAAGAAAGAACAGTATTTAAGCATCTATAAAAATTATATAACACAAAGTACACAAAAACTTTAGTGATGTCACTTGATATTTCAACATAACTATGATACGGGATGTAACCCTAAAGACCCACCGGAGGCGATGAATGATAGGGAGACGTGGAGAGAGAGGGTCAGGGATATCCGTGCTAGCCGCACGTCATGATGATGATGATGATGATCCCAAACTCATGGTACAAATTAATATGAAATACTTAGATGATAACGAAATTAAGTTATTGGTGAACCATGCACAAAGTCCTGGTCTAGTTTCATTGAAAATTATTGAGCCTTTTTGAAGAAAAAAAAGGAGAAAGAAGTCCTACCAATTTGAAGGAATAAAAAGTTATTGCTTGGGGAGAATTGAGTAAAATACCTATCAGAGTTTGTAATGATCTTGTAAAGAACTATAAAAAACGATTAAAGGCAATAATCAAGAATAAAGTTTATACAATTGAATATTGTGGCAAAAGGGCTAATAATTTTGTTCTATGTTAATTTTTTAAATGGTTTTTGGAAAAATATTAGTTTGACATTAAAATAGAATTTTTATTGTCAGTATAAAAGGTCATTTTTAAAATTCCATTATTTCATCATTTGCGAAAAAATGCACGAGATTTTTCCATGAAAATTTTAGTTATTTCTTCTTCGTTCATAATTATGGGAGAAGGACAAATAATTCTGACACAAAAGGAACACACACACACACACACACACACACACACACACATATATATATATATATATATATATGCGCGCAATCGATGTCAGAATCATGAAAATTTGAATTATTTCAGCTACATTCATAATTATGGGAAGAGGATAAATAATTCTGACACCAATTATATATATATATATATATATATATATATATATATATATATATATATATATATATATATATATATATATATATGTGCAATCGGTGTCAGAATTATTATCCGATTATATACTTGAAAAATATTGTGATAGTACTCTGCATTTTCGTGAAAAGAGCATTGGCAAAAAAAGTTTTAAGAGTTAAACTTTAATCATAATGATGTAATTATGATCACACACACACACACACACACACACAAACATATATGTATATATATATATATATATGTGTGTGTGTGTGTGTGTGTGTGTGTGTGTGCTGATGCGTTAAAACAACAGCTGTGCAAACAATAAATCTTTTATTATTTGTAATGAGATGGTTTTTTGTTTATTTAATGGCATATAAACCTTCAAAGGTTATTTTATGCCAAAGCCAACCTATGTAGAAGAACAGTAGTAACACTTTTTGCCTATAGTTAGAGGGATAAGGGAGTTCATGCCTTTCCCAAGAGTATTGATATGAAAGTGCAGGAAATACCGTGACTGGAGTTTGAACTCGCTTACTACATTGTCGCAGGGAAGTACGTTAGCTACTACGACACGAGGACCATTTATTTGATTGTTTAATGTTTCATTTAAACATAATTATGGTATCTTTAATTGAGAAGAAAATAAACTTTTTAAAAATAATGTTAGAGAGGACTCATTTTGGGGTGACGTTTTTGTCTGTTCTCATCTATCTATCTATTTATCTATCTATCTATTCAAATATCTTTTTCTCTCCCCCCCCTCTCTCTCTCTATCTATCTATCTATTCAAATATATTTTTTCTTTCTCTCTCTATCTTAGTCTATTCCTATCTATCTATCTATCTATTACAGTCTGTTTATCTAACTACCTAGCAAGCTAGCTATCTCAGTTTATTCATATGTATGTATGTATGTATGTATGTATGTATGTATGTATCTATCTATCTATCTATCTATCTATGAAGAAAATAGAAAAACAAAGTTTTCAAAATGTGATGAATTTATTTATGATTGAAAAGTCAACGTTAAAACGTTTCGGTTTTATTAACCCTTCTTCAGGACTATCTATATATCTATCTATTTATCTGTTTTGTAAACGTCTTGGAAAGATTCAACATTTTTCGTTTAATTGCTTCCTTATAAAATGAATATGCTAAGGTGATACAAAGGTGAAAAAGAACCCATGTTTTTGGCGATGGACCCATTGTTCGATTCCCTAATTTACACAAGTTATTTGCGTAAACTCTTTAATTGTTGCCAATAAAAATTCCGACCCCGCCTTCCATTTTTATTTGTTATTATTATTGTTATTATTATTATTATTGAACAGTTTTACATTGGTAGGGCATCTTTCGAGTGACTTCTTTCCTTTCTTTCTCGATGATTTCCCAAGCATTTCATGTCTTCACTGGCGTCTCGTTTCGCTTCATTCCTTCGAATGCCCTAAACGCCATCTCCAAAGACTTTCCCGACAAATTCTTAAATAATATGCTTGCATCTTCTAAGGCTTCACACCTGGCACCTGTCGATACTCTGGCATACGATGGAGTAACAACGGTAGACTTCAAAAGAAGAGGACCTTACTGCCCTTCCCCTCAACAATCGCCTCCAGTGACTTCTTGACAGCTAACCAGTGAACCAACCACACGCAAAACCAACTTAAACATTAACAGAAACATCTTGTACTGAATTTATTCAGAACGAATTTGGGTAAAAAGAAAAGAAAAGAAAAGGAATAGAAGAGAAAAGAAAAGGAAAAGAAAAGGAAAGAAAAGAAAGCAAGCGTGCTGTCGTACATTGGTTACTTTCTCTTCTGCCTATTCATTTGCTTTACACACACACACACACACACACACACACACACACACACACACACACACACACATATATATATATATATATATATATATATATATATATATATATATATATATATATATATATTAAGTTGTCTATTGAAATATACCATTGAGAGTCTTTGCTTTGCAAATAATATTACCTGTATTTAATGGTTTACAATAAATACAAGTTCCCGTGAAGGCGCCTGTGGTCTAATGATTACCATCGTTGGAAATGTGTGTGTGTATGTGTGTGTATGTGTGTGTGTGTCTGCCGTGGTGTAATGGTTACCGTCCTAGGAAATGGATACGGCAACCCGAGTTCAAATCCTGGACGAGTCTGTTTTCATTTCACATATCGTTTATACCTTTTGGGAAAGTATGAATCCAACTATTCTCTCTCAAGCTATGGGTAAATAGTAGGGCAAACTGGGCTCTTAAGTTTTTGTATGGCAACCAATCAAGGAGAAGGAAAACTGAATTCAAACCTGTTAAACTCCACTTAAAAAAATACCTTCTGTCACCTCCTGTTCCTATGGAGGATGTTGTAAATAAATACAATAACTACGAACGATTTTCAATGAATTTTGCCTAATCAATTGGAAAATCTTTTTACAGTTGCGCTTTTTTCAAGGAAATAAATAATGATGGCTCCATTCATACCCCAGAAAACTGTCAACATGACCGTAATCTCCAGTCGTGGAGATTACGGTATACATTGCTGATGAGACCTAATAAGGTCGAAACAGCTGCCCGGTGTTCCCGTATCTCGTGCGTAGGTGTTCGCCAGATTTTCTGGTCGTGGTAATTCAATTCACAATATTAATTCCTCTATTTAAAAAGAAAGATATGTACATGACCTTCTTTACTGACCAAACGGAACATTTTTGTGTTTCCATTTCATGGACTGTTTCTTCGTCTCAAGTTCGTACGGGCAAACCTATATTTAGCCGATTTCTGAAGATTTTTAAAAACTGAATTTTGCATCTCCGTACCCATCATACATTCTCCTGAAAATATCTCATGGTTTTTTCTTCTCCGCTGCCAAAAATTTGATGATAAACCTGGAACACTAAATTTGATATGCCGCTATTTTGAATAGTCTCAAAACAAATATTTTTGCAAGATTAGAATAGTTTTTGCTATAAACCAATTCCAAATAATGCAGAAGGTACATCGACGGAAAAAAAAATTTAAAAAAAAAAGATTTTACTTTCTTTCAAAAAAATTACCCTCATATTACCTTCATCCATGCGAAGGGTGATGGACGCTCTGCACGAAGTGCCCATGGTGTAATGGTTATCGTCGCAGGATATGGACACGGCGATATGAGTTCAAATCCTGGACGAGACTGATTGCATTTCACATAGCAATAATACCCTTGGGAAAGGTGTGAATCCAATTATTCTCCCTCCAGCTATGGGTAAATAGTAGGGCAGACTAGGTTCTTCGGTCTTGGTGAGGCAACTAGCCTAGGAGAAGGAAAACTCTGAATTCAAACCTGTTAAGCTCCGCTTAAGAAAAATGACCTTGTGTCATATCCTGCCCAAGTCCAGGGGTTGGTAAATATGGATAGACGCTCTGTACGAACACAGGATGTCGGTTAGAAGACCTGTCGGAAGCGATGGATCATAGAGACGAATGGCAAGTGAGGATCAGGCAAATCTGTGTAAGCAGCACATGATGATGATGATTCCACGTTTCTTGTTTCAATCTTATACATTCGCGTAACCAGTACTCTCCCCGACATTCTTCAAGTGTTTTTTTTTTTCACTAAGCGCTCAAGAGGGATATCACGCATGACAAAATATCCAACAACAAAAAAATCAAAATGTACACAAGGATAAATTATGTAGTGATATTTTAAACCCTAATTTTTATTTCTATTATTTTGTTTATTTATTAATTGTAATTTGGTATGGTTTCTTTGTTTGATGGCACATTAACCTTCGTGGGTTATTTAATGCCAAAACCATATTTATAGAAGAACAGTAATGGTGCTATTTAACCCATAGCTGGGGAATAAGGAGTTCACACCACTCAGACGTCTCTCTCTATTAATTATAGTTTACTAATTTATTTTGTCAGAAGCTAAATGTTATATTAATTAATTAATTATCCGATTTTAAATTAAATATTCGCAGTATATCGTAACAATGATGTATCGTTTTGATTGAGTTACCATATTTACCCAACCCCTCCGCTAAGGCAGGATATGACACAAGGTCAATTTTTAAGCGAAGTCTAACAGGTTTGAATTCAGAGTTTTCCTTCTCCTAGACTAGTTGCCTCACCAAGGCTGAAGAACCTAGTCTGTCCTACTATTTGCCCATAGCTGGAGAGAGAATAATTGGATTCATACCTTTCCCAAGGGTATTAGTGCTATGTGAAATGCAATCAGTCTCGTCCAGGATTTGAACTCGTGTCGCCGTGTCCAATTCCTTCGATGATATCAATTACACCACAGGCATCTCTGTTTTGATTGAGTTACGATCACAAATCTAAAGAGGTTTCTTTAATCGCCACTACAATTTGCAGTAACGAAGATGCCACTCAACTATATATTAAGAAAATGTACAGGAGGCGACAAATTTACAAATTTGCAGAAGATAAACCATTTCATATTTAAGGATGATGACAAGATATTTGATTTCTGATTATTTAATCAATTACATTTATTAAAAAAGAAATTCGGGAAAATGGTGTAGTAAAATGTTAAATCCTGATTTTCATTTTTATCATTATTCATTATTCATTTTTCTTTGTTTATTGTGATTTATCAACTAATTATCTAGAAAGCAAAATATTACATATACTACTACTAATAATAATACTGATAATAAAAAAATTTCTTGCGAAATCTCACACGAGAAGACATGGACATAGCTACAAAGAGAGAAAGCTTAAGAGAAAACCTGAATCATTTCTTATAGCAGCATAAAACAACGCCATACGGACGAATTATATTAAAACGAAAACCAAGAGAACGGCAAGTGTAGGTCATGTGGTGATAGAGACGATATGACTTATCGCATAAATGTTTCAGACGAGCGCAAAGGGAGTATAAGTGTAGTCATGACTGGGTGGAGAAGGTGATCCACTGAGAATTGTGCAAGAAATTGAAATTTAACCATACAACCAAATGGTACATACACAAACTGAATTATGAGACGTAAAATTCTCCGAGGTTTTGAGGAACAATCAGATCACCTACTCCTGGCCAGAATACCAGACCCAGTAATAATTACGTCCCCACAAAAAAAAAAAAAAAAAAAAAAAAGAGAGAACTTATACACTAGTTCTTCCTATTCCAGTTGACCACAGACTGAAAATCGCCGAGAAAGCGAAAAGGGAGACAAGTAGTAGGACTTTTTATTATGAAAATGACGGTGATACGAATTGTAATTGGTGCGCTTGAAACGATCCCCAAAGCCTTGCTTAGGGAGCAGGTAGAGTTGGAAATCGGAAGACGAACTGAGACCATCCCAACTACAGCAGGGTTAAGATCGACCAGCATACAGAGTCCTGGAGACTTGCTGTCACTCATGCTTCAGTGAACGACCATTGGCTAACTCGGGTGTGAAAACATGCAAATAATAATAATAATAATACTGATAACACGAGGACCAACAGAACGATAATAAGTAGGAAGCAAAAATGAGAAGAAAAATAACTCTATGGATGTTTTAAGCGACTAATAAGCAACATTTCACACGAGAAAACGTGGACGTAGCTAAGAAAGGGAAACCTTAAGAGACAAACTGAATCTCTTCTAATAGCAGCAAAAGACAGCACCATAAGAACCAATCATATCAAAGCATGAATAGATAAGATGCAACAAAATAGCAAATGTAGGTTTTATAGTGATAGAGATGAAACAATCAATCACATAATAAGCGAATGCAGCAAATTAGCATAGAAAGAGTATAAGACTATACATGACAGTGTTGGCAAGGTGATCCACTGTGAATTGTACAAGAAATTTAAATTTAACCATACGAACAAATGGTACATGGACAATCCAGTAGCTGTTCTGGTGAATGAAACACATAAACTCCAATGGGATTTTGACCTAATCTTGGCCAGACGACCAGATCTTATAATAATCAACAAAAAAAAAAGAGAACTTGCAAAATTGTGGACCTTGCCGCCCCGGCTGACTACAGAGAAAAATAAAAAGAAAGTGAAAAGAAAGATAAGTACCGCGACCTTGATAGGGAATTTTAAAAAATTGTGGAACATGAAAGTGACCTTTATACCAATTTTATTTGGTGCTCTTGGTACAGTGACCGTAGGATTAAAAAAGGGTCTGAAGGAATTGGAAATAAGCGGACGAGTAGAGGCTATCCAAACTACTGCATTAACGAAATCGGCCAGAATACTGAGAAGAGTCCAGGAGACTTGAAGAAACTTGCTGTCATCCAAACTTCCGTGAAAGACCATCAGCTTACGCTGATATGAAAAACTCTCAAGGAGTAAATGATAACAATATCACCAAAGAACAAGAGGAGCATTTTAAAAGAGAAAAAAGACAGGGAGCAATGACATTGATAGACTTCAGAAAAGCTTACGATATAATCCTGTCAACATGGATATTAGAATATCTGAAAATGTACAAGATATCAGAGAGAGCTATGAACTTCATCTGGAGAGCTATGGAAAGCTGGAGAGTAGGAATATCAATTGAAAAGCGAATCTTAACTGAGTTAGATATTCAAAGAAGGATTTTCGAGGGAGTTTCCTTATCGCTACTTTTATTCGTTATAACAATGATGTTACTGAACTGAATACTAAGGAAAAGCACAAGAGGCCATAAATTTACAAAATCACAGAAAAAGATTTTAAAAAAACCTTAATGTATAAGTATGATATAAATGCCTCTGTTAAAAATGGTAAAGAATTAGAATCATTGATAGAAACTATTAGAATCTTCAACCAAAGTATAGAAATGGAATTTGGAATTCGAAAAATGCGTCATGCTTGATGTAAAAAAAAGAAAAAGTAAAAGAGAAATAACTGAAGAAATAGAACAGCTCAATGAGAAAAATATCAGAACAATAGGAGAAAAGGAAAATTACAAATATATGCGAATAGTAGAAGCAAACATTATCAAACAAACGTAGATGGAAGAAAAAGTAAGAAAAGAGTACTTTAGAAGAACAAAAACGACTTCTCGAAACCATATCATGCAGCAGAAATCTAATCAAAGAAATTAATACCTAAGCAGTCTCTTTGTAAGATACTCTGGACCCTTCCTGAAATGGACAACGGAGGAACTAAAAAAGGTAGACAACAGAACAAAGCAATTAATGGCGATGCCCGAGATCATACTGTTGTATAGTATACTACGCGTATACAAATATACACGGGAACATAATCAACTGATAATGACGACTTCAATAACGAACGAATACACTTCTATATATAAATCTCTCACACTTTATTTTCGAAAACGTGATGTTTGTTGTGTGTGAGAAATGAGTGGAGACAAGGACGGACTGCTATATTGACCCAAGCTGCAGCTGGTTCTCACTCTGGCATCCTGTCTCCAACTGACTCAAATCGCCCGGGCACCTGGTTATATTATTTTCTAACGTTCACCTGCTTCTGTTGTTCTTCCGCTTATTTACACAGGTGCATCTCTTGATTTACGGCTCGGTCGAGGGTCAACATATAACAATACCCTGGATGGACGACGTAGACAGAGTATTTCAGGAGAAGAAAAAAGAAGAGGATCCGTCAGCATAAAGTGTACATGCAACAATTTAGAGACTCGAAGAAAATATTAAAAAGTGTAAAAAAAAACCCACCAAAAACTTATCTTTACAAAATTTACTTAAATATAAACAGGGAAACGATAACCCAAAATCACGAAAACAAAAATGGGAAGCACTCTTGTCGGCTGGGGTTGTAGAATACACTAACTACATCTCTGCCGAGGGTTAAGACCTCCGCACAACAACGAGTGTCTTGGATATGATATTAAACAATCTGATGGTAAGGTTCCAGCCTTGGATATTTCGGGAATGCGGAGTACCCCTTCACTGCCATTGCTCCCAGATATATTCTAACCTGGAATGGTTGCACCTGAATGGTTCCCATCTATGGGTCAAATAAAACTGTTTGGTGTTTAAACTGAGTGCAAATAAATGGCTTACGCTAAAGTGAATTGTTAGAAATAGAACTGTTTGATCATTTAACCAAGTGTAAACGAATGACGGATGTTTAATTGAATTAGTGTTAAATAGCAATACTTGTAACCCCTTCACTGTGTGCAAACAAATGATTAATATTGAATAGAATTATAAATATTAGATCGCAATACTGGAAACCATTTGTGTGCAGACAAATGATTTATAGTAAATAGTAATATTCGTATTAGATAGAAATACTTGAAACCATTTAACTATGTACAAAAGAATGAACTCACACTCGTTTGAAAATGTGTCTTCAAAATAAGTTTACAAATCATATATATTTTATATATACGTATAAACAGGATTTGGCATTAAATCACCAACAAAGGTTGATATGCCATAAAATGAAACCAACTTGCCAAAAATGGGAAGAAAATCTTCCAGCGACCAAGGAAATTGCAGTGGATAAGAAATGGACATGGCAACGCAGAGGAAACCTCAGGAGAGAAATTGAATCTCCTTTAATAGCAACATAAGATAATGCCACAAGAAGTAATTAAACCAAAAGAAAATTTGCGCATCAAGTACATATGAATCAGTAAGAAAGGAGATCCACGGGGAACTATGCAAGAAATTACAATTTGACCAAGTTGACAAAGAGTAAATGCACAAACCAGCAACTGTCCAAGAAAATGAGACATATAGAATTCTCTTGGACTTTAAGACGCAAACAAACAACCAAATCTCAACCAGAACATCAGACCGAGAGTTAATCCTATTTACCAATCCCTCCGCTCGGGAAGGATATGACACAAGGTCAATTTTTTAAGCGGAGTTTAACAGGTTTGAATTCAGAGTTTTCCTTCTCCTAGATTAGTTGCCTCACCAAGTCTGCCCTACTATTTACCCATAGCTGGAGGGAGAATAATTGGATTCATACCTTTCCCAAGGGTATTAGTGCTATGTGAAATGCAGTCAGTCTCGTCTAGGATTTGAACTCGAATCGCGGGTCCATTTCCTACGACGATAACCATTACACCACGGGCACCTCCATAAACCTAAAGTTAATTAACATTCCGGCTGACCATGGAATGAACCTTTTTTTTTCAAATGCGGAAGATTAGACAAATACCAAGATCTTACCTGAGAGCTAAAAAAGTTGTGGAACATGAAGGTGACGATAATACCAATTGTAGTCGGAGCACTTGGAACAGTCTCAATAAACCTAGAAAATACATTTGAGGAACTGAAGATCAGAGGAAGAATGGAGACCATCTAGACCACAGCAGTGTTAAAATCAGCCAGAATATTCAGAGGAGCCTTGGGAACTTTTATCTCTCATTCAGACTTCAGCAAAAAAAAAAAAAAAAAAAAAAAAAAAATAGTCGTTAAAATTGCTATGAAAAACTCGCGAGGAATGAAGGACATATTTATTTTATATAATTTTATTTCATTATAATGTTGTTTTTTTTGTTTTGTTTTGTTTTTATGGGAGGAATAATTATTTCGTTAATCACTTTATTGATTTTTATATACTATTTAATATACCACACAACTTCAATAATTTTAACATACCATTTAATTATAATTTATTGATAGAAGTATTTTACTTTATGCATAACTGTAATGAGTTTAAATCTTTTAATTAGTTCATAGATTAAATAACGGTCATTATTACAAATTAGAAGTGTATTTTAATCAAAAAAAGCAATTTAATGGTTTCTAGATTAAAGGAAAATAATTTTAGTTTTAATACATTTTTCCTTTAACGATTTAAGATCAGGATATCTTTTTTTTCGAATTTTTCAAACTCTTTTCAACGATTTAAATTCACTGAGGATTTATCTTTACTAAAAATATAAATAGAGATAGTAAAATTTCAAATAAAGTAAGAGTATTAGACTTTAAAAATATATTTCTTAAAAGTTAAAAAAAACAAAAAAAAAACGTAAGGTTTTCAAAATAAAAAAAAAAGTTTTAGCTCTGATTTCGGTTGGTTTTTGTTTAATGGCATATCAACCTACGTGGATTATTTAATGCCAAAGCCATCCTTGTAGAACACTTGTGGTACTATTTAACCCATAACTGAGGTGGATAAGAGAGTTTATAACTTTCCCTAGGATATTATTCTGAAAGTGAATGTAATCGCGCAACTGGGATTCGAACTCATTTACTACAATTTCATCGTTGAGAAGGTTAACCTATTCGCCACGACGTCTCCTCCTTTTTAACACGATTCAGGACAGATTTTCTTCATGAAGGAGTGTTACTTTTCAATATCTTTTCAACGATTTAAATTCTGAGGACTTAGTATTATGTATGATTTCGAAAGAGTGAATTACAAGGGAGATAATTGTGTGGAAGCTGTAAAAAAATGTCCAAGTTGGGATTGCCAAAAATACTCATAATTCGGCTGCCGGTAGTCAGATCGACTCTAAACTAATTTCACTTTCATTACATGGAGTACTTTATCTTTTGCGAGTACTCCTTTTTCCATTTCCCTTTTTAGTTTCTATTCGATCTTTCCCTGTTAATAGATATTTGTTGATTCATGTTTTATGGCATATCAACCCTTGTGGCATATTCAATTTCGAATCCTATTTTTATATATATATATTATTTGTAAGTAAATAGTTTGTTGCCAAATTCATTTTTTAAACGAGTGTTCATTTGTTTACGCTCTGTTAAATGGCTTCAAGTATCGCTATTTAACTATTGATTCTACTTATCAAATATTCTAATCTAATTCTAACCCTTTTCACTGAGTTGTATGGTTTTAAGTCATCATCATATCACGCTGGTAGCACGGATATCCCTGACCCTCTCTCGCCACTCCTCCCTATCGTTCATCTCCCTAGGTAGGTCTTCAGGACAACATCCCGTATCCTCACATAACTGCTGGATGTATGTTCGTGCTGGTCGTCCTGCTTTTGCACGGCCATGTGTGGGGGTCCATATGGTTTTAAGTAGCGAATAATAATAATAATAATAATAATAATAATACTCTTAAATAAAAGATTGAACAATTCATTAGACCTAAGAGTAATGGTAATGAAAGGGCACTTCTCATTTTCCAAAGCTTCAGGATTAGAACCTCGCTATCAGCTGCAGTTTAGTGTCATAGCCAGAGAGCTCAAAGTCTTGTTTTTCTTAATACGATTGACCCTCAACCACAGCTTCGAGCTCCTTAAAGATTGAAAAGATTGGCTGTTTATTTACCATAAGAGCGATTTCAAGAATACAGTGGGGACAATCATATAGGTGCTACGATTTGTCATGACCAGCTGATTAATCGGATCGGACGTCTCCGACTGCTTGTCTAGCCCACGGGCGAGCTCCTGGCGAGCGCCCCGGGGCCTGTTCTGGACTTCGGTCCGGAGCGTGGCCCTGGAAAAGGAACAATGGCAGACTTGGGGCCTTTAATTAGGCACCTAGTTTCGACTAGGCTACCTTCGGGTGGGCGAGCTGCATTTTGGTCTCCTTTGTCCCCCTTGTACGGCACTAGACCATGCGTCTAGTTTAAGCCGCAATCTGGCATACGTGCCCGGACCCACATTTGGGTTTGTGAAACTACTTGCCTCATCAGGCTCACATTGCACTAAGTGAGCCGATGAGCAGCACAGACAAGCAGGGTTCGAGTCTCGATTCGTTCCCGACCTCCCCTTCCCTTTATCCCCACTTTAATTGGCCTTCGGGCTTTTGACCTTGTGTCAAGTCGTGTCTGGTGGGAGGCAGCGACAAATACTTGGAGTGTTACAGGTCTCGGGAACTCTTTAACTGCTCAGCCACCAAGATGCCGTCCACAAGAATTATGTGTCGTTACTCACAGCAAACAGGTGGCCTTTTTTGACTGGCGGGAAGCGACCTACCTCCCACGCCACTTCATGACTGTAGTCAGAGTATTCTATGGCCCCAGCAACCGACAGGGTGAATATACTTCGACAGCGTAGGAAGGACAATTTGTTGCCAGGGACCTTGATTTACCTGTTTAATTATATATATATATATAGCCATTAAGCGGATGTATTTAAACAATAGTAATTGTGATTCATAACTGTTTAAAATTTGCTGCAACTGGTTCCTTCGTGACTGAGGGGTAGAGACTTGGATTGGCGTTTGAGTCAACCGGGGTTCGATCCCAACTACGGGAAGCTAGTATGTGTAGCCACTCTGATGAGTTCCGATAGAACGAAACAGATCAGTCTGTGGATGACTATATATATATGTGTATGTGCATCATTGCATTTTACATTTATTCATTTAAATAGATTACAAAAGACAGAGATCGGTAGATATATGTACAAAGTAAGTAAGTAAAGTTGTCTCCCTTTAGTCGAGGAGGACCAGAAGGCTCCCTTTTTAATAGCTACTACACCGAGGTGTAGGGGAGGGCGCTACTCCTTTCCCTGGATTGCTCCACTTGACTCTTGATACGTATTTTATATTGCTGAGTGTTAAGCAAGGAGGTATCAAATACGAATTTTAAAGTCAGTGGTATGACGCAACCTGGGAATGAACGCAGAATGAATGGTATCTATCCAGCAACACACACACATATACAAACACACTCACACACACACATATGTATAAAGTGAGAGACACACACAAACACACACACACACACTGATATTAATGTAAAGATATAATTATATGGCATTTAGTTACGCATATAGAAGCATATATTTTTACCTCTGTTTCTATCTATTTCCATCTGTATCTCTCTATATATATCTGTGTATGTGCGTGCGTGTATGTGGTTAGATACTATTTGTAATATCGGACGTCTCCGACTGCTTGTCTAGCCCAATAAGAGCCAATCTGGAGTGTTACAGGTACACATGTGTATGTACTCGCACTGCCCTTTATCTATCCTCTCTCTATATATTGCCCAGTCAGCTGGGCCTGTAGAATACACTGACTGCACCTCTGCAGAGGGGTAAGACCCCCTGCTAACGAGTGTCCTGGATATGACACTAAACAATCTGATGGTGAGGTTCTAGCAGTGCTGGAGCTTTGGGGAATGCGGAGTGGTAGCACCCGATAGGGCCCTATCTATGGGTTAAATAGAACTAACAACATACTTATGCTAAAATGAATTGTTTGACTAAACTGAATAGTTTGAAATAGAAATGTTTTTGACACTTAAACCGTACTTACATTTAAAGTGCGTGCTCATGCTTAACTGAATCATTTGAAATAGAACTGTTTTTCGACATTAAAACTGTATTTACACTTAAGTGAATTGTTACATATAACTGCTTGAATAGTTTGAAATGGAAATGTTTTTGACAATTAAACTGTGTACTTATGCTAAACTGAACAGTTTTCAATAGAACAGATTATTTACATAAAAATGGATTTGGCGTTGCCAAAAGTTGATATGCCGTAAAACCCAACAAATCAAACCAAACTAAACCTCTCTATATATAGATGCATGTGTGTGTATGTGAGTGTGTTTATGTGTGTTCATAGTTATCTCTGTTGATACAATGTATCTATCTATCTATCTATCCTATAAATGAGTAAGGGGGTGTCCTCGTGGTGTAATGGTTAAAGCGATAAAATGCGGAATCGTAGTACGCAAGTTCGTACCCCAGTCGCTCTATTACGTTCACTTTCAGGCAAATACCCTTGGGAAAGGTATGGACCCCTTATCCTCCCAGCTATGGGTTAAATAGTACCACTACTGTTCTTCTCGGAGAATGGGCTGGGCATTAAATAACCTACAAAGGTTGATATACCGTTAAACAAACAAACCAAACCAAACCTATAAATAAGTAAAGTTAGCGACCGTAGTTGAAAGTGACCAAAAGGCTCCCTTTTCAATAGCTACTACACCGAGGTGTAGGGGAGGGCGCTACTCCTTTCCCTGTATTGCTCCACTTTAACCTTGATACGTACCTTATATTGCTGAGTGTTAAGCAAGGAGGTATCAAGTACCATTTTAAAGTCTTTGGTGTGACGCGACCAGGAATTGAACCCAGGTCAACCGGACCATTGGCGAACACTTTACCCACTCAACGTATATGCGCATACCCACATTATTTACTAAATATCTGTGTGTATGAAGATATACATTTACTTTATGTGTAAATATTTCTATGTACACCTAGATGTATGAATAAATGCGCGTCTGTGTAGTACATTGAAACATGTAAGGAGAATGAGAGAGAGACAAACAGACAGACTGAGAGAGAGAGAGAGAGAGAGAGGTACTTCATCCTTGTGTTAACCCTTTTGTCTCGTGGGACTCAACAATGTCGCATCCTCTCTGGTAAATGTAACATTGCCGACAAACACAATATACATAAAGAGAACAGCTGCCTCGGAAAGAAGTTCAAATATTTGCTTGAGTGTTTGTTTGTTTGTCTTTTCTTTTTTTGTTGTTGTTTTTGTTTTGTTTTATTTTATGTGTGTGTTTTTTTGAGTGGGGTGGTTCTTTTTCGGCCATCGATCTTGTGAAAGCCGATCGCTCCATTTTTGTATTCAGACTTGCCTGTCATTTCCTAGAAAAAAGAACGAACAAGACAAAAAATAGGAGCCCAATTCGTATCTCCGTCCCTCCACGGATGGCCATCACGGACGCCCTCTACCGCCCAAGTTAAACCAGGGGTGGGGGAGGGTATCATGAAGGTGACATCAACATTTCTGACTGCGGGGGCATGTATGGATGTGTGTCTACCGTCAAGTAGGTATGTATGTGCATTTGTACGTATATGCGCTTGTATGTGTGCCTCTGTGTATGTGTGTGTGTGTGTGTGTGTGTGTGTGTGTGTGTGTGTGCGTGAGAGTGTATTTCTTTGTGGTTTAGTAAATTCTAACCAATTTTTACTTGGCTTTTCTTTTTCAAGACATTTTCTTCTTCTTCTTCTTCTTCTTAGCTTTTTTTCTTTCCTCCAATTCTTCATCCTTTTTGTATCATCTCTCCTTTTCTTCTTTTTGCATTCCTTTCTTTCTGCCTTCTCTTTTTTCCTTCTCTTCATTCTTTTTTCAATTCTTTCCTTTCTAGTTCTTCTTTCTTAAGCCTCCTCTTTTCTTCCTTCACTTCCTCCTCCTTTGTTTTCTTCTTCTTCTTCTTCTTCTTCTTCTTCTTCTTCTTCTTCTTCTTCTTCTTCTTCTTCTTTTTTCATTAGATTCTCTTTGTTCTTTTCTTCTTTTCTCCTTCCTCCTTCTTTGGCTCTTCCTTTATATCTCTTTCCCCCTCCCTTCCTCCTCCTCCTTCTGCCCTTTTACTTCATCCGATATCTATTTCTTTCTTGTCTTCTTTATAGACATTTTCTTTTCTCTTTTTTTTCATTTTCTTACTTCTTTCCTCTTGTTTCCTGTTTTTTTTTCATTATTCCGTTCCTCGGTAAATTTGGAAGTTTTCTAAGCTTGCCATTTTTTGTCATGTCATTCTTGTTTCTTTTTTCAATCTTTTTCTTCTTGATTATTTTCCTTCGCTTCTGTCTTTTTCATCTCCATCTACTTTCTCCTCTTTTTTCTTTTCGGCAATTTATTTTTAGATAGCTTCCTTTTTTCTTATTCTCAAATAATTTGCCGTTGTTGTTATTGTTCTTCTTCCTCCTCTTCTTTCTTTCAATTTATTTGCTCCTTCCTTCCTTCCTTTTTTTCTTCTTTCTTTCTTTCTTTCTTTCTTTCTTTCTTTCTTTCTTTTCACATTGTCTTTCGTGTTTTCTTCTTCTTCTTCTTCTTCTTCTTCTTCTTCTTCTTCTTCTTCTTCTAGCTTTTCTTTTCTAGGCGAACAGGACCCGCCTCTTTTACCGCTAAAACACGATGTCAGCCATGTTGTCTTAGCGTGTTTTTCGTCATGGCCCACTGCTTACAACACCTGTTTAATTCAGCTCACACTGTTTTTTGTTGGTTGGCTCAGTGAAGCCAAGGTAGGAAAAAAAAGGAGTGTCGATAGGGATGTGGTAAGGAATCTCAGGGGTGAGGTTGTAGCTCAGCAGGAGTTTTCTACAGTCTTTTTTTTTTTTTTTTTTTTTTTTTTTGTCATTCTAAAATAAAACTTTTAAAAAATACGACAATGAATAAAAACAATTCACTTATCAGAACGTGGAAACCTCGTGCGCATTTGGGAAATTCACGGACGTGACTAATAAAAGATGACCATATATGGTAAAATACAAATTAGCACGTACGCCAATTTTGGAGAACTACAGAGAAATTTTTCAGAATTAACGGAACGAAAATATAGTTGATAGCATCAGCTGAAATATTTGGATCAAAAACAAAGAAGATTAAGTAATTCTTGGAAGTTTGGAAAACAAAGCGACCGAGAAACGAATAATAGGATTAATTGACTAATTTTAACAGCATGCCAAACCGTCCAGGGTTATTTTATGCTTAGGCAATAGCTTTCATTTTATATTTATATTTTCTTATATTGTTTTTTCAAAAGAGTTTTTGCGCCCATTGTATGATTTCAAGTATTCGTATCTAATACCAACATTTGCATATATTTGTATGGTTTCAATATTAATTATCATATGGTTTCAAGTAACTATTCCTATTGAATAATAATCATTACTTCACACGCAGTTATATCGTTTCAAGTCACTAAAAATAATCCTTAGTAAACAATTATATCTTCAAATAACTATTCTTAATCCAAATAATTTACAGTTATAAGATATAAAGCATTCCCATCAAATAATAATAATTTATAAACAATTTTAAGGTTTCAGGTAACTATTCCAATTCAATAATAATCATTTATTTGCACACAGTTTTATGATTTCAAGTAACTAATGATAATCATTAGTAAACAAGAATAGCTTCAAATAACTACTATTAATTTAGCTATATGGTATCAAGTATTCTTATCTAACACTTATAATTTTTACACAATTATATGCTTGTATGTCATATGCTAACCGTTATATAATTTCATGTAACTAAATAAATCCTTAGTAAACAATAATAGCTTTAAATAACTATTATTAATGCAAATAATCTAGTTATGTGGTATAAAGTATTCCTATCTAATACTAATAATTTGCAGTTATATGGTATTTCTATCGAATATGAACGTTTTTAAACGTTTACTCGATTTTTTTATTGGGTTCTAACATGTGCAACTACTTCGGGTCAGATTGAACCTGAAAGTCAGGTAATTTATATACTTCTGGAATTTCACTATCAAATGTAGTTCAGTATCGCATCCGGAGCACCCTTTTTTTTTGGGGGGGGGAGTCTTGCCTATCTGTATGGGGACACAGTTAACGAATTCTAAGCCCATCTTACAAGGCAGGATTAACAAAAAGTACACGTGTTCAAATAATTAATGGCTAAATGAAACTTCTTCAAAAAACATTTCAAACAACTCGAGGAAGACCGGAGAATGTACCGGTCGAACGTTAGTGATCTATTTAAGGTGAAAAGTTAACATATTTACCAACCCCTCCGCTCGGGCAGGATATGACACAAGGTCAATTTTTAAGTGGAGTTTAACAGGTTTGAAGTCAGAGTTTTCCTTCTCCTATACTAGTTGTCTCACCAAGGCTGAAGAACCTAGTCTGCTCTACTATTTACCCATAGCTGGAGGGAGAGTAATTGGATTCATACCTTTCCAAAGGGTATTAGAGCTATGTGAAATGCAATCAGTCTCGTCCAAGATTTGAACTCGTGTCGCCGTGTCCATTTCCTACGACGATAACCATTACACCACGGGCACCTCCAAAGGTGAAAAGTTAAGAAGTGAATAGCAACAGAAATAATTGAGTATATAATAAAATATTCTATATTTACTCATTTCAAACAACCCTAGGATGTTCGGAAAACGTACCAGTCAAGCCATAGAGGTACGAATAAAAATTCGATGTTTGTCTGAACCATTGACAGTTAAATCACAATGAGGTTTATTCTTCATCATAATCTACTTTGCAGTTTATACACTTCTTCTACGGGTGTTGCAGTGTTTGGATCTCATTTTTCCTAAAATTGATAAACAACACATATGAAGTCATCGTTCAAACTTTTTAGCCTATGAAGTTTTCAGTAAACCCTTCTATATATATACGAGGTGCCTTCAATAAGTTTCCAGACTTTTTTTGGACAGGCATTTAAAATTGTCGTAGACTCTTGAAAATTCAGTATGTTATTGCTATATATCTTATGAGATGACTGACCAATTTTTAGGATTTCAGCTTCAAATGAACAGTTACAGCAAGAATTGGATTACACCCTACTAAAGCCTGATTGTTACAGTTGGGGAACTTCAAAAATGCAATCTGGACGTGAGGACACTTTAGAAGAACGATATGCAATAAAATTCTGTTTTTGACCATCTTGCATGAATCGAGTATCATATTTTACATGGCATAAGAGATTCAAGGAAGACGGGGAGTCTGTGAGGGATGATGAGAGGTGTGGGAGGAGTAAGGAAGTCAATACACCAGAGTTGATTGGCCAAAGGGTTAGGGTTAGGGTTACTATGTTGAGGTTTTAAGGGAGTTCAGGAAGAGATTTCGTCGGAAGAGGCCAGCACTCTTCAAATCGGGTCAGTGGCATTTCCACCAGGACAATACACCAGTCCACAACTCCATCCTCGTCACAGACTATTTGACCAAGATGGGCATCAAGATAGTTCCTCGGCTTCCCTATAGTCCAGACCTTGCTCCCTGTGACTTTTGGTTATTCTCTAAGCTCAGAGGCTGTCGTTATGAGACAATTGAGGAGATAAAAGAGGCTGTGACGAAGGTCATGGATACGCTCACACAAGAGGACTTCCATGGGGCCTTCCAGAAGTTGTTGGAACCGTAAAACAAGTGGATTGCACTCGGAGGAGATTACTTCGAATGGGACTAGAGTTTCATGTGTGTACTATCAATAAAAGTGCACATACAAAAAAAGTCTGGAAACTTATTTAATGATCCTCGTATATATATATATATATATATATGTGTGTGTGTGTGTGTGTGTGGATATGAAAATATGAAAAAAAAAAAAAAATGCATGAATATATCCTCTGAATATCTTGTTGTTTTCATATTTCCATACTGTCAAAATTATTTCCCATCTTTCTCCAATATATATATATATATATATATATATATACGAAATTTGCGGACTTATTGATTTTAACACACACACACAGAGACACACATGTATATATATATGTATATATATAAAATCAATCATCATCATCATTATCATGCATGGTTTTTCCTGGCATTCTCTCACCACTTGTCCCTATCTTCCATCGTTACCGGCAGTTCTTCCACGCTTCATCCTGTAGCAATACAGAGCTTTTGTAGATAATTTCTAGCTGGTAGCCCTACTCTTGCTCCTTCGTGTGAAAGGTTCCACAGGATTACATTGCTTATGAGTTCGTACTTAATTCCCCCACAGTGTCCCGCACATCCAACTCGTCTAAATTGGATAGTTTTCGAGATGGGTGGTCAGTGGCCGTACAGCAGCTCTTTTGTGGGATATTGCTTTCAGGATTTGTTCAATACATTTCGTAGCATTGTTGTTCAGTTGCCGTCAATCTTTTTCTCCGTATGCTTTGTCAGCGTCCATGTGGTGCATTATTATCATTATTATTATTTACCCTTTCAGAGTTTTTCACAACAGTTTTAGCTGATGGTCTTTCTCTGGAGTTTGAGTGACTGCAAGTCTCTGCAAGTCTCCAGGACTCTTCACAGTATTGCGGTCGTTCTCAATAATGTAGTAGTTTGGATGGTCTCCACTCTTCCTCTTATTTCTAAGTCCTCCCCTTCCTCTAATAATCCTTTGGTGACTGTACCAAAAGCACCAACCACGATTGGTATAATTGTCACTTTCATGTTCCATAGTTTTTTTTTTAAATTCCCAGCAGGGTCCAGGTACTTATACTTCTTTTCGCTTGCTTTCAAACTTATTCTATGGTCAGCCTGACAATTTTGCAAGTTCTCCTTTTCTTTTGCTGCTTTTTATAAGGTCTGGCCGAGATTAGGTGATCCGTTTGTATGTCAAAATCTCATTGGAGTTTATGTGTGTCATACTCCAGGACAGATTCCATGGTCAAATTTAGATTTCTTGCACAATTCCCAGTGGATCACGTTGCCTACCCAGTCGTGTCTTGTCTGATAATCTTTCTTTGCTAATTTGCTGCATTCGCTTATTATGTGATTGATGGTTTCGCGTCCATCACCACATAACCGACATTTGGTATTTTGTTGCGTCTTATCTATTCTCGCTTCGATATGATTGGTTCTTATGGTGTTGTTTTGTACTGCTATGAGGAGAGATTCAGTTTCTCTTTTAAAGTTTCCTTTTCTTAGCCACGCCCAGGTTTTCTTCTTCTTCTTCTTCTTCTTCTTATTATTATTATTATTATTATTATTATTATTATTATTATTATCTTAAAATCAATGGCTCTACAAATTTGTTATGTAGGTTTTTATTATTTCATAACACATCATTTGCGGACCTATTCATTTTAAAATATTTACTTATCTCTCGTATATATATATATATATATAAAATGTTCATTGTATAAATATGGGGTATTTAAAGAAAACGAAATAATTTTTTTCAGAATTTTTTTCATAAATGTAATTGCATTGTCTATAGCAAAAATCATTTTAATCTAACAAAATCTTTAGAGGCTATTCAAAATGGCTGCAGATCAGAGCGCTGTAGGCTTGAGCTAAAATATGTCACCAGACTTTTTTTGGCTAAGAAGTTCAAACCCTCGAAATTTATACAAGAATGTGTGCTGTGTACAGACAAACTTGTTTTAGTCCAAAAAATGTTCTTGACATGTTGGACTAAACATGAGCCTAAGTTGAAACGATAGTTCTTTGAGTAAGAACAAACTGATTCTCCGATAAAGAAAAAGTTCCTGGCGCAGTGGTCAATAAATAAGGTCATTCTGACAGTCTTATGGAACATGAAAGGGCCGATCACTTTTGATTTCCTGGAAAAGGGGCAAATGCAAACAGTGGTTCTTATTACCAACTCCTCTGGCGAAATTCATCATATTTATTGAATAATCTTTGTACAACATTTCCACCAAATGTTGAAAGGTTGGCGAACGCTCTGGTCGAAGCAGAGAGAAGTAGATGCTAATCTAAATGATTGACGCCACTGTTGCGATGTTTCATCTTCGAAAATAAAAGAAATATTGGAAGGGTGTTCTGGACATGTTACAGAAGTTCTGGAGCATTAAGAAGTTTCGTGTCAGTGTTATATAGCCACATAATACATATATATCTGTATGCAGAATCCTAACGACGACACAATAAAGACGAGCGACACAGTTCTTTAGAAAAATACACCTCTCACTTTATTTGAAAGGGTTGTGTGTGAGAGGGAGTTGGAGACTGAACAGAACTGCAACATATTGACCCCCACACTCCTATGGCCACAGCAGCGTTTCTTTCCCGTTCTCCTGGGCTGCTCAACCGGGGCCTGGGGACCCAGCCTAACTGGGTGCTGGTTTTCTCTACCGCATCTTAGCTCCAACTCGTCTGATCTCCAACTGCTCAATGTGGGACCTGAGGGCCCAGCCTCTCTGGGTGCTGGCTTTCTCTACCGCATCTTGTCTCCAACTGATTGAACTTCCTGTGCACCGAGTTATATAATAGTTTGACGTCCACCTTCTTCTTGTGGGCATCACAAATCGCACTCATTCAACCCGTCCACGGTCAAGGTTATATTCTGATATTCCTCGACCGGATGCACCTGTTTTTTACACAGGTGCATTTCCTATTTTGACAGCCTGGCCGGGTCGGAGGTCAATATGCATCAGTCCCTCATTGCCATTACTGCCAGTTCCACTCTCATTCAAAGTGTTTGTTCCTGTTAGGGTCCTATCTATGCGTGAAATAAATCTGTATAAAAATTATTCGTATGCAAAAGAAAAAAACCTCTTAATAAACAATTAAACGAAAAATATAAAAATACAAGCACAAAGAGCGTGATTCTCTTACCTCTAGGCATAAAATAACCCAAGACGTACTGATATACCATTAAAATCAAATAAACATTTGCTCTGAATCGAGGAAAGCTAGAGATTCTCTGTGATAAAAGCCAGATAGTATAAAAATGTTATATTGATTTTTTTTTTGGTTTTGTTTTGCGGCATATCAACCACAAGGGGTCATTTAATGCCGGCGTGTTATATTGAATAATTCAATTAACTATACAGAAACTAATTGTTTGGTAGAGCATTAGATTGCTGACCGAGAGATCTTCACTATAACAACTATGATGGCGTCATTTACAAGGCAAATATGTCACTGACATGTCGGAGATATGGATGGACGAACTTTAAATTGAAAGAAAGAAAGAAAGCTGATTCAGAAATGAAAGGAAATGTGATAGTCTCTTAAATATGCTGACAAGAAAATAAATAACCAGACACGTCTAAGTTGTAAATATTACTACCTCTGTCCCATTTATTGTTGGTATATTCAATGGCCAAAATTTATATACAAATGTAACAAATATTATGGGACAGGTAGTACCTATATATTACTATAGTTCCCATTACACTCACGCACACACACACACACACACACAATATATATATATATATATATATATATATATATATATATTAGCCCAGTTTGTTGGGGCTGTAAAATACACCGACTGTATTTCTGCACAAGGGTAAGACCCCCATTTCAATGAGTGTCCTGGATATGTCACTGAACTATCTAATGGTGCTTTGGGGAATGTGGAGTACTCCTTCATTGCTATTACTCTCAGGTTCAACCTGGTGTGGAAGTACCTGTAAGAGTTCCATCTATGGGTTAAATAGAAACTGAACTGCATCAGATGGTGAGGCTTATGTCCTGGAGCTTTGGGGAATGGAGAATACCCCTTCATTGCCATTATTTCAAGGTCCACTCTGACCAATAGAACTTAAGTCCAGGGTGTAATATTAAACTGCATCTGATGGTGAGGTTCCCCTCCTGGACTTTTAGGGAATAAATAAAAAAAACTCTATAACCTGAAAAATTTCATAGCTGTTGATTACTTTTTTTCCAATGTGATTCATGCACAAAAGCATTTATGGAAGAAGTGAGTGAACTGCAAGGGGGACTATGTTCAAAAATACTCCTCAATTGATAACATTTCATGAGCGTATCTTTTTAACCGACCTTCGTAGATAATGAAAATTGCTTTGTAATATATATATATATATATATATATATATATATATATATATATATATATATATATATATATCAGCTCAGCGCGGACGCTGGATACCGTCAAGATTGATGATCGGTAGGGACAGATGTCGAGGGCGAGTCAAGAGGATTTGTGCTGTCGGCATGCCTTGATGATGATGTTGATGATGATGTTTATATATATATATATATATATATATATGAGCATAACACAGTAAAAATGGTACTTTGTAGCGGGATGTTTATCAACGCAACATACTTGAAATTCTAAAAAAAACTGTGTTAAGTCTGTCTTGGCGTCAATGGTCATTTTTTAATCGTTCAAATTTTCAAGTCTGGTTTAATTGTTTAATGGCATATCAACTCCTCATGGGTTCTTCAATGTCAAAATTTGATTTATTTGTAGATGTTTAATTGTCAACAGGACAACAGTTCTATTCCCTTTCATTAAATAAATTTTTGTCAATAATCATTTTTTTTGTAGGCAGTGATATGATAAACAAATATTCTTATCTAATATGAATACTTTTTAAACGGATTTTTTTTACTCATAGATGCGACACTTACGAGTGTTATCACTCCGGGCAGAGTGGACATGGGAGTAATGGAAATGATGGACTAATTTTACACTCATCGGAGTACTATAATTGGAGCCATATCCCCATACTCTTCATTCATCTTTAGGAGACATCTTACTGCTCCGTAGTTGATGCAGTCGCCCAATTTTCTATATATATCCTAGAAGTTTTCGTTTTAACCTTTAGGTGTTAAATATTATTAAGGCAAGTACCTCCAAGAAGATAAAAATGATTGACCAGGGTTATGGTTAGGGTTAGTAACAAATTTTAAGATAAACAGTAGTGCAGCATTGTAGAAAACTATTACTTGTGTGTGTTTACTTTAATCTTAACAGGGAACTCCATTCATATGATCTTGTGCCGGACTAAGTTAGGCTTTATAAATATATAAAACATTGCTTAGGATTAATGATAGATTAAGTTAGTCGAGTAGATTAGTACTTCTGTGCTATGAGTTTCATCCACACGAGATACCCCATAATTGTGATCTTCTACCAGACTAATATATACCTTGTAAATAGTTTGACATCTCACCCAAGATTAACGGTGAACGAGATTGATACAGAGAAGTGAGTTTGATTCAGACTGGGTTCTTCAGACTTGTTGTTTTGTGACAGACTAAGGTAACCTGCGTAGATATTTGAGCATCTCACCATTGATTTATGGCCGATAATCAAGTTTGTGCATTAAGTTTGATCCTCACTGAGTGCCCCATAACTGTGGTTTAGAGCTTCGTTGGTATCACGCTGGAGACATGTTAGTTTGGTAGAGAATTAGTACAAGATAGCGAATTTGATCCTCACTGACCATTGCTGATTTGTTCCAGACAAAAAAAAAAAAAAAAAAAGCAAAGAGAATTTAAATTCACTTGAGCAGTGTAGTGAGTTTGATCCTTACTGGGTGCTTCAAACATATTTTTTGACAGACTAAGCTAACTTTCGTTGATATTTAGGCATCTCGCCATTGATTAATATACAGCCAATCGAGTTTTATTGTGAATTGACTTTGATCCTCACAGAGCGTTCCATAGATGTACTCTTCTGTCAGACTAAGGTAAGATCTGTAAGTAGTTGTGTATCGCTTGTGAATTAGAAATCTAGTGTTGTGTATGGAGTTTGATCCTAACTGTCGTGCCACATATTTATGGTCTTGTGCCAAACTGAGGGTTCGTGAGTATCGTGTTATGGATTAATGGTAGATAAGCTAGGGTCGAGTGTCCACCAATGGTCGGGGTAACCGATTTTCAATCCTTGGTCGAGTCATAACAAAGCATTATAAGGTACGGATCAAGAGTAAAGTGGATCAATCAAGGGAAAGGAGTTGTGCCCTTCCTTACACTCTGGTGTAGTAGCTTGTCAAAAGGGAGCCTTCAAATCGGCCTCGACTAAGTTCGCCAACTTTACTTATTAATGTGTTCTGTGTTTGGTTCTGAGTTGCAACATATACATGGCCTCATGCCAAACTGAGGCTTCCAGGGCATCACATCGAAGATTAATGGTAGACAAACTAATGTCGTGGAGCATAAGTACAGAATAGCGAATTTGATCCTCACAGAGTGCTGCATACTTGTTCCAGACGAAGATAAGCCAAGTGAATACCTGTCAATTGCCGGAGAGATCAAAATGCCGTCCAACTGCGCAAAGAACGCATGGAGAGGGGTGGTGTGTTATGCCTAGACATGTCGTAAGAGTACATTTTTGTCATTAAAGAAAACATTGACTGACAAAAACGCAGATCACTGCATTCAAGGAAATAGATTGATTATGTTTTCTTAACCTCCGAACGATTACTTTTCGACCGACTAGAAACAAAAAGTAAAGTAAAATAAGATAAAATAAAATAAAATCAACTCGACGTATTTATTTTATCGTCTGCAATATATATATATATATATATATATATATATATATATAGGAAGAATATCTATTTCTTGTCGTTGTTGTTGTTGCTGCTGTGATTAACTTAAATCTTTGTGAGCGGTCATTTTTTTTATCTGATCATTATAAATGACTGCATCTTATAAATTGCGCATTTGCTAGACGAGTAATATAAAAAGATTAAAAAAATATAAATAAAAGAAAACAAATAGAAAAAACAGAAAGGTTAGCCAATTCAAAGAAATCATTTGTCAACGTCAACATGCTGACGAAATGGACATTTATAAGGCCACATTCAACGAGAATTTGCGAGAATTGTTGAGAACAGAAATACATTCATCGTTTTAAGTAAACAAGTTTATTCTGCGCACGCAGAACGTTATGCATCTAAAAAAAAAAAGGGTGGGAGAAGAAGAAGGTGCGTTCTTTGCTTGACCCGAACTCGTGTCTCACTCGCAGAATTCAGAAGGACTGTTTAGCTACTTGAACCAGGACATTCCAAACTTCTTTTTTATTTTTTAGACAGGCGACACACTCCATAAAAATAATTCGTTGTGACACATTACTTATTCAGGTTTTGTTAGCCCAGTGAAATATATCATTAAAAGATTAAAAAAAAAGGCCCAAAATTAAATAAATGTCTCGTAATTTTGTCGGAAATATTTTTTCTTATGTATCTATTTATCCTTGTTGTGTTTGAAAATGACTCATATTTCTTTTGGGGATTTTTTCGTTTTTAAGAAAAATTAACTCGAGGTGAATATGGCGACCATAAAATGTGGCTTTAATTTACAATATATTCGGCATAATTGTTCAGAGTTCTTCCATTCAATATAATGAGATCAATGTTCAATCTACAATGTAAATCAAATGAACTCTGATTTATGTCCAGTTACATTTTCGAAGGAGATATGCTTTTACCCCTTAAATTAACGTCTGCTTAAAAATGACCTTAATTTCTTTCTGAGATTTTTTTCTTTCATTTTTGTAGCCGTAAATAATGGGTTCAGTGAACAATACAAGTATTGACTCTGACTTTCTGCCCGATTTAAAGATATCTGTTATTCAGTTGACAATATAAATTTAACCCTGAATTTCGTCAAAAACATTTTTTCTTCTTTTGATCATATTTGAAAATGACACAGATTTCTTTTAAGGATTTTTTTTTTAAGTTTTAAGAAAAAATTAACTTTAAAAGTGGGAATGAGAGTGATGGCCTCAAATTGGAGATTCAATTTACCCTACACACTTTTGTCTTTTTTTATGACATCTAATGTTCATTTGTCCAAATTTCTGAGATTGGTAATTATTGACCTTATCTTTATTTGTTTAATCACAACGTTTCATCCGATATGGGCCTCGGCCTTCTTCAGGTCGAACTCAGGAGTCCACACAGAATCTTGAACTGAACCCTTTATTTGAACTCCGGAGGGGCGGGGGGAGGGTAGACTCTTCCAAATCTGTTAACTATGATCGGGTACAAGTGTTAAGTTTTAGTAAGAATTCCGTGTTAGTCTAAGCTGTTGTCGGGATTGAACCTACAGATGATTTAATTCTAAAAGATCTTCCAACCAAACACCTTATTCACTTCGCCATGAATCCTTGACAGACATATGTCGAAAAATGTTTGTCTTAAAAATGACTAATTTCTTTTGGAGACTATATATATATATATATATTGTAAAGTTGTAAGTTGCCCTTAGTCGAGGGTGACCCAAAGGCTCTCTTTTCGACAGTTACTACACCAAGGTGTAGGGGAGGGCGCTACTCCTTTCCCTGGTTATATATATATATATATCATTATCAAGTTGTGGTGATAACACACATTTCCCTGACTCTCTCTCACCATCTATCCCTATCGTCTATTCGTCCTGGAAAGTCTTCAAGACGGCATCTAGTATTCGCATTCACCTGATATATGTTACTCCTTGCTGGTCGACAAACACTGGTGTGTCCATATGTTGGAGTCCATAAGAAAACGTCACTTATGAGTTCGTCCTTACTTCACCAGCAATTTCACGCATGTTTTGTTCGTCTTACTTGGATCGTTTGGGGGAAGGGAGGTAAGTGACAGTACAGTCGCTGTTTTATGGGGTACTGCTTCTAGGATTTGTTCAGAACGGCACCTACCATTTTTGTGCAATTCCTATCTAGTTTTTTCCACATATGTTTCATTAGAGTTCAGAAGGTGCATTCATACAGTCGTAGTGAAACGTCCATAGTTTGGAAGATATCCGGTTTTATTTCATCAGAGAAATCAAATTTCCGTAATATTGACGATCTGTCGATAGCAGTCCATGTCTTTTTCATGCGTAAGCTGACATCACTTTCAGTAGATGAGATATTGCTACTGACGTATGTGCAGTGGTCTACTAATTTCAAAGGCTTGCCACTGTCTGTTTCACGTTTTCATTATGGGTTAATCAAAGCTTTTTAATCGCAAACCTAATGTAACTGATATAGATGATTTTGATATTTGATATACAGCTAAATCCATCTTGTATTGAACACTATTATGAACAACTACAAGACCACCGTCCTTTATATTTTCCAATCTCTCTTTCTTTCTCTCTCTCTCTCTCTCTCTTTCTCTCTCTCTCACTCTCTCTCTCTCTCACACACACACACACACATATATATATATATATATATATATATATAATTTACAAGTGTTGACACTGTGGCGGGATATTTTGTAAAAATATGTAATTACGGAAAAGACCTTAGGAAAAACTGCATTTCAAAAAGTAGTTGCTTTATGAGAATATAAACACCTTCACGAAAATTTGGACGTATTACGTCAACTATTTTCGATAGCGGTTACGTAAAACCTAAACTGATACATAGATAATCTATCTATCTATCTATCTATCTATCTATCTATCTATCTATTTCAGTCTCTTCATTATCTATCTATCTATCTATCTATCTATTTCAGTTTCTTCATTATCTACTTATGAAACACAACCTCCTCAAATTCATCGATCTACTGTTTTTCAAATTTATCTTCTATCTTAGTCCGCTTTTATTTATAGATATAATTTGTTCACACACACACACACACACACACACACACACTTATACATTAACCGGTTTCATGAAATGAAGTGTCTATTCTGGGGTCTCAGAGTCATTGACTGTGAGAAGGCTAGGGTTTTTTTGAGTGGGCGTATACTAACAATGTCAAAGGTCAAGTAATTCATTCCTGTTAAAAAGCAATAAAAGAATAAAGTGACAGGAAATGCTGTATCCTCCTCGGGGATCAACCGGGTCACAGCTGGGAAAGGGTTAAACATTTCCATGCTCATCTCCCCAAAATACAAAGAACAATTCTCTTGCTCAAAGCCGTCGGAGATCAGCGTTTAGAAAATTATCCGGTGAATCCTGAGAGCAAATCTCAAACTTTACGCCCTCCCCACCATCCCACCAACCCAATGAAATGACAACACCTCCTCAAATTCTGACCCTATCAGGAAAGAAATTATTATGAGAAGGGAATTCTTTCCTGGGAGACAAATGGGAGAGGGATCTGGGAAAGATAGTGAGAGTTTTTCCTGCGCGACAGAGAGATAAGAACACACACACACACACACACACACACACACACACACACACACACATATATATATATATATAGAGAGAGAGAGAGAGAGAGAAAGAGAGAGAGACAGACAGAGACAGACAGACAGACAGAGACAGAGAGTGATAGAGACAGAAAGAGGGGAAAGGAGTGACAGAGAAGAACAGATTTAAATAATGAAAGGTAAAAAAAGTCTGAGATTTATAGACAATAAGATAGATAGATAGATAGATAGATAGATGAATTTGGGCAGATAGATAGATAGAAAGACAGATACTGTTTCAAATATATCTTCGACTACCTCGATCTATTTATCTGTTTAAGTTTTTATACACACACACACACACACACACACGTGGTGTTTTCAATAAGTTTCCATACTTTTTTTTTACAGACATTTAAAATGGTCGTAGACTTTTGAAAACTCACTATATTATTGCTATACATCTTATGAGATGACTGACAAATTTTTAGGATTTAAGCTTCAAATGAACAACTACAGCAGCAATTGGAATACACACTACTAAGCCTGATTGTCACAACTGGTGAATTTCAAAAATGCGATCTGGACGTGAGGACACTTTAGAAGAACGATATGCAATAAAATTCTGTTTTAAACTTGGAAAAAATGCCACAGAAACGTATGGAATACTTCAGACTACTTTTCGACCATGTTGCATGAATCAAGCATCAGTTTTTGAGTGGCATAAGAGACTCAAGGAAGCCAGGGAGTCTGTGAGGGATGATGAGAGGTGTGGGAGGAGTAAGGAAGTCAATAGACCAGAGTTGATCAGCCAAAGGGTTAGGGTTAGGGTTAGGGTTACTATGTTGAGGTTTTAAGGGAGTTCAGGAAGATATTCCGTCAGAAGAGGCCAGCACTCTTCAAATCGGGTCAGTGGCATTTCCACCCGGACAATGCACCAGTCCACAACTCCATTCTTGTCACAGACTATTTGACCAAGATGGGCATCAAGACAGTTCCTCAGCCTCCCTATAGTCCAGACCTTACTCCCTGTGACTTTTGGTTATTCCCTAAGCACAGAGGCTGTTGGTATGAGACAATTGAGGAGATGAAAGAGGCTGTGACAAAGGTTACTGACACGCTCACACAAGAGGACTTCCACAGGGCCTTCCAGAAGTTGTCGGAACGATACAAGGGCATTGCACCCGGAGGAGATTACTTCGAATGGGACTAGAGTTTTATGTGTGTACTATCAATAAAAGTGGCCATATGAAAAAAGTCTGGAAATTTATTTAATAATCCTCGTATATATATATATATATATATATATATATATATATATAACATCAAATCGTGCTAATGGCACGGAGTTCTCTGATTCTTTCTCCATCCGTCCCAATTGTTCATCACTCCTTGCGGGTCCTCGAGACAGCACCCAGTATGAAGTCTTTGCTGGTCGGCCAACATTATTATGTCCAAGTGTAGAAGTCCATGACAGAACATCACCAATCAATTCCTTCTTACTTCTCCAGAAGTGCCTAGCATGTCTTACTCGTCTCATTTGGATTATTTGTGAGATGGGAGGTAAGTGGTTGCACAGCAGCTGTTTTATGAAGTACTGCTTCCAGAATTTGTTTAAACAGCACTTAGTTCCTATCTAGCTTTGTGTCGTTCCCATCTAGTTCTTTCTCCATGTTTTTCGTTGGAGTCAATGTGGTATATCCATACTGTAATACCGACACAGCCACAGTTCGGAAGAAATCCTAATTTATTCTATCTGTGAGATCAGATTTTTATATAACCTGTCATCCTGCCATAACTGCTGAGTTTTATTATACCTTGCTCCTTAATCGTATCGAACCTGAAGTTAAGAAAATTCAAGGGAAAACCAAAAATGATTTTTCGGAGAAATCGCTCCACAACTTTTTAGGTTCTGAATATCAGTTGAATCATTGGAGTAAGTGCCTAAAATCTTGAGTCAATCGAGGGGATCAAGGGAATCCGTGCTTTTAGCAATACTTGATGATAATAGTTATATTTTCTTCTATTCATATCTATCTAACAACAGGGTACGAAAGAAAAATTAGGAATATCATTGTATAATAATAAACGACTCTATTATAAAAAAAGATTAATTTTAATTTAAAAAATAAACAACAAAATAAAAAGGTAACAACAAAACAGTAAATTTACTCATTATGACCGTTATTATTTTTCAATTATTGTATCAACACGCCTTGGAAATGATTTGCATATCTTTAAAAGAAAATCTTCAAACATTTTATTTTATTCCTTCTCAATAGCAGTCTTAAGCAAACCAATATTTGGATGGGAAGTTTCATTTGTTTTATTTTCTGAAATGCCCCAGATAGCGTAATTAAGGGGCTTAAAGTTTGGGCTTGATGGAGGCCATAAAGGAACTCAATTATTTTGGAAATTTGTTTTGACTTGGTTTCGGCGTTAAGCAAATCAAAGATTCTTTATCGTTTCTTTTCTTGCTCACGCATATTGGGCTGAATTTCAATTTTAAAAAAAGGCTAAAATAATAGGGCTAATCATGAAAATTTCGATATTTCTAAAAAAATTGCACGAACCAAACTAAAAAAAACTTTATTCCATATTTTGCTTTCGCACAATCTATCTCAAGCTTAGTACGAAACGAGAACAAAACACGGTTACAAATATTGTATTATATCACTCTTCTGATTGTTGAGGTTCTGTTTTTAAAATCTTGGCTCTTCTTGACTGAACTTAGAAACTAGAGATATCTTTCTCAGTCTGTCTTTGTTGATTAGTGTCGGTTCGTTTGCGTAGAGCTAGTAGTACCATATAACCCAGTACTATATGCCACATGATCGAGTGATCGATGGCTGAATAGGTCCATCCAACTTGTCTCCTTAGTAGCGAGGCTGACTTGACACTCAGTTAAGGGACCTGCCAAAGCGTAAGTGAACTCTCTCTCAGGATCAAGTGCCATTTAGCATACAAACTTACAAACGGCGATATTATGTTGCCACTGCTTGTTCTCTCAAAGAACTTTAGCACCATCAAGCCTGGTCTGTACTTATATGGTCGACCCCTTGGGAATTTCAGGTGCTGTAATCCTAAAATCAGAAGAAAAAATTGACTTCAGACTCGATCAAATGACACCCGTTATCCTTTTAAGGCACTTTTAAATAAGAGAATCGTGAAATCTTTATTGTAAGCAACGGACACAAAATGCTCTCGGATTTAGAGATATAGGTTCGATCCTCACTACGGATACATTAATTTGGGTTTGTATCAAAGATTAGTAAATATGCGTCATCATATTTAAAAAAAAATACAAAGAGGCTTTTATTGGTTTTGTATTCCTTATTCTACGGAAAAACTAATATCTCAGACCCTAAAAAAATTCTAACTACGCCCATTTTCAAAAAGAATACATTGAGACAGTGGTTTTTAAACCTCTTGAAGCTCGTATCCGTTTCCTAATAAAGTGACTAACGTGCAGTTTTCCATATCTCAGAGCAAATACAAGTTCCAACAGAATTCCGTAGTAATTTTGGCATTTTAGGTATTTTGGTAATTTTGGTATTCCATATTTTAAAAAGTTTTCCATTCATTCACCCTAATATGACACCTGGAATTAACACATTGGAAGCACTTTGATCAGAAAAAGAAGAAGTAGAAGATTATGATATGATATAAGAAGAGGAAGATGAAGAAGAATAGCGCTCATTTTGGAGAAATAGAGACGATAAAATATTTGATTTTACACGGTTTATCGGTTTCTTTACTTAATTGCATATCAAACTTCGTAGGTTAGTCAATGCCAGAGCTATCTTTATAGAACAGCACAGGTACAATTTAACACATACCTTTTCCAAGCGTATTAGTGCGAAAGTGAACCTCATGGCACGACTGGAGTTCGAACTCGTTTACTGCGATGGCGTAGTCCGACGCGTTGCTTTCTATGCCACGGGACTTCTCCGAATTTAACGAGTCCAGACAGAGAAACCTGTGGTTAGCTAAGTTTGATTGACGTGTTGTGACTCCTCAGGTTAGTTAAAAGCTTGGCTTTCATCGAGAAATTTTAAAGACATGAGACCACAATTCTAGTCGTTAGAAATTAGATTTTAACTTTGAATGAGTTAGCCCAGAGGAGTCGAAATCTTTAGACTTAATTTCTGTCAATGTCCCCGGGCTAGCTCCCGGTTTATCGTATGACCGGTGATAGAACTGAGATAAATTGAATAAGTGCACACAAAAGAAAATGTTTTCGTTATGAATATCCGAGCTAAGAAGAAAAAAATAGTGAGCTAAAGAAAAGGAACGACCCCTACACCGTACGAAGAGAACCGAATGACTAGATAAAGAAGAAATAGAGGTCTATTTAGGAGTAGTTAAGGCTACGTTCTTTCTCTATCGAAATGACGAGGTTTGGAGTCACTGGAGCTGGCCTAAGTTCTCCCGAAGATGTTACACGAGAAACTATCTCCTACAGTCCAATGCAGCTCGGCTATGGCACAAGTGCAACCCTTCCCGACATCTTGGACAATTCTGAATAGATTTCCTTTCTTCTCTAAAGGATGTTATCGTTTACAGTTGATGGTAAATATGAAAAAGTGACATAGATAGATAGTGTTGTAGCCTAATAAAAGGTTACTGAATGAGAAATAGCCAAACGGAGGTTGGAAATGAAATGGAAATCTTTATAACATTAAACAAAATACAAAAGGAGGTGCCTGTGGTGTAATGGTTATTGTCGCAGGATATGGACACGGCGACACGAGTTCAAATCCTGGACCTGACTGATTGCATTTCACATAGCACTAATACCCTTGGGAAAGGTATGAATCCAAATATACTCCCTCCAGCTATGGGTAAATAGTAGGGCAGACTAGGTTCTTCAGCCTTGGTGAGGCAACTAATCTAAGAGAAGGACAACTCTAAATTCAAACCTGTTAAACTCCGCTTAAAAATTGACCTTGTGTCATATCGTGTCTGAGCGGAGGGGTTGGGTAAATAGGATTAAACAAAATACAAAACTTGCCCGTGGCGTGAAGAAAGTAAATCACTGCTAGTGGTGTACTACTTAATTAGCATATTAACCCCCACTTACAATAGTGTCCAACGTATTTATGGGGAACAAGACATACCCATGATTGTTCATAGGTACGGTAGATAGATAGATAGATAGATAGATAGATAGATAGATAGATAGATAGATAGATAGATAGATAGATAATCTAATGCAGCTTGATCATGACAATTGCTTGGTTATTGAATTCAAACAAGGAAAGTAAAAATGTAATCAAGGAAACTCCCGCAACCAAAAGGATTTTCTAGCTAGGACACTAATTCGCATTCGGTGCTGAGGCTCCTGTTATGAAATATGGAGTACCTCTTCATTACCATTAATCCCAAGTCCACTCTGACCCGGAGTGGTAGTATTTGTTAGGATCTCATCTATAGGTCAAATAGGTTCGAATTTAATCGGAAAACCTCTCAAGAAACAATTAGATAGATGAACGTTTAATGAAATACAAAACGCCCCAATATTTTCACTTTCTTCCCCGTTCTCTCTATACATAATCTCCTCCTTTGTTTTGTATTTCGTTAAGCATCCATCGGTGATCTAAATACACTTTTCTAAGCCCTGATGATGGTTTATTGAAACCGAAACGTTATAACGTCGACTTTCTTTTATATTAAATTCTTCACTTTGGATTACTTTGTCAATTTTTCTCCACATAGATAGATGGATAAGTGTTAATCATCGAATCATAGAGACGCAAAAGGAGAAATGAAATGACAGATGTGTTTACCCAACATCTCCGCCACGAGCCGAATGCGACCCAAAATTAATCTTTAGGCGGAATTATAGTGAATTCAGAGTTTTCCTTGTCCTTGACAAGTTGCTAAGCAAACCAATGTATCCTAATATTTACCTATAGCTGGGGGGAGGGTAGAAAAAAGAGTTGGATTCATGCCTCTTCTAAGAGTATTAGCGTGAAGTGGAACGCAGTTAACTTTGTCTGTAATTTGTGTTTAGGTTGTCAATTCCATTTCCTACGACGATAACCGTTACACCAAGCGTGCCTCCGGATTTAGATAGATAGATAGATAGATAGATAGATAGATAGATATGAATAGACTGGAAAAAAGAAAGAAAGAAAGAAAGAAAGAAAAAGTGAAAGAGTAATAGAGATATGTGTTCAACTCGGAATAGATTGATACAAAATGAAATAGTTGGATTAGAAACATAGCATTATTGTTTACGAATTTGGAAATGAACTTAACGATCGGAGTTCTAATCTTGAGCGAAGCCGTTTGGATGTCATTTGAATTTGATATATTTTTGAAACTTATAAACTAAGTGGGTGACCTTAGTCGAAGGTGCACCAAAGGCTCACTTTTCATTAGCTACTACATCGAGGTGTTGGGGAGGGTGCTACTCCTTCCTCTGAATTGCTCCACTTTACCCTTGATCTATATCTTATATTGCTGGGTGTTAAGCAAAGCGTCATCAAGTACCATTTTTTGAGTCTTTGGTATGACTCGACCTGGGATTGAAATTCGGTCTTCCGAACCTTTGGCGAACACTCTACTCATTAGGCCACTAAAACCAATCAAAATACAAATTTTAAGAAATGTAACCCCATATCATAACAGGGAATATTTATTTACCGATCCGTCTGCTCATCTATCTATCGATCTATCTCTGTTTGAATCAATCAATCTATCTTTCACAGTCTGTTCGTATCAATTGTTTTATCTCTCAGACTGTTCCTTCCTATCTATTTATGTATCTATCATTGTTTCTATTTACCAACCAATCACAGTCAGTTAATATCTATCTATCTATCTATCTATCTATCTATCTATCTATCTATCTATCTATCTATCTCATTCTATTCAGTTCTATCTATCTATCTATCTATCTATCTATCTATCTCACAACGCTTGTATCAATCTATTTGACATAATCAGTTCCTATCTATCTATCTATCTATCTATCTATCAAAATTTCTCAGTGTATTTTCATTCATCTACTCTTCATCTTTCTAACTTTATTTCACTGATACATATCCCTCTCATTGTGATATGTCCGCCAGTGTTGATGTGAGAAAAGTGTTGAGAAGTTAACAGATGTCACCCAAGTTTCAGTTGACGGCGGGTCGTGCATGGGAGCTGCTTGTTAACATTGAACCTCATTCAGCCGTTGGCAAACTGTTCCGAACATCATGACAAAGAAAGAAAAAAAAGAAAGAGAGAAAAAAGAAAGAAAAAGAAAGAAAGGAAGTAGGTTTATTTGTTTGGTTGTTTATATTTTATGGCTTATCAATCTTTGTGGGTTATTTAAAGCCAAATCCTCTTTATACACATATTATATATGATTTGTAAGCGAATAGTTTGTCGTGAAACGTTTTTAAACGAGCCAGAACACATTTTTTTGCAAAGTATTTAATGGTTTCAAACATTGCTATGTATTGTTTGCACACAGTTAAATGGTTTCATGTGCTGCTATCAAACGCTAATAGTTCTATCTGCACACAGTGAAATGATTGTTTTTTATTGTTTGCACATAGTTAAATGGTTTGAAGTTCTGTTATTTATGGTTTCTCTGTAGTTAAATGGTTTTAAGTATTAGAATTATTTGCACACAGTTAAATGGCTTTATATATTGCTATTTATCACTAATAGTTCTATTTACATACAGTTAAGTGGTTTCAACCATTGCTATCAAATGTATTCTCTTAAAAAACAACAAAAGATTTCATTTACATTGAACTCTTGACCGGGATTACGTGAATTTGATATTCTGTTTTTGAATACTTTAGGATTAAATTATATACATATATATGTAGAGAGAGAGAGAGAGAGAGCCCTTGTGGGTCTCACTTGAATGATAGTAGGGACGGAGAGAGAAAGAGAGAGAGAGAGAGAGAGAGAGAGAGACTGCTAGCTTGCCACCTTGCAAACAATCAAGCAAGCAAGATAGATAGATAGATAGATAGATAGAAAATGCCCTCTATATACATACAAACATATACACATACATACATACATACATACAAAAAGGCTGAGATGCATAAGAAAATATCCATGTAGGAACAAGCTGAGATAGATAGATAGATAGATAGATAGATAGTGAAGAGACTGAGATAGATAGATAGATAGATAGATAGATAGATAGATAGATAGATAGATAGATAGATGTTAAATGGGATTGAGACTTTTATGAAGAAAACTGATAAATAAATAGGTTGGAACGAACTAGAACAAAATTAAAAATGAAACAAAGAAAGCAAAAAGAATAAAAGAAGTCAGAAATAAAGACAAAATTAAACTTGTAGAGAATCTCTGTAAATTAACCAAAATAGAAATTGTTTATCATTTTAATTTCTAGTCTCTTGCTTATTTCCATTAAACCGTTTCATTTCAAAGTTTTATAAGTAGGCTTTTAGGTCGGATAAACTTACCACGAAAAAGCACCAAGAAAAAAAAAGTGTGGGGGGTCTTAATTTTAAAGCAAGGTTAAACGATCCGACCGACACTTCGTAGTAAGTTTTTGCCAGTTTTCTAACTTGCATAATTTTTTGACTGCATTTTTTAAAATTGTTTTTTATTTGTTTTATTTTACAATTTTTTCATCGTAATATTCATCATGGATTCCGTGGAAAATACAGCCGACCAACTGACTAAAATGAATTCATCAAAGGTAATAAGCACCATATAATCCTAGAAACATAAAGAATTGGTTTTGGCAATATCAAGCAATATTCGCGACCAGATGAATCAGATCCAAACAGACAAAATTTGCAAGTGTAATCCAAGAATTGCTCCTGAAGATTGTAAATGAAACAATAGGCTTATTAACTGAGGGGTCTGAAGTTGATCCGTATAATCTTCTTAAAGCGTCTATAGTGAAAAGAACAGGACGATAAGATGAACAACTATTGATATAATATTGTAGTTGGCGACAAAACTTCTTTATATTTATCAAGACATTTGAGGAGCCATTAATGAAATGGTGCCCGTGGTGTAATGGTTATCGTCGTAGGAAATGGACATGGCAACAAGAGTTCAAATCATGGATGAGACTGATTGCATTTCACATTGCACTAATACCCTAAGGAAAGGTATGAATCCAATTATTCTCCCTCCAGCTATGGGTAAATAGTAGGGCAGACTAGGTTCTTCAGCCTTAGTGAGGCAACAAGTCTAGGAGAAGGAAAACTCTGAATTCAAACCTGTTAAACTTCGCTTAAAAATTGACATTGTGTCATAACATGCCCGAGCGGAGGGGTTGGGTAAATATGATTTATGAAATCATGATAAAGAATCAATATTACATCAATTATGGCTAGAAAAATTACCTGCGACTATTGTACAAATACTTACCCCCGTGATTGAAGATATGTCATTGCTGAAAAAATCTTTACATCACATGACTAAAAATGACACATGTTAGCACACAGAGATGATGAAAAAAAATCATCCGATACTTCAATAGAAAAGATTTTAGTAGATTTACAACAACAGATACGACAACTGCTGATTACAGACAGACATCAATAGAGAGAACCACGAAGTTTATTACGGACACGTGATAATTCACACCGACCGCGAAGTCCTAGAAGACGGCGAACAGATACACATGGAATTTGTTATTACCATAACAAGTTTGGTGAAAACGCGAGGAAATGCTTAAAACCTTATCGTTGTATTAATAACATGAAGATGAAATCGGGATACGAGAACCTCGACTGGTAATCGTGACTATCTCGTTCGTTTACATTAAAACGAGTTGCTTATTCTACATGAAAATAACGGCTACAAATTTTTGGTTGATAAGGGTGTCGCAGTCAGTGTTCGAAATAAAACCAATCCTGATTATCTTAAAGTACGTGCAGCTAACTGTACTCGTATTTAAACGCAAGGTACTTCAGACTTTACCCTAAATATCAGCATTGGTCGTGATTTTCATTGGAAAATCATTTTCATGAGAACTACAACGCAGACATGCAAGTGTAGGAAGACCAGCTAAAACTTATCTACAACAGCTTTCTACGGATACAGGATGGAAGACACGCCGGAAGAGATAGATCACAGAGACGGATGGCGAGAGAGAGAGAGAGAGAGAGAGAGAGAGAGAGAGAAAGAGAGGGGGGAGAGTTAGGGAAATCCGTGCATTTATTTCTCCTTTCAGACTATACGAATTTCTACGCTTACTATTTGAATTAAAGGATTCAGCCCAATAATTCCAGAGGTCAATCGATCAAGTTTTAAGAAGTTTATCTTTTGTCTAAGCTTGTATCAACGATATTCTTATCGCAAGTAAGAATTTAGTCCAGCATAAAGATCACCGAGATCAAGTTTTTCAAGGGTTCTCAGTTCGGTCGAAAAATTTAATTTAGACAAATATATATTTGGTGTTACCTAAATCACTTTCCTCGGCCATGTTCTTGATCAAAACGGTATTTCTCCATCACCAGAAAAGTAGAGGCAATTAAAGATTTTCTTAAACTTTCTTCTATCAGACAATTCAGAAAATTCGTAGGATTGGTAAGTCATATGACGTTTTATTCCAAATTTATAATCCATACTACAGCCACGAATAGATTAACTACAAAAGCAAAAAATAAGGATATTGAATTACAAAATAAAGCTCTGTCCGTATTTAATTTAGCAAAACTGAAACTGGCCAATTTTACAAAACTGTCGTATATCGACACAAATCGAAAAAGCTCATATTATATTGATTACAGATGTTACAAGTACAGCTGTAGGAGTAGTTATTGAACATGAAATTGACTCAACAAGAAAACTTATTTCTTTCTTTTCGCTCAAACTTAGAAAAACTCAAACGAAGTATGGCTCGTTTTCCAGAGAGTTGTTAGCTAATTATTTAGCGATTAAACAATTTAAACATACACTGAAAGGAAGATATTTTATCGTGCGTACATATCAAAAACTTTTTATTTAAATTAAGAACAGCAGTGCAGATAAATATTCTTCAAAGGAGATTAGACATCTAGATTATTGATCAGTGTATACTCTGGATTTTAAATAAGTTAAAGGATGGTTCAATATCGTAGCCGATGCTTTATCTCGTACTGATATAACGCCACTTGATAGTGATCTTTTAAGCTACTAATTGTTACTGAGCAAAAGAATGGATTTAATTCTAACACCTCTCTTGAAATTAAAAATTTTCCAGTACTTTTTAGAGGTAAAACTTACACAATTTATCGCACCCGAGAATAATACGCAATGGATTTGTTTGGCTCAAAATGGTATCAGCTATTAAATCCTGGACATCATCTTGTGTGACATGCCAGAAACATAAGGTGTACCGCCACACTAAATCACCAGTTGGCCCTTTTTCAATCTGGATGCTCGATTTAGTCTTACACTCACCTATATGATTGGAACATTATCTGTTTGTCATGGATACTCATAGTCGATAGATTCTCTCGTTGTTCTGTATCTATAGCTTTGAGAAATATATCAACAATTTCAATTGCAAAGCTATTCTCAAAAAATAGATCGTTACCTTCGGTTGTCAAATGTAATCACTTGGGACTATAGAACACAATTTAGATCAGCATCATTCCGGGAACTTTGTAATTTACAAGGTATAGAAAGTAAAATTGGCGACTCAAAGGCTCCCTTTTCATTAGCTACTACACCAAGATGTATGGGAGGGCGCTACTCCTTTCTCTGGGTTGCTCCACTTCACCCTCGATACGTACCTTGTATTTTTGAGTGTTAAGCAAGGAGGTGGCGAACATTCAACCCACAAGGTCAATGAGCCGGTAAGTAAAGTTGGCGACCTTAGTCGAGGATGACCCAAACGTTCCCTTTTCATTTGCTACTACACCAAGATGCATGGGAGGTCACTACTCCTTTCCCTAAATTGCTCCACTTCACCCTCGATACGTACCTTGTAATGTTGAGTGTTAAGCAAGGAGGTATCAAGTAACATATTTTAGTCTTTGGTATGACTTGACCTGGGATTAAACCCCGGTTCCTCGGGTCATTGGCGAACATTCAACCCACAAGGTCAATGAGCCGGTAAGTAAAGTTGGCAACCTTAGTCGAGGATGACCCGAAGGATCCCTTTTTAATAGCTACTACACCGAGGTGTAGGGGAGGGCGCTACTCATAAGAGTAACACATTATAAAACTACATCATATCATTAATATGCAAATGATTTGGTAGAAAGTCAGCACAGAGATACAAAAGCTTCGTTAGTAATGTGAAATAATTGAATTGATAACTTACCAATTATTCTTCTATCTATTAAGAATATTATTAAACAGCATATTGGTTGTACAGTCGGGTGGGTGATATTGAACAGTTATTCTGGTTCGGTGGGGCTTTCCACTCCCACCAGGCAATATCTATTTGCAGGGCTGAGTTGATAGCTTGTCGCCTAAGAGGAATGCCGAAAGAACCAAGCATTTTTTTAATAGCCACGTATGACTCTCGATTGGTGCGTGATTCCCCACTATAAAATGACCTTGTGTCACTTCCTGGCTTGGTGGAAAGTCCATTAATACCCACACAGAAACGATACATCAGTGAGACCGACGTTATTGATGAAACACATCGTTAGATACATATCCAACCGGTAAACAGAATATGGTTTCTTGAATACGCAAAGATAAGAACACTTAACCTTCCTTTTCTATATAGTAAAGTAGATTTTTCTCTCTCACTTTCTCCGGCAACACAAAAGTAAATGAACGGCTGCTCTGAGAAACGTTCTTACTCCAAAAAAGAAAAAACGTATATTGAATGAACTTTTAATTCTGATTAAAACTAGTCGGATATTTTACAAAATTTTAAACTTTTTTTTACGCAAGAAAATAAACATTGATGCTATCTTTTCCAATTATAATGCTCGTTTGACCTTTCTTTTTAAAATTGTTGGTGGATGTTAAGGTTTCCTTTTCAGTCAGTGTGGTTACTTTGCTATGCCCGGCTAAAAAGAGGTTTTCATATAACTTATAAAAATAATTCCCAATAAAGGATTGAACAATTAACCCATTTATGGGACCCTGAAAAGGATTACCACTCCGAGTCTGAGTGGACATGGCAATGAAGGTGTTGTCCACATTCCCTAAAGCTCTGGTACTGGCGTCTGACCATCAGATATGGTTTTAGTGTCATACACAGGACACTCGTTGAACCGGTTGGCTTACCCCTCTACAGATGCGCAATAGGCGTATTCTACTACTCCAGCCGGCAGGAAAGGTTTGCCACGTGGTGCCTTCAATAAGTTTCCAGAATTTTTGTACAGGCATTTAAAATTGTCGTAGACTCTTAAAAATTCAGTATGTTATTGTTATACATCTTATGAGATGACTGACTAATTTCTATGATTTCAGATTCAAAGGAACAGCTACAGCATCAATTGGAATACACCTTACTAAAGCCTGATTGTCACAGCTAGTGAATTTCAAAAATGCAATCTGGACTTTAGAAGAACGATATGCAATAAAATTCTGTTTTAAACTTGGAAAAAATGCCATGTGATGAAATCTGGATCTACTGCTATGACCCAGAGACCAAGAGACAGAGTCCCCAGTGGAAACTGCTGGCTCTGCCAGACCCAAGAAGGCCAGACAGAGCAAATCCACACACAAACTTTTGATGGTCCCTTTTTTTTTTTGACAGCACTGGTATCATCTACATGCACTAGGTTTCCACTGAACAGACAGTCAACAAGGAATACTATGTTGAGGTTTTAAGTTCAGGAGACGATTCCATCGGAAGAGGCCAGCACTCTTCAAATCGGCTCAGTGGCATTTCCAGCAGAACAATGCACCAGTCCACAACTCCATCCTTGTCACAGACTATTTGACCAAAATGGGCATCAAAACAGTTCCTCACCCTCCCTATAGTCCAGAGCTTGCTCCCTGTGACTTTTGGTTATTCCCTACGCTTAAAGGATGTCATTATGAGACAATTGAGGAGATGAAAGAGGCTGTGGCGAAGGTCATTGAATTCACCACGTATATATATATATATATATATATATACACCCATCCCTTCATATGAAAAGGGTATGACACAAGGAGAATTTTAAGTGGAGTTTAACAGGTTTCAATTCAGAGTT
Organism: Sepioteuthis lessoniana; assembly: GCA_963585895.1. Classification (NCBI taxonomy): domain Eukaryota; kingdom Metazoa; phylum Mollusca; class Cephalopoda; order Myopsida; family Loliginidae; genus Sepioteuthis; species Sepioteuthis lessoniana. Next base: position 70,950,420 of record OY757936.1, read on the forward strand.
GTCCTACCAAGGTTGAAAAGCACAGTCTACCCTACTATTTACCAAGGGCTGGAATAATTGGAATTGAAAATAGATAATTAAGATAGAGAACAATTGGATCCATACCTTTCCCAGGAATATTAGCACTATATGAAATGCTGACAGTTATGTCCAGGATTTGAACTCGTGTCACTGTGTCCCCTTTCTACGACGGTAACCACACACACACACTCACACATATATATATATATATATAATACCTAAAAAGCACGAAACTATCTGGCTTGGTTTCACCATCAGGATAATTTTAACTAAAGAGGGTTGGCCCAAAAGATATTTTATTAATAAAGCAGCCATCAGAAGAAGAATAACGTAGTTAAAAAAAAAAAAAACGAAAAAAGAAACAAGAAAAAAAGACTCGAAACCTACATTCTATTTACCAAGTAACCAAGCTTTTTTTTATGTGTGCAAGTAATTCAGGTCTTTGGTTGAGTAATTCATTGGGGTTATTGTAAGAGGCTATAGCTAACTCTTACTCCAAACGTAGGAAACAATATCTATGTTTTTAGTCTTTTTTTATTGAATTTTTTCCAGATATCAATTTGTGCAATATTTTTTTTTTATCTACAAATTGCATCATTTTTTTATACGCTACCAGAGTTATGGAAACATGTTTAAAAATAACATATATATATATATATTGAGGGTACTTCAAATTCATATTTATGTTTGCAAATTCTGTCAACTTAGATAATGAATAATACCTGATTTTACCTGTTTTGATTGTAAAATGTTCCAGTCGAAGTAATAAAATCCTGGTATCTTTAGTTTAGATCATCATTTTTTAAAATAAAAGCAAGTGTTAGGAATACTTTCATTGGTGATACTATTTGAAAAAACTGATGTTATTAGGTATTATTTATAATCAAATTCTACAGCATTGAAACTCTAAAAGCAAAGTGAAAATTGCAACGCTTCTGTGAAAATGAATAAAGTTGAATGAACTTACGTAAGGTGGGTACTTCTCTTTGTTTCCAAAGATTCACTGCTGAAGATTTTGGTAATAAATAATGACTAATAATGCTCGTTTTATGTGCATAATATTCCAGTTGAAATGATAAAATCTTCGTTTCTTTGGTTTAGAAGAAAATTCTCCTTTATTATTTATTAGTGGGTCTATATATTGGCAATACTTTGTGTGTATATATGTGAGTGTATGTGTGAAGAAGAAGAAGAAGAAGAAGAAGAAGAAGAAGAAGAAGAAGAAGAAGAAGAAGAAGAAGAGGGTGCATATATCCATGTTTTCACCCCAAAGTACCCGGAAATCCGTAAGAATGTTGACATTTTGATCAATCGGTGAATTACTTAGAGGTTTCCCGTAGATCACTGGAAATTTTCATATATTTTGCAATCATTCCAATAGAAAATTTAGATTTGCATTTGTTTCATTTTTTCCAATATTTTAGAAAGATCCCCCCACCCACACACAGAAATATATATACATACATATTATACCTGTGTTGGTTGTCACAAAATCACTTTGTGGGTTTGTGTCGAACCAAGTGCAATATAATATGGAGAGTGCTCAATATCTAGGATAGAGTTATAATATAATAATAATAATAATAATAATAATAATAATAATATTAATAATATATATATATATATATATATATATATATATACAGGCTTTTTTTCGATTTTCGATTCATTGCATTTTCTTAACTGCCTGATGATTGCTGTTTTGCAAGTCTAAATTCCATGAATTAAATATATATATATTTAATATATATTTTTATTATATATATATATATATATATATAAGCGTGCAACCACACACACATACACACACATAAATATATCTGTTTGATTGCTTGTTTGGGTTTTATGGGATTTCAACCTTTGTTGGTTATTTAATGCCAAATTCATCTTATAAAAATAAACAGTTCTCTTTAAAACAATTCAGTTTAGCATAAGTACATAATTTAATTGTAAAAAAATTCTATTTCAAGCTATTCAGTTTAGTAAAACAGTTCTAATTCAAACATTTCATTTCAGTATAAGTATAGTTTTTGTTTACATAAATGTCAAAACAGTTCTATTTCAAACAATTCAGTTTAGCGTAAGTACAGTTTCAATGTAAAAAACAGTTTCATTTCAAACAATTCAGTTTAGCTTACAAAAAACCGTTCCATTTAAAACAGTTTAGTATTAGTATGCAGTTTAAATGTCAAAACAGTTCTATGTCGAGCAATCCAGTTTAGCATACGTACTCAGTTTCAATCTCAAAAACAGTTCCATTTCAAGCAATTCAGTTTTGCATAAGTACACAGTTTAGTTCTATTTGACCCATAGATAGGACCCTATCAGGTGTTACCACTTCAGGCCAGAGTGGACCTGGGAGTGATGGCAATGAAGGGGTACTCGGCATTCCCCAAAGCTCCAGTATTACTGGAAACTGACCATCAGATTGTTTAGTGTCATATCCAGGACACTCGTTGGGAGGGATACCTCTTTGCCGAGATGCTGTCGGTGTATTCTTCAGCCCTAGCTGACTGGGCAATATATATTTATGTTCGTAAAATGATACCTGTGAAGATGCGTGTACAATCACTTACACTCCCACATACATACACATAGACACTCACATAAGCATATATATATATATATATATATATATATATATAGGCCATTTAATAATCATATGGGCGGTTACTTGTATATGTCAACGCGTACCGGCAAGACTTTTTATTAATACTTGTGTGAGGTAAATCTGCGACCCACGGGTGTGTGTGTGTATTAAACCGTGAAATTGAAATAAGAAAATGTTGCTTCATTTTCCAGTTATTTAAAGACAAAATATTTGTAAACACAGATGTGTAGGTTTCTCTGTGTGTTTGTGTGTGTATATCCGTGTACATATTTAAGTGTGAGAAAGTTTGCACATGTTTATTTAGCTGATGGAGATGTCCATACTGAGACATCTATATATTTACAAATGTAAACCTGTGTTTATCCGGTAGAATACAATGAATATGCGTGTGCCTGATGTATACTGTATCATATATAGCCAACACCTATTAGTGAAAATTCCTGAAGAAAAAAAAAAAAAGAAAAAAAAAAAAGAAAATGAAGATCATGTTGTTACCATATAAGAAATGGTAATTATAAAGGTGCTAGAAAAAAGTATTTTGTGTACTTTTTAACTTTTAAGTTCATTAAAAGTGTGTTCATTAAATAATATCTTTTCTTAATATAAAACAACTTTTACTCTCTTTTTGTTACTAAATATAGCAGTATTTAGATTTTAAAAAGTTCTTACTCAGTCTACTGGGGCTATAGAATACACCGACTGCTTCTCTGCAGAGGGGTAAGACCAACCCCCAATGAGTGTCCTGGATATGACACTAAACAATCTGATGGTGAGGTTCCAGTAATGCTGGGGCTTTGGGGAATGCATTTATTCTCCCCCATTAGAATGCTCGACATTTTGAAAAATCGAAACCTTTTTTCAAATTTTGTTGCCAAGATTAACACTTTTATATCAGTTCCATGAAAAGGCGCTCAACAGGATTTAAAAGCTAACAAGTTAGGCTGGCAGACTATTACAAATGAGTTAGATTCTCACTGTGTGCTTCATTTTTCTGGCCTAGTAAATAGCCATCAGTGACGGCCAAAATTTATTCTTACCATAAATAAACGGATATTTTAGATATTGCGTATTATACAACGTGAAATACGTTAAACACACAAAAAAGCGTACTTTCTTCATATATGCCACAAAACAAGAATTGTACAGCCACTTACATCTCATCTCAAAAACTATTCACTTAATGCGGACAAGGCATGCAAGGCACTGCTGGGGAAGTAAGACCAAATTCATAAGCGATAGTTTCTTACGGACTACAACGCTTGGACGCACCTGTGTTGACCGAACTTAGATACATCAGACATTGGATACAGTCAAGGGGACCTGCCAAGAGTGATGGATGATGGAGACGAATTGTGAGACAGTCAAGGAACTCCGTGCTATCAGAATGACTTTAAGATGAGATAGATAGATAGATAGATAGATAGATTACGGCTATGGATTAAATGGTGCTGCTATTATTCTTCTACAAAGATAGCTTTGGCATTAAACAACCCATGAAGGTTGTTATGCCATTAAATAATCCAAACCAAGCCAACATTAAATAGATATTTTCTCTTGTTTATGTCTTGTAGTTGCCTCCATTTATTGAGTATCAATTTGGTGAGGACAGTGGATATCTTATAGAAACTTGTCTGTAAAGTGTGTTTATTTTTGTGGAATTTAATCTGTTAACGCTATCCCTCTAGCGATACAATCAATCTGATTTTCCATACTGTCTTCCTTTTTTCTTATATATATATAATGGTCCGGGAGACCTGGGTTTAATTCCAGGTCCCGTCATACCAAAGACTTTAAAAATGGTACTTGATACCTCCTTGCTTAACACTCAGCAATATAAGGTGCGTATCAAGGGTAAAGTGGAGCAATCCAGGGAAAGGAGTAGCGCCCTCCCCAACACCTCGGTGTAGTAAAGCCTTCTGGTCACCATCGACTATGGTCGCCAACTTTACTTTTATATATATATATATATATATATATATATATATATATATTCCTTCGACGAAGGAAATAAAGACAATTTCTAAGTTGAATATTTTTTAAAGAAAGAGGTGGAAAGAAATAATTTTGCTGATTTTATCATTTTACCTCTGTTTTAACTTTCTTACATTTTAGATTTTATCTACCAATAGTTGGTTTGGTTTTATGGCATATCAACCATTGTAGGTTATTTAAGGCTAAATCTACTTTTATGCATATTAGATTTAAATGATTTGTAAACAAACTTGGTTGATAACGTTTTTAAACGAACCTCAGCTCTTTTTTTTGCACCCAATTAAATGGTTTCTAGTATTGCTATGAAACAGTAACAATTTAACCTCAGTCATTAGTTTACACACAGTTAAATAGATATACAGGGTGGATCAATAAAATTGTCGACCTAAAGAAAACAACACTACAGCTTTATTTAAAAACTTTTATTGAAAAAATCAATTCAGGTAACTTGATTAATTAGTAGAGCTGACATCTATTCAATGTAGCCACCTTCAGCCACAATCCCCGCCTCGATACGGATCCGGAACTGGGAGCATGCCTTTTCCACAAGCGCCGGCGGGAGCTCGGCGAATACTCGGCGGATGGCGGCGATCAGGCTGGCTTTGGTGTTGTGGGAGGTCATGTTGGTGATGTTCTCGACGTATGATCAAACGAAGTAGTCCAGCGGGGTTCAGGTCGGGGGAGGAGGGGGGCAGTGAGAAAAGGGTTGCATAGCACTCCTGAAGCCAAGTCTGGATCTCTTTGGACTTGTGGGCCGGTGCCGAGTCCTGCTGCCACACCCAGGGTCTGCCACCGGCCACCTGATTCCACCAGGGGATCACCATACTCTTCAGCACATCCAGGTACACTTTGGTGTTGACTTTCAAGCCGACTTCGAAGATGTGAGGTGGCATGATGTGGCCCTCACTTGAAACCACACCAAAGACCATAGCCCTAGCCGGAAACTTTGTTTTCATCACCCTGGGCACGTCCCTGTTATTCGTGGCAATCCAGCAATGGTTCTGGCTGTCATAACTTGGATCGATAGAGAGCATGATTTGTACAGCGGCGCATCTCCGATCTTGCTCGTTGAACATTGTGTCTCTTTCAGACATGATAGAAGGTTCCTCTCGCTCTTGGGATTTGTACACAACTGGCCAACTAGTAGATGGTCTGCAGCAAAAAAAAAAAAGAAAACCGGTTTTCATTAAATGGAAATGGAATCATGTCGTCTTTTCTAGGGCGATAACTTTATCGTTCCGCCCTGCACATGATATGAAAGAGATTAGTTCGTCTGTAATTTCATTTCTAAATGAGTTAAAACTAATTTGTTTGCACACTAGTATTGCTATTGTTTCTATACAGTTATACGTTTTTAATTATTGCAACCTAACACTAATTATTCTATTCAATATTAATCTCTTATTTGCACACAGTAAAGTAGTTCCAAGTATTGCGATGTATCACTAACAATTCTATTAAACATCGGTCATTTGTTTACCCACAGTTAAATAATCAAACATTTCTATTTTTAACTATTCAGTCGGGAGAAATGTCAATTAAAGGGTACTCCACATTCCTCAAATCTCTATCATTACTGGAGCCTCACCATCTGATTGTTTAGTGTCATATCCAGGACACTCGTTGGAGAGGGGATCTTACTCCTCTGCAGAGATGCAGTCGGTATATTCTACAGCCCCACCCGACTAGGCTATCTACCGCTGAGTAGTGAGCTTATTCATTATATATATATATATATATATATATATATTGAAAATTTGCTTGAACCATGCCACAAATTATTTTATTTCATAGTATTGAATTAATTTAGAGTACTATTGCGATACGAAATAATAATTATGTGAGTCTAATTAACTTCAAAGTAAAACTGACGATTTTACTTTGAAATTTTACTTTGAAATTAATTAGACTCACTTATTATTTTGCATTGCAATAGCCCTCTAGATTAATTCAATACTATAAAATGATATGTATATATATATATATATATATATATGTGTGTGTGTGTGTGTGTGTGTGTGTGTGTGTGTGTGTGTGTGTGTGTGTGTGTGAAAGAAAGAAAAATAGAAATAAATCTGACGGTACGCAAATAAAAAGATATGAATTTGAAGGGTATATCTATTTATATATGAGTAATATGCCACACTCAAAGTTTCGGTTTTTGAAAACCATCTTTAGAATGATATTATTTTGTAATGACTCATCCAAAAATCATTTTCAAGAATTTTATATAAGAATTTTTCGGATGAGACAACATCGCATTATAGCATTGCCCTGAAGATTGGGGTTTAAAAAAAGCCGAAGGAAACATTGACATAATATTCCTAGCTAAATGAATACATCCTTCGAATATCTTATTTTTTCATATTTTCATATTCACACACACACACACACACACACACACACACACACACACACACACACACACACATATATATATATATATATATATATATTAGAAAAAGGGAAGACATTATGGAAAATTAGATTGACATATTTCGCTTGCTGAATAGCGTTAACGGAATATATGTATTATTCCATAAAAATAAACATAATTCATTGATTACTTTTGACAATGTATTTTCTGTGGAAAAGTTAAAGACGTAAACAGCAAAGATTATATATATATATATATATATATATATATATATATATATATATATATATATATATATCGACGCCGACTACGCCGATGATCTAGCGATTCTGGCACCCGCCCAAGCCGAAACCCTACTGCATTGTCTGGAACGTGCCACCGCAGGCATTGGCCTCCATGTCAATGCACACAAAGAGGAATACATGTGCTTTAATCAAACTGGTGACATCTTCACACTTGGCGGTAGCTCTCTGAAACTAGTAGACACGTTTACCTACCTTGGAAGCAGTGTCTCATCAACTGAAAAAGACATCGACACGTGGGTAACGAAGGCATGGACAGCTATCGATAAGCAATCGGTCATATGGAAGTCAGACCTGACCGATAAAATGAAACGCCGTTTCTTCCAAGTACCACTCGTGTCAATACTGCTATATGGATGCACTATATGGACGCTAACTAAACGGATGGAGAAAAAGCTAGACGGCAGCTACACAAGAATTTTGCGAACAATTTTGAACAAGTCCTGGAGGCACAACCCCACAAAGCACCAGCTGTACGACCACCTGCCTCCCATCTCGCAAACTATCAAAGTTAGACGAACCAGACATGCCGGATACTGCTGGAGAAGTAGGGACGAGCTCATAAGTGATGTTCTCCTATGGACCCCCTCATATGGCCGAGCAAAAACAAGACGAACAGCTCGAACCTACGTACAGCAGCTCTGTGAGGATACGGGATGTAGCCCTAAGAACCCGCCAGAAGCGATGAACGATAGGGAGGAGTGGCGAGAGAGGGCTACGGATATCTATGCTGGCAGCACGACATAATGATGATGATATATATATATATATATATATATATACTACACGTGGCATAAAATATCTACACATGAATAGTGAATCAATAATTTGAAAAAAAAAGAACTTGGGCCCTGTGAAAGGTTATACTGCCTTGTCATTTATAAAACTACATGAAAAAATTAAATTTAAATTTAAACAAATAAAAAAAAACTTTTGAAGGAAAGAAAACTGTAACCAAGGTTTTCGAAATAGAGAAAAAGAAGTAACAAGAAATTACGTCATTAGGACCAATAAACACATTTTAAAATTAACTTATATATCGCTTTTTTACCAGTTAGATAAAAGATTTTAATCGGAATGTTGATTCTAAAGCTAAGAAGGTTTTACTTTGATTTTAAAATGAATAAAACTTTCTTTTTCACCGGAGAAAAAAAATGAAGAAGGTTTTACTTTGATTTTAAAATGAATAAAACTTTCTTTTTCACCGGAGAAAAAAAATGAAGAAGGTTTTACTTTGATTTTAAAATGAATAAAACTTTCTTTTTCACCGGAGAAAAAAAATGAAGAAGGTTTTACTTTGATTTTAAAATGAATAAAACTTTCTTTTTCACCCGAGAAAAAAAATGAAGAAGGTTTTACTTTGATTTTAAAATGAATAAAACTTTCTTTTTCACCCGAGAAAAAAAATGAAGAAGGTTTTACTTTGATTTTAAAATGAATAAAACTTTCTTTTTCACCGGAGAAAAAAAATGAAGAAGGTTTTACTTTGATTTTAAAATGAATAAAACTTTCTTTTTCATCGGAGAAAAAAAATGAAGAAGGTTTTACTTTGATTTTAAAATGAATAAAACTTTCTTTTTCACCGGAGAAAAAAAATGAAGAAGGTTTTACTTTGATTTTAAAATGAATAAAACTTTCTTTTTCACCCGAGAAAAAAAATGAAGAAGGTTTTACTTTGATTTTAAAATGAATAAAACTTTCTTTTTCATCGGAGAAAAAAAATGAAGAAGGTTTTACTTTGATTTTAAAATGAATAAAACTTTCTTTTTCACCGGAGTAAAAAAAATGAAGAAGGTTTTACTTTGATTTTAAAATGAATAAAACTTTCTTTTTCATCGGAGAAAAAAAATGAATGAAAACAGCAACATATTTTTATTTTTTTATGAAATTTTACTGAAGTAAACTTTCAGAGATTTTCATGACGCTTTCTTTAATTTAAAGTTCATTTAGTTGATATTGCTAATTGCGTCCTAATCAATGAAAATAATAATAATTATAATTAATCAATAAATTGTTATTAAAAGACAATCAAACAAGAAAATAAAAAGCTTTTAAATTGTAATTATTTTTTAGGTATATTCTATGAAGGCAGAAAGGTTTGTAATATAAAATAAGTTTTGTCACAGTTTTGCGCTGAGTTTATTTTTCAAGAATTAAAAAAATGGAAATAATGTACATATTTTTTACATGTCACGTATCAATTCAGTTTTTGGTGAATAAATACATTCTGATCACTCTATCCCTATAGATAAATATATCGATTAGATTTTCCATAGTCTTCCGATTTTCTCATTCCAAAGGTTTTTATTCTTAATGTTAAACATTTGGGTACTGAGCACAAATGCTTATGACGGATTTGGCCCCGAGGTCAACACCTGTGGAAATGGTGTTGACAGGTTGAAGTCCAAGGGTCATTCCATTCTGGTGAAGTAATTTAAAAATAGAGAATGAAATAAGAAAACAACGATTCGGAATTATGAGTGGGTGAGTGCTTGTGGTCTGGTTTGGTAATACGATTGTCACGTGATGAGAGAGATTTATTCAGTTCCCAACGTGGCTAAAATATGACACAAGGTCGGTTTGATTAATTATTTCGTCAGTAGGGGGTCAAGATGACAAAATGAGACAATTGCATCTTCGGAAGACTAGCGTTAGTCCGCCTTTAGGGGCTTTAAGCCCCTTAGGGGCTACAGCAGAAACGACGAGGTTAAACAGATTCTTTTTTCTCAACATCGCAGTTAAGACACTTTAGGCAATAGAAAATTGAACGACCGATCTGAAAATGAAAGCATCTTAACAAAGAGCAAGAATAAACAAAGAAATGCTTGTCAAGTTCTTTTCATAACTCGAACGAAAAGACAATCAACCGCTTCGAGTACTGTTCAAGATTAAGTGACAACATCTGAGACACTCGACAAAATAACACAAACCTTATATATTGGTGTGTATGAGTGTGTGTATTCATGTGTAAGAGTATGAGCGTATGTATGTGAGTGTATATATGTGTATGCGTGTATATATGTGTGTAAGTGTATGTGTGTGTGTGTGTGTGTGTGTGTTCTCACATGCTTATGTCAGTCTCCTGACTATAAGTTTGACGTATTTTGGATAAAATACAAAATTGAAATTCGATTTAAATAACAGAAACGTTGAATATTTTTTCAGGGAATATTACCATATTTACCACACCCTCCGCTCGGGCAGGATATGACACAAGGTCAATTTTTAACGGGGTTTAACAGGTTTGAATTCAGAGTTTTCCTTCTCCTAGACTAGTTGCCTTACCAAGGCTGAAAAACCCAGTCTGCCCTACTATTTATCCATAGCTGGAGGGAGAATAATAGGATTCATACCTTTCCCAAGGGTATTAGTGCTATGTGAAATGCAATCAGTCTCGTCCAGGATTTGAACTCGTGTTGCCGTGTCCATTTCCTACGACGATAACCATTACACCACGGGCACCTCCTTTTCAGGGAATATTACAATTGAACCATAAGTATAGAATATTCCCATAAATTATTTCAAATTTTATGTATTGTAATGTGATATGACATCGAAATTAATAACTCCTATCGGGTACCTCCCGATCGTTATTCAGCGTGAAAACGTTAGTCGCTGTTATATTTGTGGTTTAATTCTTTTTTCACTTTATAAGTTGCTGTATGGCAGCATATCGAAGACTGTTTACGCTGATCTATTCGTGCAATCTATCGTTAATACATTAAGGAAGTGCCTTCAATAAGTTTCCAGACTGTTTTGTACAGGCATTTAAAATTGTTGTAGAAATACACTATGTTATTGCTATACATCTTATGAGATGACCAACCAATTTTTATGATTTCAGCTTCAAATGAATAGCTACAGCAGGAATTGGAATACATCCTACTAAAGCCTGATTGTCACAGATGGTGAATTTAAAAAATGCAATTTGGATGTGAGGACACTTTAGAAGAACGATATGCAATAAAATTCTGTTTTAAACTTGGAAAAAATGCCACAGAAACATATGGAATGCTTCAGACTGCTTTTGGAGCATCTTACATGAATCGAGCATCAGTTCTTGAGTGGCATAAGAGATTCAAGGAAGGCAGGGAGTCAGTGATGGATGATGAGAGGTGTGGGAGGAGTAAGGAAGTCAGAACACCAGAGTTGATTGCCCAAAGGGTTAGGGTTAGGGTTACTATGTTGATGTTTTAAGGGAGTTCAGGCAAAGATTCCTAGGGAAGAGGCCAGCTCTCTTCAAATCGGATCAGTGGCATTTCCAGCAGGATAATGCACCAGTCCACAATTCCATCTTTGTCACAGACTATTTGAGCAAGATGGGCATTAAGACAGTTCCTCAGCCTCCCAATAGTCCAGACCTTGCTCCTGTGACTTTTGCTTATTCCCTAAGCTCACAGACTGTCGTTATGAGACAATTGAGGAGATGAGAGAGGCTGTGACGAAGGTCATTGACACGCTGACACAAGAGGACTTCCATGGGGCCTTCCAGAAGTTGTTTAAACGGTACAACAAATGCATTGCATCCGGAGGAGATTATTTCGAAGGAGACTAGGGTTTCATGTGTGTACCATCAATAAAAGTGGCCATACGAAAAAAGTCTGGAAACTTATTTAATGATTCTCGTAGTGATAATTAACAAAAGAGAAAAAAGAAGATAACCTGCCGTATAGTGAACTTAGCTGTCCTGAGGGACCACAGAGTGAAAATCAAAGAAAGCGAAAAGAGAGATTAGTTTTTAGACTTTGCCAGAGAAGTAAGAAGGTGAAGATGATGCTAATTGTTATTGGCGCTCTTGGAATTGTCGCAAGAGGATTGGTAATCAAAGGACCAATCGCGACGATCTAAACTTCAGCATTGTTGAAATCAACCAGAATCACGAGAAGACAAGAGGAAACTTGCTATTACTTAAAATCCAATGAAAAACTTGCAAGAAGTTTGAAAATGTTAATAATAATAATAATAATAATAATAATAATAATAATAACCTCAAGTTCTTGTATCGCCTATGAAAAAAGGACAAATCGAAACATAATTCAACTTATGACCCAGATAACATGATTGGGCGTCATGTTCGGCAGGTACTCCCTTGATAGCCAACATGAGTCATCCGATCGATATCCAACGAATGTTGGCTGTTCTAATTATACAAACAATGAGTTTAATAACCACCCCACACAGAGACACAAACAGATAAAATTGACGGTGATACCAAATGTAAATCGTTCACTTGGAACAATCCCCAAAGGCTAAGTAAATAGACTGGAAGACTTAGAAATCAGAGGACAAGCGGAGACCATCCAAACTACAGGATAATTAAGATCGTTTAAAATACTGAGAAGAGTCCTGGAGACTTATTTGCTTCACTCAGCCTCCAAAGAAAAACCATCAGCAAACGTTGGTGTGAAAACCTTGCAAGGAGTAATAATAATAATAATCAAACAAGAACAAAGAGATTTTTTTCCCAGCAGACTGTATCAGCAGTAACAACTGGACAACAATTTAAAAAAATATCAACAAAACAAAACTAGAAAGAAAGTCAACTAAATAGCTACTTTAAAAAAGCAAGCTAAGAACATTGCACATGAGATGATTTGGGGATAGTTGTATTGAGGAAATATGAAGAGAGAAACTGAATCTTTATTAATTTCGGCATAAAACAATACCATAAGAACTAAATATACCAAAGCAAAAAATGATAATACGAAGGAAAATAGCGATTGTTGATTATTTGGTGAGAGAGATGATTCAGTCAATCATATGATAACTGAATGCATCAAACGAGCATAAAAAGAATACAAGAACAGGCATGAGTGGACGGGAAAGGTGATCAACTCGTAATTGTGCAAGAAACTGAAAGTTTATCATATAGACAAATTATATATGCACAAACGAGAATCTTTCCTTGAAAATGAGACGCATAAAACTCTCCCTTTCTTTGAGATACAAACAGACTATGCAATCCTGACAGAAGATCAGACCTTGTGACAATCAACAGAAAAAAAAAAAGAACTTGTCATTGAGTGAATTTCGCCTTTCCTGTAGACCGTAAAGTTAGAATAAAAGAAAGTAAAAAGACAAATGATTGGACCCTACAAAACAACAGCTGTACGGCCACTTATCTCCCATCCCAAAAACCATCCCAATAAGACGAACAAGACATGTGGGAAACTGTTGGAGAAGCAAGGACGAACTCATAAGAGATGTTCTTCTATGGACCCTTACACATGGACGTGCCAGTGTTGGCTGATCAACAAGAATTTATTTACATCAGCTCTGTGCGGACCCTGGAGGTAGTTTGGGAGATCTGCCAGGGGTGATGGATGATAGGGACGGATGGAGAGAGAGAGTCTGAGAAATCCGTGTTGTCAGAGCGACTTGATGATGATGATCATGAAAAACTGACACGGTGTAAAATGACAGTAATCGTAACACAAATAATCACATGCCATCTGAATATATTCTTGAATATAAAGATGGTTTGATTTGATTTCTTTGATTAATGGCATATTAACTTCATGGGTTATGCATTTCCCAAAGGTATTAGACCGAAAGTTAGTGAAGTTCGAACTCGCTTAAAACGTGGTCGCTGATCAGCACGTTAGCCACAACGCCAGGGAGATTAGTCAAGGAGATGGACCACTCTGAATTCAATCTAGCTTTACTCCGTTTAAAAATTGACCTTTTGCCTGGGGCTGGGTAAATACATACAATATATTCAATTGTTCAAGGTCGTGGTTTGGAAGAGTTTGATCTGATGATCAGATTCGTAAAACAGAGTTGTAAGTGAGCTCATATTTTTTTTGTTTAATAGTATTTTTTCCTTTACACTTTTGGTTCATTATACAATTTTAGGATACTGAGAACATTTTTACTGAATTTATGCAGCCGTTTGAAGTTTTTTTTTATTTAACCGGACATTGGGCGTTGTAATTCTTAAATTATACTTTCCTCAAAATTTGGTCTTTTATAGCGGAATATTTGAAATCCTTTTAGCTTCTTAGAATGAGCACGTGTGATTAAATAGAGTTATGGCAACTGATCAGTTGTCGTTTCTAATAAGCACCCCCCCTTCCAAATGCAACTCCACCCTTCTTCTTCTTCTTCTTCTTCTTCGTTTATTTCTTTTGAATATTTTCCTTTTTCCAACTCGTTTTTCTTTTCTTTTCTTTTTTGTTTATTCTTTCTCCTTCGCCTCCTTCTCCTTTTCATGCATGTACCCTTTTTGATTCTTTTCTTCTGTTAATTCCGTCACCCTTTTCAACTTTTTCTTCTCACTTTATTTATGTTCCCTTTTATCTTTCTTCTTCTTCTTGTCTGTTTTTCTTTCTCCTTATTTTTCTTGAAACAGTGTACAGTCTCACTTCTCAACTCGTCACGTGCGTGTGCGCCCCGCCCATTTATTTACGTAATACGCAATGTGTATCTGAATAATTTATGATCAATATTGACACAGGCAGATACCAGCTATTTCGCCTTTTTGTTATCTCCCCATTAATTTCGAGGTTATTATCTGCGTTAGGGGAGCGCATGGTCCAATATTCCACAATCATTTCAAGCCATATAGTATTTACAGTTTTTCTTATTCCACGAAGGGTGATATGCCATTAAGGAAAGAAGCCAAACTAAAAAACTTATATGAAGATGAACGCAATTTTTTACCTAAAAATTAGGTCAACAAAAATCGACCTATATACGAGTATATACATCAAATTCTTAATATCGTTAATGTGTCATTAAATATATTTTTTCTAGTTTTCTATCACCTTTCTTTGCCTTCAAGTCATTTGCTTTTATCAAAGGTTTCCAGTCTTAAAAAAAATCTTTTTTCGATTACTTCGTATCATCATTATTCAGTCATCAATGTATTTTCTCTGATTTTCTCTGGTCTTACATCACCTTTAACCGTTATGATGACACAGCGTAATGGTTATCGTCGTAGGAGATTAAATTAGCGAACCCAATTCAAAAATCCTGAACGAGGCTGTTGGCGCTTCACTTCTTGGAAAAGTATAAATTTATCTCTTCACTCCTCAGCTATTGATACATTTTTGGACAAACTGAGTTCTTTGGTCTTTGTTAGACAACCTACCAAGGAGAAGAAAAAATAACTCGATTCTTTCACAGGTTAATGACAAAATTTTTTTGTATTATGTCAGATTAAGTCGATGCAAAAATTTGTAACATTTTAAATAAAACTTCTTTATTTATGTGCCATGTGGGGAAGCGACATGGTGCAGTGGTTAAAATGTAGGTCTACGATATCGTAGTAAGCGAGTTCGAACTCCAGTCACGCTATTATGTTCAGTTTGGGAGTAATACCCTGAGGAAAGGCATGAACCCATTTATCTTCCTAGCAATGGGTTAAATAGTATAACTGCTGTTCTTTTACGGGGATGGCTTTGACATTAGATAACCAACGAAGAAACCAAATCATGTGCCGCATATATCCGTGCATAAGTCGATGTTGGGCATAAGTAGATCCTTAATTTGTATTCACAAAATCATTAATTCATGGAATTTAATTTTTTAAGCTAAGAGTTAGCAGGTTGATAGAAATGTTTTGGGGCGCTCGCGGCGTAACGTTCATTGTCTTAGAAAATAGACACTGGTGGCCCGAGTTCAAACCTGGACGATGCTGTTTGCATTTTCTATAACGCCTTTGGGAAATGTATGATTCACTATTCTGCCTCCAGCTATTGGTTAATAGTAGGGCTGACTAGGCTCTTTAATCTTGGTATGGCAACTAATTTGGGAGAAGGTAACCACTGAATTCATGCCAGCTTAATTCATTTAAAAATTGACCTTGTTTCACATCCAGTTCGTGGTAGAGGGGGTTAATACATAAATACATAAATATCTTTCAACGTTATTTGCTGAGAAGGCTCACACTTTTCCCGAGGGCATTAGTCCAAAAGTGAGTGTAAAAGTGTGATTAGAGTTCAAACTTGATTACTACGATGTCACCTGCCAGCATGTTATCCACTACACTACGAGAACTCCTCTGCTGAAATCTTTGCCCTGGGAAGAAGTTTTGCATGGAGTAAAGTAACATGTGAAGAATAGGCCGTTTATAAAAGGTGTGAAGAATCGGCTGCATATAAAAGATGGAGGCGCTCGTGGTGTAATGGTTATCTTCGTAGAAAATGCGCACGGAGAGTTAGGTTCAAATCTTCGACGATGCTGTTTGCATTTCAAATTGGACTAATACCCTTCGGAAAGGTATGAGTCCAGTTGCTATTTTTTTTCCGGCAGTTGGTAATAGTAAGGCAGACTGGGAATTTTAACCTTGGTATGGCAACTCGTCTAAGAGAAGGAAAACTGAATTTAAATGTTAAAAACATTGACCTTGTGTCGCATTCTGGTCGTACGGATAAGAATATATATATACAGTCATCCACAGACAGACTGTTTCGTTCTATCAGAACTCTTCAGTGTGGCTAGACACGCAGGACGCTCGAAGCCGGGATCGAAACCCGTCCAACTTTACGTTAGATTTGTGTTTCAGCGTTGTTTCAAAATGTTTTAGTTGTTGGATTTGTAATAAGATCACTGATTGATTTTTTTAAGCTTTTTTTTTTTTGTAATATTTGTATATTGCTATCAGTCTCTCTTTGCTGTATTTTATATCAAGTCCTTGAATCGCTGCGGCAACACAATCTTCTCTGCTGCAGAACACTCTTTTACGCCTTATTTTTTGGCATTAAATTCTTGTTCTTCGTCTTCTATTTTTTTATCTTCCTCCAGTTCTTCTTCTTCGAGTTCTTCTTTCTCCAATCTTTTTCTTCGTCTTCGTCTTCTTCTCTTTCTTGATTCTCATTTGTCTTCTCAGTTTTCTCTAGTTCTTTTTTATTCTTTTCCTCTAGTCCTTTCCTTCTTCTATCTCTTCTTCCTCCCACTCATTTCCTTTTTCTTGATCTTCTTCTCGATCCAGTTCGTCTTCTCAGTTTTCACAATTCAATGTGCTGCCTGTTAGTAACCCTGTTCAAGTGGATGGTGTACACGAATTGCCGTAAACGGAACGATTGCCTGGCCGATAATTAGTTTTCAATTGCACCGCTTTCTCCATCTTCCTGGGTGGTCATGTCCCTACGGATATTTTCTTTGTCCTTCTTCGGTCCTCCTCGGCTCACATCTGTCCAACGAGATAGCACAGATTCACGTTCTCAGACGACCAACATCGGGGTGTAAGGGCGCGTTGATAAACGAGAAGTGACAGTGTTTGGGTGCAGGTTAGATAGATATATACATATTCGATAGACAGACAGATAGACAGGAACAGAGTTATATATATATATATATATATATATATAAAACAGACTGAAATAGAGAGATTTAGTAACTTACACGGCCTGATGAACGTCTAAAACCGGAACGTTTAAAATTGGCAAATATTTCTACTAATAAAATCCTCCTTTGCAAACTTTATTTTCGTCTCTATACATATTTGTTTGTGTGTGTGTGTGTGTGTGTGTGCAAATATTGATACATTTAAACACACACACACACACACACACACACACGAATGGATATAGATAAATAGTATTTAACCGATACGCATATATCGAGATATACAGGTATGAATAGAATGAGATATAAATATAGAAAAACAGATGATAGTGTCTTCTGAAAAGGGCATAAAATAAAGACAAACACGTATTTTGAGAGAAGAAATAAAGTTATATATAACAGAAACTAAGTTACACAATTTCGCCAGTGTAGCCTTTTGCTACTTTACTTTATGTTTATTGGAAGAGCCCATTGTATATCGAGAATAGGGATGATCCCACCACACTCCTTTTTAAATTGACCCCGAGTGACCCAATATTTTTTCTTTTCGGATTAACTTCCATTATTTCCGTTGTTTTCCACTTTCTTTTTAACTGTCTCATTATTTCTGGAGCTGTTTACGGTGCCAGCATATCGAATGTGTCGAACATGATATCCATGGTTTCTTTCTGCAGGACGGTTGTTCTCTTCGACATTAGTGTCGTTTTTTATCTGGTTTGAATGCCTTTTATGCACATATTTCGGTCCTTTCACCAAGTAAACCATATTTTTTTATCCTTTTTTTCAATTATACCCATTTCCCAGTGTATTTTGTTATTCTGGTACATGCGGTAAATGACTTTTTCACCAACTTCATAATATTTATTCGTAACTTTGTTCAAATATCTTGATCTTTGCTTCACTCGTATTAGCTTGTCGAACACCGACTTGATCTTTCTGGTAAACATCACATCGGCCGGCGTTATATCTGACAGTAGATTTTTATTTCGAGTGACACTGTAGACTAGCGTTCTCTTGAACGCGTCTATGAAACGTTCCACCTGGCCGTTACTTCTTGGGTGATATGTGGTGATCGTGACGTATCCAGCAACAAATGTCCAGCAAAAATCTTTTTATTCTTTGGAAGTAAATTGTGTCGCATTGTCGTAGAAAATGCTGTCAGCAACACCGAATCGAGCAAATAATTCGTGTAGAAAATTGATAACTGTTTCCGAGATAAATTCATTTTATAAAATGAATTTATTGTCATATCGTAGAGCTTGAATTTTTCCATCCAATCTGTTCCCATTAGATTGCTTGTGTTTCTCATCACAAAATTTGACTGAACTAAATAGTTTGAAATAGAACTGTTTTTGACACTTAAGCTGTATACTTATGCTAAACTGAATTGCTTAATATAGAACTGTTTTGACATTGAACAGGGTGTAAAGAAAATCTATACTTGTATTAAACTGAATTGGAACTGTTTGAATAAACTGAATAGCTTGAAATAGAAATGTTTTTGACAATTAAACTGTGTATTCATGCTAAACTGAATTGTTTGAAATAGAACTGATTACTTGCATAAAAATGGATTTGGTGTTAAATAACCCACAAAGGTTGATATTTCATAAAACCCAAACAACCAACCATCACAATAATTTTTAGTTTTAGAGTTTGTTTTTTTATTGAACATGACGTTTGGTATTATTTCACCTTCAAACTTTATTTGTTATCCTGTTATGCTTCTCGCAACTTTGGTTATCCAACACATTGTTGGCTTTCCTAATTTCTTCCAAGTGTATATATTAATAATTGATAGATCCGAACCAGAGTCCAGTTGTAGTCTTAAACTTTTATTACGAATGTTGACCTGCACATCAGACCTGCTATTTAGGCCTTCTGACTCGGTAGTCTTAGTGACCTTAAAGTTATTATTTTTCTTTATTTTTAGTTTGCAGTGCGTGCAATTTTGTGGCCTATCTTTTTTACTATTAAGACATTTTCATTCTATAAGGGAAATCCTGATACCAATGAAGTGTAACATGGATTTGGCGTCACAATTCTTTTTCTTTTCTTTCTTGTGGCGTATATTTTTTTTTCATCGGTGACACGCCACTTTCTTAATGTTCTTGGAGTCTTGGCGCACATTAACGAATATTTCACAGTCTTCAGTGATTTGCTGAAGAGTCAAGTTTGGTTCGTTTTCCAATTTATTCAGAACCCTTCTTCGAATTTAGGGCTTAATTCAGAAAGTTTAAAATCATCACAGTCTTTGTTGACGACACTTGCGAATGTTGTATAATCTTCATTTTTTCTAATCAAATTTATACACTTGTCTTTTAAGGAATTGGGAAGTTTTGAGACTGAACAGGTTTGGTTTGGTTTCTTTGTTTAATGGCATATCAACCTTTTTTAGGTTATTTAATGCCAAAGTCATTCTCCTAGAAGAACAGTAGTGGTACTATTTAACCCATAGCTGGGAGAGACCGAACAATTCAAAGAGTAATTTAACTACTTCACTGAATGTCAAATCACTAGTTTGTTTTTGTTTTTTTTTTTCGGTAAGATATGGTTACCAAATTTTGTATATTCCGTCGTTCCTAATTTACTAAGACGTAAATGAACCATCTTAAAGTCATACCAGTTTGCACATTCAGGATTGTACAAATCTTCGTACTTTTTAAAGTACGACGAAAAGGTTGTCTTCTTCGGGGGCATAAGTGAAATTATTGATGACATTCCACATGGCATTTTGTGAAAAAGAATGTTTACTTACTTCATTTTGCCCCTTTTAGCTAATTCCAAAAGAATTTTCTGTTCCTGTTGAATTCGTAGAAACATCTCTTCGAATTTACTTTATCTCAAATCAGCCTGTCTTTGAATTTCTAACTCTTAATTCTTCAGTTCTTTTTTTATCAGGTAAATTGTTGACCTTGTTGGAATTTTACTGTTTCAAGCATTACCGTTTTGAAATCATCTATTTTTGAATATTTGTTTCAGGCGTTTTATCTTTTGTATTACGAGGTCAGACTTTTTTAAAAAATTTTTCCTAATCGAATAGTGTTTCCAGTTAGATTTTGTCATCATCCGTTCGAATTCCTTGTTGGTTGAGATAAACAGTTTCATTTTTTTTGTCGGTCTTTCATGCGTCCAACGTTTTACAGAATGTTGTCTTGAGAACAGAATACATATTAAAAAAATACAAGTTCTTGAATTTCTTCGCCGTCAAGTTGGCGTAAATTTTCTCGTTTAAATAATTATTTAATTACACGTGAAATTCTTTTTGAATCTACAGACGTCAAATCCTTGTCGGGGAGGGGGGATTGTTAGTTGGCGCTTGAATATTTTTCAAATCCTCTGCGTGAAAAAAGTCTTTATATATATATATATATATATATATATATATATATATATATATATATATATATATATAGACCCCTCGACAGCCAGGGAGCCAAGTTGTTATGCTCTCGGAAAAGGGCATAAGATAAATAAGACAAACACGTGCTTAGAGTGAAAAAATAAAATTATATATTACAGAAAACAAGTAATATAATATCACCGGTGTAGCTATTTCCTGGACTGGTATCTTGCTGACGTCTTTGTTTTAATCTGCATGTGTTGTCCCACAATTGTAAATGATTCCATCACCAGGAAATACATTATTCCGTAGAGTGTTTGATAGATCATGATAACTTAGCTGCTGACTGTAGGATGTTGATAAATTTGGCCTTCTTTTAAGACCCAAGCTCTGCCGAAATAAACTTGTGTCTTTTTTCTCTCGTATTTCCTTGCAGTCAATAGCAGCCATTGTTTGGACCACCGCAGATTCATCTCTTAGTAGCTCATCACAGACATTGCTACCTGAAATGATCAATAACATTTTGATGTTAGCTGATTCCTGAGTATTTGAGAGATTACAGGATTGGTGTTGAAAAAAGTCACTGATGAGGTGTATGAAGGGAAATTTAATTGGTAATATTTTATCATGTGAAAATGTACCAAAACTTTTGTTTATATGTCCCTAATCGCAAAGATACGTGGGATTGACATAAATGTGTTTTTTGTTTTGTACTTTTTTACGCTTTTCTATTTAGGCATCTACAGGGACTGAATTATACGGTGACAATCCATTTCTTCATTCTGTCTTACCAGAGAGAGAGAGAGAGAGAGAGAGAGAGAGAGAGAGAGAGAGAGAGAGAGAGAGTTTATTTTGATAGGGTAAAGTTATATATTCTACTTTGAATAGTATCCACTGACTCTTCTTGGGAAGGTAGAGTGGCTGAAAGAGTCGCATCGCTTTCTGGTTTTTGTGGCATTTTGACCTTCGACCCGGCCAAAAATGCCATTCAGAGTGATGCACCGGAAGGAAGTGACACATTCTACTGGCAGTTATGAGAGGAAATCGCGTGGGCGGAAATTGGCTGATGAAATGGGACGAGGTAAAAAAATTCCCATGGTACACTCATAGACTGATTCACCGGAAGAGAGTGACCTGTGAACTACATGACAGTTATTTCCGCTTGATGACGATCAATCATGCCATTAAAAAGATCGAGTAGGCGACTAAGTGGACGTTGAACTATTATATAACTCAGTCAAGACAGAAGTCAAGGCAGTTTCAGTTACAGTTGGAAACGGAGTTATAGACGAGATGTGGCAGGGAAAGCCACACCAGGCCGAAGGGGCTTGGGGCCCTGATGAGTTGGGATCCAGAGAAGATGCTGATAAGATGCAATAAAGAAAGCAGAGAGCTGGGCCGCTGGGCCCCCGGTTGAGCATCAGGAGAACAAGAAAGACACAACGCTGACGGCCATAAGAGTAGGGGTCAAAATGTTGCAGTTATGTTCGGTCTCCAGCTCCCTCTCACACGCAAACCTTGAGTAACCCTTTTCGAACCCTTACAATAAAGTGAGAGGTACACATATATTTGTTAAAGAAGTCTTCCTGGGTCTTTATTATTGTGTCGTTATGATGCTGTAGGTGACGATACAACATTTTGATAAAAAACTGTCACATAATTTTATAATTAGATCATTGTGAGTGTGGTACAAGGCCTACTTTAAGGTGGTTCCAGGCGCTGGGTCGTAGCCCGGACACGTTCAACATTCCCCAAAATTCCTCAGAACCGGTTGGCATTCCCCAAAAAAGGCACCTCAGGCGCCAGTCGATAAACCTGACCCCTCCGGAGAGTGTTAGCCCCTGGGAAGACAGCTCTCTGAAGCTCGAGGAGTGCTGGTCTCAGCGATCGTAACATGGATGGTGGCTTCCCGTTACCCATGTCCGGCGGCCTTGACCAGTGTAGCTATTTGCTACTAGACTGTCAGAGTGGATTACAGGCAAACGTTATATGTCTATTGGAAGAGTCGATTGTATATTGAGAATTGGGATGATCTCACGATAGATAGATAGATAGATAGATAGATAGATATGAATGGAGCAAGATATAAAAATAGAGAGAGAGATATGAATGGAGTTTACATAGATAGATAGATATGAATGGAACTAGATAGATAGATAAAGGAGAACAGAATTAGATAGATAGATAGATAGATAGATAGATAGATATGAATGGAACTATATAGATAGATAAAAGAGAACAAAATTAGATAGATAGATAGATAGATAGATAGATATGAATGGAACTAGATAGATAGATAAAGGAGAACAGAATTAGATAGATAGATAGATAGATAGATAGATATGAATGGAACTAGATAGATAGATAAAGGAGAACAGAATTAGATAGATAGATAGATATGAATGGAACTATATAGATAGATAAAGGAGAACAGAATTAGATAGATAGATAGATAGATAGATATGAATGGAGTGAGATAGAAAGAATACATGGGTGTCTTTCGTATAGTTATTAAGCCCCATAACACTGAGTTTAAAGCCAATCTCTTACAGTTAACGAGATTCCAAATTTGAAAATTCGACGTTTGGCACTTACATCAAAAGTAAAAACTTTTTCCTTTTAAAATGAGTTTTGAAAGGAAGACGTTTTAATCTATATTTTTTAAAATAAATTTGTCAGTGCTTATCGTGGTTTCCGGTGAAGCTATTTGAGAAATTTCAACAGAAAGTGGGAACTTTGGAGAGAAAACTGAGAAACAAAATTTAGAGGAGAACATGAGGTTGTTTTGGCAAAACTGCACGTCTCCCTGAACTAATTCGTTATCTTTGAGCTGAGAGATTAACTTTCAAACTTGTTCCATAAAACTGTGTTAAATACATTGGTATGAATTAAATTAGATAGATAGATAGATAGACTGAGATTGATACTTACTAAGCTTAGTTTATTTTGGTTCAGGGTCAGACGTACGAACTACTAGTTAGAGTTGAACTCAGAATTCTCTGCTTGTTAACCATTACATCTACGATGTATCGAAATGCATAAATACTCGAACGATTTATTGCTAATAGTAACGTATGCATTAGGTTGAGTCATAAATGATTTGTTTATTAAAAGCAGGTCGTAACTACGGATTTCAAATTTCAAATGTTTTAAACGTAACCGGAAATGATAGGATACCGAGTGCCTTTCATCGGTCACACCAATTTCAGTATTGAAAGAGTGCACATCATAATTTCATCTATGATCTCACACCCCTAAAATGGAGAAAATCAAAGTCGACATGTAATGTTAAAAAATAACAGAAACAAGAAAATATCTAGTGT
This sequence comes from Sepioteuthis lessoniana, assembly GCA_963585895.1. Classification (NCBI taxonomy): domain Eukaryota; kingdom Metazoa; phylum Mollusca; class Cephalopoda; order Myopsida; family Loliginidae; genus Sepioteuthis; species Sepioteuthis lessoniana. The sequence continues at coordinate 70,974,679 of OY757936.1, forward strand.
TTATGGTTAAGGTGTTATTAATGACCTCCAAGTCCAAAAGTTGTTTTCAATGCCATATTCATCAAAAATCACCCAGGATAAAATATTGGATTTGGGCTGGTCTATTCTACCCTATCCACCATATTCACCAGACCTTACATCAAGTGATTTATATCTTTTTCATTATCTACTAAATACTCTGATTGACAACAAATTTTTTTCAAGAAGATCTGATGAAATCATTTTTTGGAAAACCTCTTGAACTCAAAACCAGCGGAATATTTACTTGAGAGGAATCAATAAGCCAACTGATTAATGGCAGGAAGTAATTAAAAGGTTCGATTTTAAACTGAAAGCAAATGAAATTGGCATCTCCAGGGACGAGTTTCTAAATTAATTCAGAATACAAATAGAAAAAAAAATTTTTTTTTCATCAAGAAAACAAATGGAACATGGTGCCATGTTTAATCTTAAATTTTGAACACTGATTTCATCGACTCTTTTTTGAAACGAAACACTACTAAAGATAATAGAACGCGATCAATTTTCTCATTTTTCATCGCATATTTTTCATTTTTTTCGTTTTATTTTTCATTTGAGAATATTTTTGAGATGAAGTATGTTAACATCGCATTCTAACATCGTCCTGAAGATGGCTTAAAAAAAAAAAAACGAAACGTAAACACTGGCATATTATCGTATATAAATAAATTCATCTTCTGAAACTTTTTCATATATATACATATATATATATATATACGGAGATTAAAAAGTGAATTTTATATAATAGAAAGCTACTATTCAATTTCCCTGCACTCCTCATATATATATATATATATATATATATATAAAATATATATATATATATATATATATATATATATATATACATACACACACACACACACACACACACACACACACACACACACACACACAAACATATATATGTGTGTGTGTGTATGTGTGTGTGTGAGTGTAGGATGATTAAAAAGTAAATTTTATATAATAGAAAGTTACTTTTCAATCACCCTGTACCCCTCATATATATATATATATATATATATATATATATATATATATATATATATATATATATATATATATATGAAGTGTACTTACTTTTGAACTGTTACAAATGCATATTTTTGCCTTCAGAATTTTAATAAGTTTAATAATCGTCAATATCTATTAATATACATTTTGTCTGTATGATATTTTGCAAGATATAATAAAATCCTAGTATCTTTGGTCTTGAAGAAAATTATTTTTTTCATGAAATATTGTTCGGTGTGTACTGATTTATGAGCGAGACTGTTTACATATACAAGTAGTAATCAAAAAGTCTAGTGACTGAAGCTTAGACTTTTTTTTTCAATATCAAATTTTAAATTTATGTAAAATGTCTGTGCAGTTTCAGTCTGACAAAGAAAAAATATGAAACCTCGATAGTTTTTTTAACCTAATGTTTATGGTGACTCTAAAAGTACAGAACTATTCTTATTCACAAAGTATTTGTTCCACTTTTTCTTAAAATAATTACGATTTTGTAACTTCGCACCCTATGATAAAGGTCATTCGACCAATAAAAACTCACAGGATCAAGTGTGTCGAGAGCCAAGTGGACTGTACTGAAGCAAATGAATACTTTATGCTTTATTCATTTCTGTCGAGATTCTTTTTGAACACACCTCGTATATTGCATCTCATAATCCATCAATATTTTCTCCCTCCTCCTCTGGATCGACGCCTCCCCAACCATCTGTAAAATATAACATACCATAAGTTTTACCATAACGAGCTGGCCCATGATTTGTTGGCAAGAGGTTTAAATCTAGAGTTAATTTCTTGCCAAATCGCTCAACTAAGATGAGAAGATCCAGTCTTCCATATCATTTCCTCATAGCCTGAAGAAGTGGCTTACAAAGGGCATTGGCACAAAATGAATACAAACAGCTTGGTACGAAATTTGAACTCGGTGCATCGTATCCAATCGTTTGATTTCTTTGTCTTTATGGCATATCAACTCTGATCCTATTTACCAACCCCTCCGCTCGGGCAGGATATGACACAAGGTCAAATTTTAAGCGGAGTTTAACAGGTTTGAATTCAGAGTTTTCCTTCTCCTAGACTAGTTGCCTAACCAAGGCTGAAGAACCTAGTCTGCCCTACTATTTACCCATAGCTGGAGGGAGATAAGGGGGTTCATACCTTTCCCAAGGGTATTTGCCCGAAAGTGAACGTAATAACGCGACTGGAGTACGAACTCGCGTACTACGATTCCGCAGTCCATCGCTTTAACCAGTACACCACGAGGACACCTGATGGGTTATTTAAGGTCAAAGCCATCCTCGTAGAAGAACCGCAGTGGTACTATTTAACCCATAGTTAAGAGGGTTATAAACTTTTCAAGCTCATTAGTTTGAAAGTAAACATAATGGCTCGACTGGTGTTCGAACCTGTTTACTTGAAGGCCTTAGTGCAGCGCTTTAACCATTCCACAACGGTGATTTCTCAAATCGTACTCATTTTCCTTATTATGAAACGTTACAAGACATAACACAAATTTTCTTCTTGAATAGCATGACTGATTGATTTTAAAGGCATGCCAACCCATCTTAGTAAAGTAAAGTAAAGCTGGCGACCATAGTCAAGGGCAACCAGAAGGCTCCCTTTTCAATAGCTATTACACCGAGCCGTTGGGGAGGGCGCTACTCCTTTCCTTAGATTGCTCCACTTTACCCTTGATACGAATCTTATATTGCTGAGTGTTAAGCAAGGAGGTATCAAGTATCATTTTTAAAGTCTTTGGTATAATGCGACCTGGGATTGAACCCAGGTCACCCGGACCATTGGCGAACACTCTACCCACTGGACCAATGAGCCGGACGAAACCCATCTAGGGTTATCTTATATCTTGAGGTAAGGGATTTGTGTTCATTATATGTTTATAATAATACTTTTTTGTCTAGAGGTTTCATTAGAGTTTCTTGCACACAATTGTATGGTTTCAGGTATTCATATCTAATACAAATAATTTTCATACGGTTGTATGGTTTCAAGTATTCTTATCTCATACTAATAGTTGCATACAATTGTATGCTTTCATGTATTCTTAACTAATACTAATAATTTTCATACAGTTGTATGGTTTAAAGTATTCCTACCTAATACTAATAACTTACACGCTGCTGTATAGCTTCAAGTCACTAATAATAATCCTTAGTAAACAATTATAGCTTTGACTGGCTATTCTTCATACAAATAATTTATAAGTTATATGATATCGTGTATCCCTATCTGATAAATTTTAAACAGATCGATTTGACTCATGCAAAAGCTATATCTCCGAGTTAGAGTTGACCTGGGAGTAATGGAATGAATACGTACCCACACTTACCAGAGCTTTAGAACTGAAGTCTCGCCATTAAATCCAGTTCAGTGTTATATCCAGGTTACCTCTTTTGAAGGTAATTTTGAAAATTTCATTCCGTAGGTCACAAAAGCAAAGTTTGAAGGGGAAAAAAGTGTTTTCGATTGACTTAGGATAAAAAGTTAATTGTGAAATAGTATTCTCTTCCAAGGAACATCAAAAAGTTTAAAAAAATGTTTTTTCAATTGGGTTATATATGTGGATGAGTTTTGAAAATGGTAATTCGTTAGGGAACTCTTCGAATTTATTCTGTGACTCGAATCATGATTTTATTGCTCAATATGGTCGTCTGCTGCACCTCACCAAGTGTCACGGTGCCTATTAGAGAAAAAGTTTATATGAAAACTTTCATTTGCACTGAAAGTAAATAAAATTGGTATCTTCAGGGACGGAAGTAAACAAGAAAGAAGACTACATAAAAAAGAAAACTTATTACAGCCACCAAAAATAATACGGACAATACAAGCACCAACAAGTAGAAAACAAGGAGAAAAAAATTATAATTCATACAGAAAACCAATTAAAAAAGTGAACAGGGTACTCTGTCCTTGAGAGCATACACCGAATTTTTTGGAGATTATATATATATATATATATATATACGTGTGTGTGTGTAATTACGAACTTCTTTTCGCGAGCAGGATGCAACACGAGGTCAATTTTTTAAGCGGAGTTTAACAGTTTTAAGATCATTTTTCTTATCTCAGATCGTAACATCATTTTTTTCACAAACTCTGGTAATTTGGGCATAGAGTGAGCATTATCGTTAGGATGAACAGCTTGTATTTTTTATTTACAAGTAAATTAACTTTTTGTATAGAATTGGTAGTGTATTCATTCATGGGTGATACTGTAATACCTAATAATATCCAATCTGAGAATTAATTTTTTATTTATTGCGGACTTTTTGTCCTCATCTTGGTAGTTTTGTGTTGTTTCTTCTTCACTACGTTTAGACAACAACTATGGAGGGCAGTAATTACTGGGGATACGGTTACAAGACTCAGCATTCCTCTCCGAGGTCGCGGTTAATCACCTGAAGAAGGCCAGAGGTGAAATTTGGCCGAAACGAAGTGAAGAAGAAACAACACAAAAACTACCAAGACGAGGACAAAAAGTCCGCAATAAATAAAAGATTAATTCTCAGATTAAGAAGCCTCATCTCAAAATGATTCCAATTAAAAACAACTAACAATATCCATTTTGCTTGTATAAGGTTCCACTACCAAAAAAATGCTGCTATCTTTATTTTAGAAAAAAAACTATTTTTAATTATTAGCGTTGCACTTATTTATTATATTTCAGTCGATTGGAGGTGCTTTAAAATACACCGACTGCTTCTCTACAGAGGGGTAAGACTTCCCCAACGAGTGTGCTGTTACCCAGTCGGCTGGGGCTGTAAAATACACCGACTGCTTCTCTGCATAGGGGTAAGACCTCTCCCTCCCCGACGAGTGTCCTAAAGATGACAATAAACAATCTGATGGTGAGGTTTCAGTAAGGCTGGAGCTTTGAGGAATGCGGATTACTCCTTCTCTGCCATCGCTCCCGGGTCCCTTCTGGCCCCAAGTGGTAGCATTTGATAGGGTCCTATCTATGGATCAAATAGAACTAAACTGTGTACGTATGCTAAACTGAATTGTTTGAAATAGAACTATTCATATGTATAAAAATTGATTTGGTATTAATAACCTACAATGGTTGAATTGCTGTAAAACCAAACCAAACCAAACCATTGTACTGTACCTTAGAACACCCATTTGATTGTGCAATGTTCCAAGAGAAAAGATAAAATGCTGGTATGTTTGGTTTCGTGGAATATTAACTTTTGGGAACAAAATTATTCGTGGTGTATCAGTATAAAAAAATTGAAATATTGAATATCAAACTGAAAGTTGCACCAAAGGAAATTCACCCTCAGCTAAACATAGGGATATGTATTTTTGGAAAATTCCTTCCAAGCTTCAAAAGTCGTGGGATTGTCCCAACAGAGACCGGCTGAGGGAAGAAAGAAGGGCTGAGATGAGAAAGAAGGGCTGAAAAGTAAAGGTGGGTTTCAGCGTAATGACACTTTGGCAATGGCTATTGAAACGTGAATATCTTTGTAGACTGAAACGGCCTTGCGAAAGGCCCGTTTGTTTTATTTCGCTTTTTTTGTTCTTCGTTAAGTGAGCTGATATTTTATTACAAGTGAAGAGTGAAAAGCAAAATAAAGGTGTAAGTTCGATGAATAAATAGCCGTTGTGTGTCGACATCTTTCTCCAATTGATGGGCACGTCAACGCCCCCTAGATATATTTGCATTTTTGTTAGTAGGTTTTATTTATATACTAAATCGGCGTCAACGCTTTTGCAAAGAGGAGAAAGAAAAAAATCTGATTAAAACCTATTCACAAACAGGCGGGAAGCAAAAGGTAAAGGAACGCCTGCCTTCTTCCATTTTGTTTTCGTTTAGTTGTAGAACTGGCTCGCTCCTATAGGTTTTCTTTGCGTTTTCCGTTTTTGTAACTGTTAAGACTAGACTGAATGTTAAATGAATGCGAAAATAAATAAATAAATAAATAGAATAAAATAAAATGAAATAAAATAAAATAAATGACTAACTAAAATAAATTCCGTGGGATTGTTTATATAGCTATTCGAGATATCGCTATTTTGTAAATTATTCGTTTTTTTTAAAACTTAATTTGACCAAGAAATTACATATTCGTAGGTTGATGTAAAAACTTAATGTGGTATTTTCTTCACAATGTTAAGGATAGCGGATAAAATTCTTTGAAGTTTGGATTTTTACTGTCAGTGATAAACAGTTTTTTTTACGAGACAGCAATGATAAAAAAAAAATCGACAGTAACATTAAAAAAAAAATCTTTTTAGTTTCTTGTAAACTCCTTAACTTTGGTTTTCACTCTTTACTTGTAATAAAATCTTCTGCATTCACTTCAGGACGTAGATCTTCCCCACCGTCTGTAGGATATGATGTTCAAGAAGTCTCACCATAAAATACTGGCCCATAATGTGTTGGCAAGAGTTTTAAATTCAAAAGTTAATTCATTGGCAGGCTGCCAGCCAAAAGTGAGAAAGCCGAGTTTTTAATATGATTGTAGAGAGGGGGGACAAGCGTTAAGACGGTTCTGTTAGTTGACGAACACTGGTCTTTGCAGGATCCAATAAATATTGCGTCATTCTCTTACTGACACTGTTGGATTTTCACTCAGAGTTGGTAGCAAATAGCTATTGCTGTTTTTCACGACTGTACTAATCCAATAGATGGGATACATTTCGGCCGGCCGTGGTATCAACGATGCGGATCTGGTCGGGTTTGTCTCGTCTTCTGGACATACCTCGAGCCTCAGGGAACCGTCCCCACAGGCTTTAACCACCCTTGGAGGGGTTAGGTTTATCACCTGGTGCCTGAGGCGCTCCTTTTTAAGGAAATGCCGACGGGGCCCGAGGCATTTTTGGGAATGCCGGGCGTGTATGGGCTAAGGCCTGGCGTCGGACCCACCTTAAAAAGGCCTTGTGCCACACTCGTCCAGTTGGTGGGACTGCCGACAAATACCGTTGGATTTTCACTCAAGTCAACTTTACAATTATCTCTTCATAGTCTGACAGAGAAGGGATTCAGGTCTTTAACAAGATCATTCGGGCAAAATGAACGCAGCCTCATCCAAAGTTCGAATTCGTCTCGCGTGTTTCTTGTTAATAAACATTATACTTAACAATCAAAACCAATTCTACATAAATATTTGCTTCCAAAAGCCGTGACATAACTGGGCATAAACTGGACGTAATACCTTTAACTAAAAACAAGTAATATAAAGCTACCCCTCCCCCAAAAAGAAAATAAATATATTATTATTTTTTTTAATAAATTGTGCAAGAAACTGAAATTTAGCTTTACGTTTTATATTTTTCATTTTCAAGGACAACTTCTGATTTGTGCAATTACCATTTTACCAAATGCACTAACCAGAAGCTGTCCTTGAAAATGAAATGTATAAAATTCTCAGTGACTTTGAGATGTAAAAGTATCAAATAATCCCGACCAGGAGATCAGAATTTGTATCAATACACAAGAATAAAAGAACTCGTCATCAAAGGATTTTTGCCAGCCAACCACAGATTGAAAAAAGCAGGACTAGAGAGCTGAAAAAGCTGTGGAATATGAAGGTAACGGTGACACCAACGGTCATTAGTGGACTTGGAACGGCCTCCAAAGGGGTTAGAAAAGAGACAGGAAGAAATGGAAATTAGAGGAAGAATCGAGACCGCTCAGATGACAGTATTGTTAAGATCGGCTAGAATACTGAGAAGAGTCCCAGAGACCTGAGGAGACTTGGTGTCATTCATATTCTAGTGATAAAACACCGGTTAAATCTGGCGTAAAGTATTTCCAAAGAGTAAAATAATAATAAGACGAAGAAGAAGAAAACTAAAGGCTTGAGGAGACTTGTCACACAGAATCCAATAAACGACCATCAATTCACAATGTTGTCGAAAATTCGCAAGAAGTATAATGATAATAGTCTTGTCACAACGATAAATACCTGGGCATCTCTCCTTGTGAGATACTCGGGACCAATTTTAGAATGAACAGGGGAAGAACGCGGATAAATGAACGAAAGGACAAAGATATTGATGACTATGCAAAGGACCTTAAACCAAGAGATGACATAGACTTTATGTTTCAAGAAAAGAAGGTGGAAGAAGAGTCGCCAACATTAGGAACTGCATAGACCTCTCAATACAAGGACTCGAGGATAAATAAAAAAGAGCAAAGAATCGTTACTCACAGCAGGCATAACAGCATTCGCCACATAAGACCAGACAGAAAAAAAAAAACAACTAAAACTAAAAAACCTAATGGAAAGCAACAAACTGACTAAGTTGCACTCATGAAAGCCTGGACATGGCTGCAAAAGAGAAATCTCAAGAGAGAAACTGAATCTCTTCTAATAGCAGTACAAAACAACGCCATAAGGATCAATTATGTTAAAGCAAAAAATGATTATTCGCAACAAAATTGCTTGTGAAGATAATGTGGAGAAACAGATGAAATAGTTAATCTCATGATAAGCGGATGCAGCGAACTAACACAAAAAGAGTTCAAAACCAGGGACGACTGGGTGTGAAAGATAATCCACTGGAAATTGTGTAAGAGATTGAAATTTGACCATACAACCAATGGTATCTAAACAAACCAGTATCAGTCCGAGAGAAGGAGACCCATAAAATTCTCTGGGATTTTGAGATATTGATCACCAAATTCAGTCAGCAGACCAGACCAAGTGTTTATAAAAACGGATCATTTGTCGTCTTACGGATTTTGCTGTTCTGGAGAAGTTCAGAGTGAAAATTTTAAAAAACCCTCAAACGATAGATAAATACTTAGACCTAGCCAGAGAGCTGAAAAAAGATGTGGAACATGACAGTCAATAAAATACTAATTGTAATTAGTGTACTCAAAAAGGTCTCGAGGAGCCTAGAGAAGAGCTTGAAGGAATTGAAAATGAAAGGGAGAATCGAAATTATCTAGACAACAGTAATGTTGATATCTGTTAGAATACTGAGAAGAGTTCTGGAGATTACTCGGACTCCAGTAAAAGACCACCAGCTAGCGTTAGTGTGAAAAACTTCCAAGGGACCATTCTTAAAGGGACAAGAGAAGAACTCCTACAAATGGACTAGAGAAGAACTTCAATAAATAGACCAAAGAACTCCAACAAATGGATCAAAGAACTCTAACAAATGGATCAGAGAACAATAAAACTCATGGCGATGCATAAAGCCTTACATCCCAGACATGACGTTGACAGACTGTGCATGTATCAAGAAAAGAAGAAGGAAGAGGACTTTCCAGCATTCAAAATAGTGTCAATGTATTGATACAATGATTAGAAAACTACATAAAAAGGAAGACTTAATACTAACTTATAATACTAACAACACAAGCATCAACAGGACAGAAATAATCGGAAAATGAAAATGGGAAGAAAAATAACGGTGAACATTTCGAACGTTAAACAAGCGAAATCTCACATAAGACTTGGTCATGGCTAAGAAAAGGAAACCTTAAGAGAGAAACCAAATCTCTTCTAATAGCAGCACAAAACAATGCCATAAGGACTAACAATTTTAAAGCAAGATAAGACAAGATGTAACAAAATAGCAGATTTAGACTATATTGAGTTTGGCCAGAATACTAAGGAGAATCCTGGAGACCTGAGGAGACTTGCTATCACGCAGACTCCAGTGGAAAACTATCAGTTAACGCTGGTGGGAAAATCTCTCAAATGAGTTAAATAATAATAGTAATGTAGATAGATAGATAGATAGATAGATTGCGCACTCGTGCGTACGTAATTGATTATATTAGGAGCATAGGTGAAGTGTCGTTGACTGACTTTTTTCGCAAGTCGTGGAGATTGATTTCAGTTCACACTGAGAGCTACACAAAAAATCAACCTTGTTCACCAACGAATAACTGCAATTCGTATTATTTTCTTAAGATTCTCTTTTTGAATTATTTCCACACTATGTTAACCAAATATTTTCAGTAAGATACCAACTGTTAGGCTTTCTTCCATTCTAGCTGGGGCAAATATATATATATATATATATATATATATATATATATATATATATATATATATATATATATATATATTACTTGGACGCAAAATACGGGAATCATAATTTATTTATCAAAATAATAAAAAAAGATTGAAGTGACTGTTTCGTCCGGCGCTTTTTCACCAAAATACACTGGAATCGATTAAAAAGTAAATATAAGAAATCACAGTATGCATGTTTTGGGAAGGGTTCAATTTTAAAAAAAACCCCAAAAAACTCATTTCTCCCGATTCCCACACCATTCACCAAAAAAGCCAAGTATATCAAATTGCTTTCTCTGCCCTGCACGACGTAGGGCAATATAGCGTCATGGCTATAGCCTCTAAAAAGTCAAGATGTTCCTTAGACTGTGCTTTGCACAAGACAGAGGAGCAAACATCAGCATCTTTAGCCTTGCATATATAGTGATCAGCCAAATGATGACCAATGGCCGACTTGTAGTTGTCATAATCTGAAACGAGAAAGGACCGGAAGTAGCCTTACATGGATAAAGGCTATACATGAAATGGATTTCTTTTCTCCCTCTCCTTCCTTCCTTGGACTATCCCTCCCTCTCCTTCCTTCCTTGGACTATCCCTCCCTCTCTTTCCTTCCTTTGACTATCCCTCCCTCTCTTTCCTTCCTTGGACTATCCCTCCCTCTCCTTCCTTCCTTGGACTATCCCTCCCTCTCTTTCCTTCCTTGGACTATCCCTCCCTCTCTTTCCTTCCTTGGACTATCCCTCCCTCTCTTTCCTTCCTTTGACTATCCCTCCCTCTCTTTCCTTCCTTCGACTCTCCCTCCTATCTGGTTGTAATTTATTTTATTTTCCTATTGGATCTGATGAAGTCCTGTTAAAACTATTTTAGAGTCTTTGATTCATATCAATGCTCTTAGCAGGATATAAATAAACTTAAACTAATGTGACCGAATATTGTTTTTTTCTTGAAATAATATATATATATAACTTTTATACCTTTAATCTTTGCGTCTTACAATGTTGATTTAGATAAATTTGGATGTCTATGTTTACAATTTTGTTACGATAAAACCAAAACATCAAGTTATTTCGAGCCCATGAAAAGCTGCCGTCCCCTTAAAATACCCCAAACTAAATCCTTCCAATAACATGACTCAGGTGAATAGATTTCAGGCGAAAATACAAAAAATAATCTTTATAAACGTCAAATTTCTTTTACTCTCCATTTCTCACAGAATATATTTTTCTTTCAACTTTGTAAATATTTTTTCTGTTTATTTATAATGAGAGAAATTTAATAATACGGCATCCGGCCCCAAAATTTCCTGTAAAATACGCCGACTGAAGAATACCCTTCATTTCTATTACCCTTAAGTCTACTTTGACCCGGAGTGGTAGCATCTGAAAGGATCCTATCTTGGGGTCAAACAGAACTGTTTGACATTTAAACTGAGTGCAAACAAATGACTTATATTAAATTGAATTGATAGAAATGGAAATTTGATCAGTTAACTGTGTGTAAACAAATGACTGATGTTTAATTGAATTGTAAGTTATACATAGCAAAACTTGAAACCATTTAACTGTGTGCAAACGAATGAATAGTTTTGAATTGTATTATTTGTGTAAAATAGCAGCACTTGAAACTACTTAACTTAAATTGAAATATTGGTATAACATAGAAATGGTGGGAACCGTTTTACTGTGTGTAAATGAACAAATAGTATCGAATAGAAAAGGATTTGGCATAAAATAACCTACAATAGTTGATATGCCATAAAACCTAACCAAACAAAACTAATCGTATTAGATAAAATTGCTTGAGATCATTTAATTGTGTGAATAAAAAATCTCAGGTTCGTTTAAAAATGTTATCAAAAAATTTGTTGACAAATCATATATATTTAGTATATATGTATAAAGAAGATTTGGCATTAAATAACCTATAATGGTTGATATGCCATAAAACACAACCAAACCAAATCATATATATTTAATATATATGTATAAAGAAGATTTGGCATTAAATAACTTATAAAGGTTGATATGCCATAAAACCCAACAAAATCAAATAATATATATTTAATATATATGTAGAAAGGAGATTTGGCATTAAATAACGTATAATGGTTGATATGCCATAAAACCCAACCAAATCAAATCATATATATTTAATATATATGTATAAAGAAGGTTTGGCATTAAATAACCAACAATGTTTGATATGCCATAAAACCCAACCAAATCAAATTATATTTAATATATATGTAGAAAGAAGATTTGGCATTAGATAATCTACAATCGTTGATATGCCATAAAACCCAACCAAATCAAATCGTATATATTTAATATATATGTATAAAGAAGATTATTGCATTAAATAACCTACAATGGTTGATATGCCATAAAATCAAACCAAACTAAAAAAATGCATGCTCTGCGTGAAATTGTGTTTGTTTCTGCGTGTGTATTTTAATTTGGTTTCTCTTTGTTTAATGAATTCGCATCATATCTATCATAATCCTTAGCTATCACCATTTAGGGGTGTCCTCGTGGTGTAATGGTTAAAGCGATGGACTTCGGAATTGTAGTAAGCGAGTTCGTACTCCAGTCGCGCTATTACCTTCACGTTCAGGCAAATACCCTTGGAAAGGTATGAACCCCCTTATCCTCCCTTCTATAGGTTAAATAGTACCACTACAGTTCTTTTAGGAGAGTGGCTTTAGCATTAAATAACCTATAAAGGTTGATATGGCATTAAACAAAGAAACCAAACCTATCACCATTTACTTATACCTGGTATCTTCAACGTTTTACTTTGTATCTGGTGCCTTTTGGGTGTTATTTAACACCTTCTACACATTGCTCTTTACCCTTTTACTTTTTATTAATCCATTCTCTGTACATAACTGCGCCATTATGTGAAAAAGTTTCAAAATTCCCTTTGACGAAAAAAGCCGTTTCATATTTAGATATTTTTGCATGATTTCATTACTTTTGATTTTTTTTTCTTGTCTTAATTCAGAAATATTTATAAAAAAAAAAAAACCCTGAATATCGCTGCTTTGAAATAAGATCGACATATTAAGGTAGACATGAACACAAAAATGAACTAACTAGGCAGTCATGTCTAGTTTGAGACATACGAGGATCATTAAATAAGTTTCCAGACTTTTTTTCGTATGGGCACTTTTATTGATAGTACACTCATGAAACTCTAGTCCTCTTCGAAATAATCTCCTACAGCTGCAATGCACTTGTTGTACCGTTTAAACAACTTGCGGAAGGCCCTATGGAAGTCCTCTTGTGTGAGCGTGTCAATAACCTTCGTCACAGCCTCTTTCATATCCTTAATTGTCTCATAACGACTGCCTCTGAGCTTAGGGAATAACAAAAAAGTCACTGGGAGCAAGGTCTCGACTATAGGGAAGCTGAGGAACTGTCTAGATGCCCATCTTGGTCAAATCGTCTGTGACAAGGATGGAGTTGTTGACTGGTGCATTGTCCTGGTGGAAATACCACTGATCCGATTTGAAGAGTGCTGGCCTCTTCCCTAGGAATCTCTTCCTGAACTCCCTTAAAACCTCAACATAGTAACCCTAACCCTAACCCTTTGGCCAATGAACTCCGGTGTATTGACTTCCTTAGTCCTCCCACACCTCTCATCATCCCTCACAGACTCCGTGCCTTCGTTGAATCTCTTATGCCATTCAAAAACTGATGCTCGATTCATGCAAGATGGTCGAAAAGTAGTCTGAAGCATTCCATACGTTTCTTTGGCATTTTTTCCAAGTTTAAAACAGAATTTTATTGCATATCGTTCTTCTAAAGTGTCAGATTGCATTTTTTAAATTCACCATCTGTGACAATCAGGCTTTAGTAGGGTGTATTCTAATTGCTGTTGTAGCTGTTCATTTGAAACTGAAATCATAAAAATTGGTCAGTCATCTCATAAGATGTATAGCAATAACATAGTGAATTTTCAAGAGACTACGACAATTCTAAATGCCCATACAAAAAAGTCTGGAAACTTATCGTATGCACCTTGTACATCTCCCATGTATAACCCCTCAAATGGAGAACACATTGACAAGTGTCCTGACAGCTGATATATAAAGATATGTTGTGTACATTTAGTGGGTCGTTTAGTTTGTTTTTATGGTCTATCATCCATTGTTGGTTATTTAATTCCCAAATTCCTTAATACATATATATTAGATATATGATTTGTAAACACATTTTGGAGATAACCTTTTTGAATGAGCCGGAGCTAACTTTTTTGCACACAGTTAAATAGTTTCAAGTCTAGAAAAAGATTAGATATTTCTATTTGATCAATAGATGTTACGACTCCGGGGTAGAGTGGACCGGGGAGTAATCGCAATGAAGGGCTACTCCACATTCCCAAACCTCCAGGATGGAAGCCTTGCTATCAGATGATCTAAGGTGACACTTGTTTGGTGGGTCTTTCCCCTTTCCACTGATGCAGTCGGTGTATTCTACAACCACTCAGCCGACTAGGTTGGACTACACTTGGATACCAGAAAATAATTTTCATTTGACGAATGGATTTGCTACTACGCCTGCTCATTTTCGTTGCTTCTCTTATTGCAGAATCTCTTCAAAAAAATTCCTTTAAAAAGTTTCATCTGATTGCTATTTCCGCATGTGTGTTGGCTAGTAAGTTTTATTTTTGATACGGCCAAGGCCAAAAGTTAACTGAAATGTCGCGTTTTGGGAGATGAACTTGAAATTAATATTTACTTAGGAAGAGAACAGACTCTGCAGGTAACAATAACAAAAGTTTCTTTGGGTGGCATTCGGTCTACATGGCACACTCTTAATTCAAATCAACTATAGTCCTCCTTAAAAATAACCTTGTGCCACGTCCTGTCTAAGATGAAGGGGTTGGGTGAATAGCACTAACATGAGAATTAATTTTTATTTATTGCGGACTTTTTGTCCTCATCTTGGTAGGTTTTTTTCTTCTTCTTTCACTACGTTTCGGCCAAATTTCACCTCTGGCCTTCTTCAGGTGATTTACCGCGACCACGGACCCGACTATGGAAGACCAGATAAGGATTATAAGACCAAAAAAAAATCCATCCTTGATCGCCCTTCGGTGCCCGTGGCGCAGCGGATAGAGGCGTTGAGTCTCTACGGTTCCAGGTGAAGATAGCGGTTTCAAATCCTACCCAAACCGGCCAGAGGTTTACTTGGTCAAAAACGTGGTGCGATAGACAACAACTATGGAAGGCAGTAATTACTGGCGATACGGTTACAAGACTCATCATTCCTATCCGAGGTCGCGGTAAATCACATGAAGAAGCCCAGAGGTGAAATTTGACCGAAAGGTAGTGAAAGAAGAAACAACACAAAAAAAAAAATCAAAAAAACATAAAACAACTAACTAAACTAGTCCGCAATAAATAAAAATTAATTCTCAGATTAAGAAGCCTCATCTCAAAATGATTCCAATTAAAGACAATGAGCACTAATATGGTAGTATTTATTTATTCAATAGAACCAATATATCGTATAATCAATGCACTTCTTAGTAGTTGGACTTGTAGAATTTATCCTCTTAAGACCCCCACCCGACAAAAACAGGGTGTCCTGAGTATAACACTAAACTGTACCTGATGGTGAAGTTCCAGTTGTAGAGATATAAAAAGTGAATTACCCCTTCTTTGCCATTACTCTTAGTTCCACTCTGCCCCGGAGTGGTTGTACCTGATTGGGTCCCATCAATGGCTCAAATAGATCTGCTTAAAAATTATTCGTATTCCAAAGGATCGTGTGAAAAAAAACTTTTTAGAAACAATTACACAAAAATGTATATATATATATCTACAATGTACACAATTCTTGATCCCCTAGGCATGTAATAAGCCTTGATGGTTTTCATATAATATAAAAATTGGTTTTCAAGTTATATTTCTTCAGTAATCTTTCCATAAATAATGAATAATAATAGTTATTATAAATTATCCAGACGAGCATCCTTATCATTGTTTTAATTATTAACTACAGTATTTAATGGCATGCAAAACTCATCCCATCAGCAAATCATAGTTTTTCACATTTGGAATAAATGCTCAAAATGAAACGTTTTATTCGTTTGGTTTCTTTTTTATTGGCACATCAACCCCCCGAGAGTTATTCAATGTCAAAAACGGAAAATAAATTTGGTACATTCTAATAGTGTAACATGTTTAAAGTTTGTTGTTTGAAAATTGGTTGGTTGGTTGGTTGGTTTTATGGCGTGTCAGCTCTTGTTAGGTTATTTAAAGCTGTAGTCAGTCTTTTGTCTTAAATAAAAGTATATCATTGGAACATTATCTGTTTGTCATGGATTATCATAGTGGATAGATTCTCTCGTTGGTCTGTAGCTATAGCTTTGAGAGATATATCAGCGATTTCAGTTGAAAAGCAATTCTCAAAAATAGATTGGTACCTTTGGATTGTCAATTGTAATCACGAGGGACTATGGAACATCATTTAGATCAGTTTTATTCCAGGAACTTTGTAATTTACCAGGTGTAAAAAGTAAAGTTAGCGACCCTAGTCGAGGGCGACCCGAAGGCTCCCTTTTTATTAGCTACTTCCCCATGATGTATGGGAGGGCGCTACTCCTTTCCCTGAATTGCTCCACTTTACCCTTGATCCGTATAATGCTGAGAGTTAAGCTAGGCGGCATCAAGTACGATTTTTTGAGTCTTTGGTATGACTCGACCCCGGTTTCCCGGGCCATTAAATTGATTGATTGTTATTTCTTAAGAGGTGTCTTTGCACACAGTCCTATTGAATAAGAAAAAAATTTCAAACAAATATATTTGATTCATAGATATGATCCCAACAGGTACTACCCCTCTGGGTCAGTGTGGACCTGGGAATAATGGCAATGAAGAGGTACTCCGCGTTCCCCAAATCTACGAAACTGGACCCTCAGATGCAATTTTGTGTCACACCCATCGCTTTTTTTGTTATTGGTTAAAAAAAATTGAAGGGCTTAACCCTCTGCGTGGGATACAGTCAGCATATTCTAAGCCCCACCGACGGAATATGATACTCTTTTTATTGTGATAAAAAAGGATTCTTAGTTTGTCACATAAGTATTATTATTTGTTATGCCTCCTTCGGCATCTCCTCTTTTTATTATCTTCTCACATCAAGTTTTTTTCTTTCTTTTAATAATCTTTGCAGAGAACATACACACTATTAATACAATATCTATATATAGATCAAATTCAGTTTACAAGTTTATCTGGTTGTTCCTAAATATGGCTTTTTAAAATGACTTTTTTTACAATTGAAAAATAATTCAATTTAATCTGATTTTTTGTCCACTATTGCCATTTTTGATCTGATTAAGCAATTTGTTCCCAAAATATATATTCTATTAGTAAAAAAAAATCCATTTGGTTCAAAAACTTAGTTTTTGAAATTTTGACCGAAAATTTCCTGTTGGAGGAGAAATATTCAAAAAATAATTAGAAATTGCATCCAATATTTTCAAAGTTTCTATAAGATCACCTCTTATTCCTAGTAAAGTTGTTAATCCTGTTTGGAGACTTCTACGTCAGGAATCCTTTTTGGTTTATGTGTCAAGGGGAACCGGGGAATCTGCCTCTTTCACGAACAGGACTTGGAGTTGAGCAGACGTGGTGCTTCGCTCCTCAGCAGTGAGCACGGGAGCCTTCATCCTTTAGATTCCAGACCTGAAAAGAGTAAGTGGTTTTTCCCCTTTTTGCTCTATGGACTTTTCTGTCGGTTCATTGAACGCTTATGACACTTGTATAGCCAAGGGAAGGAACTGAGTTCCCTAGTCGTGTCTAATAATATTAATTGACTTGTTCTGTTTCCTACCGAATATTCTGTGTTAGGTTACGCTCTTTAGGCTAACCAAATGCGTTATAAGAAACGGGGTGTTATCCACAAAATAACACCTCGTTAAATCTTATAATCCTAATTTCTCTAATCACTTCCGGTAATTGATCGTTTCTTATTTTTCTTATTTTTCTTATTAGGATCAAGTTGATACTAATCTGTTTCATACATTACGGAAGAGCGAACTGGCGTAATGGACACCGGCGCGAAAACTAGAATTGGCAAACCGGGTCCAACTCCCAGCTGAACCCATTTGTATTCCCTTCATACTGATACCCCTACTAAAGACATGAAACCACTTCTGTGAGCTGATTGGACAAAATAGCATCGCTGATTGGACTGTTGTTGTGTAGCCACCAGTAACTGCTGTGTCAGTGGTTACTAGTCGTCTGATAGTAGAAGAGAAACACAAAACACGATTTGTCTTAAATGTTAGGACCTCGGTTGTTGTATCCTCTCAGTTCAGTTTCTGGGGCCGTGAAAGTATGTGAAAATAGATAACGGACGGACACAATATGTGGAGTAGCTTCTTCGTTTTAGTAGGAAGCGGCTCTTTCCTCCGTATCTTTCAATCGTTTCTCACTCTCCCTACACGTGAACGATTCTCTCCTCGTATTCAAGCCATTAAAAGAGAGAATAAAGGAATTCATCGAATTTTATTTGGATTCACAAAACAACCAACCTCTATTTCAGCTTCGTGTGTGTGACATCGTCTGATCATTCCCAGCAACCACTGAGCCAATCGAATTTGGTGACCTAGGCAACTACAGCCTAATTGTTGTTTTCAGTCCGAGATGATAGATCTAGTATATCTTGTTACACCTAACGTACCGGGCGTAATTTTGAACTTTGTCAATCCTTTCTTTTTTGCAGGTGCCTTTTTTTATAATTCACCTACTGACACCTATTTACCATTCGCTTATGTTACATTGTTAATCCATATTGGAAAGCTAATACTCTACAAGGAAAAAACTGGAATCAAACCGAACAGAAAGCAATTGAAAAGCACTCTTATATATCTTCCATGAACTGTCCTGATCGTACATGGTTTACTGATAAAGGATGTTGTGAAGAGCCTTGACCGTCTAATTCCTAAAAGGAAACGATACTCTCCATTTTATGATATAAAAAGGTCGGCTGAAAAGATCATGGAATGTGACCAAATGAAGTTCATTTTTCAACACAGTCCCTCTTGGCACTCCGCTCACTTCTTCCATTGGTGTTGCAGTGCTTGGATCCCACTGGTCAAAAAAGTCATCAACAGCAGATATGACCTCATCATATGAACTTTTCAGCCTATGAACTTTTCAGCTCACCCTCGTTCTGCATATATAAGCAGGGTGGGAGGGTCTTTTGAGAAATAACGTTTTAATTTATTTTCCGATCCACTTCATTTCGTGGGATAGTCTGCTGAAGATGTCGGTAAATATTAAATACCAAATACCGGACCCGAGGGCCAAAGGAACAAGAGACGCACAGACAGACGCGCTGAAGGCGACAAAGAAAACTGGCTAGAAATTGAAAACAAACATTGAGAATTACCTTAATGTTTCTTCTTCAATGGAGTGTAAAATTGTATACACGAGAATGAAAATGCTGTCCTTAATTCTCTTTCCTCCGGACTCGGCAAGTTCCGAAATCTCTGTTTTTGTTTTATAAACAAAAAACCGGATATTAACTATTGCCAAGAGTCACTGGCTTCGGAAAATGAGTTAATTCTCTTTGGGAACAGAACAAAACTATTACGAAGAAAACTTTCACTGGACAATCCTATTTCTTTGATTATTTCTTCTTTGCGAGCTTATTTGATTTTTTGGTTGGTTTTAAGGCATCTCAACTCTTGTTGACTAATCTAATCCCGAATTCAGCCTGTTATCTATTTATTTATTCATTTTGTTATTTCTTGCAAACAACTATATGGTTTGCATTCTTTTTTTTTTATAGCAAATCAACATTCGTGGGAAATTTAATGCCAGATCAAACCTTGTAGAAGAAAAGCAGTGATACTATTAAACACAGAGATGGGGTATATCAGGGGATTCATACTTTTCCCTTGGGTAATAATCCGAAAGGGAATGCGATAGCGCGACTGGAATTCGAACTCGTTTACTACGAGACTGCAGTTCAGCACTGTAGCCACTAGGCTTTTGGGATCTCCACCATTACATGGTTTCAAATGACAAACGAATCATCTAAAAACAAATTGATTAATTAAGTAATTGATTTTAACGGCACGTCAACATGTCTGGGTTGAATTTAAGAGATTGTACATTGTACATTTATAATTAATTATTTTTTATATAGTTTCTTATTTTTGTTTCTCAGACATATGATATCAAGTATTTTTATCAAATTTAAGTAATTTGTACTCAGTTCAAGTATTCCTTCCAAATACAAATAATTTGCAAATTTCAAGTAATCAAGGAAGTATTCGTAAACATCTTTGCAGATCTATTCGACCAATCAATTGGACCCATAGCAAGTACAACCAATCTGAATCAGAAGGTCCTGGGATTAATAACCATGAAAGAGGATTGCACACTCCTTAAATCTCCTGAAAAGGAATCTCAACATCAGGTGCCATTTAGTGTCATACCCAGGATACTCCTTTCGAGAATTTTTACTCCTCTGTAGAAGAGATACAAGTCAGCATATTCCAAGTCCCGCCGAGGGGTATGTAAACAAATATGGTTCCAAGTAAATATTAATATGAATTCAAGTAACAATTCTTATTCAATAATAATTATAATAATGTAGCAGAAAGAATATCGTATTTTTGTTTGGCGCGTAATTTAATTCGACCGCAAGGGTCGACGCATATTTTCACCCAATCAGGATGACTTATCCTATTCAACCCAAACCATCTTTCCGGGCAGCACAAATTGGAGAAAGCCGCTAAACACTTTCTCTTCCTCAGAACTTCTTCGTTTAGGACAGATGTAATGACTGTCCGCTCTCTTCAATAGCAGCAGCAGCAGCAGCAGCAGCTCTACTATGAGGAAAGCCATCTAATTCATGGACCCCTTGCGTCTATTCTCTTAGGCCAAGGGTTCGCAGTTGAATATGAATTAGATGAATTGAATACGCCAAACACAGGAACAACTTTCGGTCGCCTCCAGTATTAGCTATGTCGACAGCTACTTCATCTCTGGACAACATTTTCTGGAGACATTCATGCTTCTCCCCGAAACAACCAGAACCACAAACCCATGGGTGACTACAACGTTTCTGCCCTCAACCAGTAAACACGACTTTTGCTACACTTATGGCGAAATATCTCACTCACAAATTCAACAATGCCTTAATCTAACGATGCACATCTTCGCTCAGGCATTTAGCAGCTAAAATGCTTTCTCAACTCTATAACCACTTCATTTCATTCCTTCCTTCCTTCTTTCCTACGAGACTTGCAGCATACCAGCGTAAACCTTTTATTCCATGCTGCCATTAAAATCTTCATATAAAACCTTACGGCATCTTCGTTCTTCATCTCTCTCATTTGTTTACCTTTAAAACATAGCGAGGAAGTAAACAAACACACACGCGCACGTTACAACATTTCCACGCTAAAAATAATGACAATATTTCATCGTTAAAGTAATAATCATCAGTGAAAAAAAAAAAAGAGAATTTGCAAAATTGTGGACCTTTCCGTTCCGGCTGACCACAGAATAAAATTGAAAGAATGTGAAATTAAGGATAAGTACTTCGACCTTGCTAGAGAATTGAAAAAACTATGGAACATGAAGGTGACAATTACACCATTTGTAAATTGACGCTTTTGGTACAGTAACTAAAGGATTACGAAACGGAACGGAAGTTGGAGGACGAGTGGAGACCATCCAAACGACAGCATTGCTGAGGACGGCCAGAATACTGAGAAGAGTCGTGGAGATTTGAGGAGACTTGCTGTCACTCAAACTCCGGTGAAATACTATCAGCTAAAAATGATGTGAAAAACTCTAATGAGTAAATAATAATAATAATAATAATAATAATAATAATAAGAAGAAGAAGAAGAAGAAGAAGAAGAAGAAGAAGAAGCGAAAGTTGTAAACTAGCACAGAATTTCAATGTTGTGGAGTTTGACAGTTAATAATACCTCATATTATCTGTTTTTCTTTGGTCACATCTCGTCAGAGACTTCCAGGACATAAGCAAGCAATAATAAATAATAGATTAAGGTAGTTAACGACTAAGGAAAAAAAAAAACAAGAAAAAGGTGGGAAGGGAGAGAAAAAACGTTTACCTGAAAGGATTTGTAAGGTTTTTCTTGTTTTTTTTTATTGAAGTAAATCACGTTGAGTTGCTGTGTAATTGGTAGGGTTCCATCAAGAGCTCTCTGATGAGACTTGACCGAGAAAAGGTCCTTTTTTAAAGAACTTATTATGTATGTTCTTCTTAAATCAATTTTTATTCTACAATGGTTTACTAAAATAAGAAAATCTTGATATCTTTGGTTAATAAAAAAAAAGAAATATTTAATTTTTTAAAAATGCTAGTGGTATATTCATGGATTGAGTCATAGACGATAGGGAGGAGAAGTGAAGGCTATTTGAATCACCCTGTCTCCCCTTAAAACTATTCATATATACAATATTTCACCCCCTGATTCTCAACTATGAAAATGGTTTCAATAAAAACCAAATGATTATAAATATGTATACCTTTTCATGCAATTTTAATCTCAATGAATTTGGTGGGTTGGTTGTTTTTTTATGGCATATCAACCACTGCAGATTATTTAATGCCAAATCATGTTTATATATAAGATTTTTAAGTGAATAGTTTGTATGCAAACTTTTAAAACAAAGCTCATTTGTTAACACACTGTTAAATGATTTCAAGTAGAGCAAATGATTGCACAGTTCTATTTTACTCATACAGGGCACCCTAACAATTAGAGTAGAACTTGGATTAATAGCAATGAAAGGGTACTTCACATTCCCTAAAGCATAGGACTGGCCTTACCCTCACTCGTTATCATATTTACCCAACCCCTCCGCTCGGGCAGGATGTGACACAAGGTCAATTTTTTAAGCGGAGTTTAACAGGTTTGAATTCAGAGTTTTCCTTCTCCTAGACTAGTTGCCTTACCAAGGCTGTAGAACCTAGTCTGTCCTACTATTTAGAATAATTGGATTCATACCTTTCCCAAGGGTATTAGAGCTATGTGAAATGCAATCAGTCCAGGATTTGAACTCGTGTCGCCGTGTCCAATTCCTGCGACGATAACCATTACACCACGGACACCTCCGTTATAGGGGGAGGGTCCTATGCCTCTTTAGAGATTTAGTCGTCGTATTTTACAGCTCCAGCAGACTGGATTGTAAGATGTTTGATGATAAATAATATCTTGTAATATCCGTTTTGATTCACAATTATCCTCTAGAAATAACAAAATCTAGAATAACAAAATCTAGAATAAAATGGCTGGGTTGTTGCTGATGGAGGGGGGAAACGGGGGCTATCTGAAAACGCACCGCTCCCCAGTGAAGAGGTCTCCCAAAACTGTTTATAAACAATTTTCTATTTGTACTAATATTATACAATAAAAAAGCTCACTAGATGTTTGAAGAGAGTGCTGTCAAGGAGCCAGACCCCTATGTCTAGCAACATTCTTGGTTACCGAATTTCTTTTTTAAAAAAGGGGCTTTTCAGTTTTTGGTCCTAATTCCCTAATCGGGATTTCTATTGTTAATAACACGTTTCACACACGAAGTGCAAAACGTGTGATTAACAAAAGAAATCGTTGTTTGGGAATTTACAATTATACAAGTAAAGGCCTTAAGTTGATCGGCACACATGATTAACTTGTCGTCAAGATAGATAGATCGATAAATTGGAAGGAATAGGTTGAGATAGATACAAAGACGATATTGAATTCAAAAACTGCTGAAGGAAAGCGAAAAAAAAAGAAAGAAAGATTGATTGGTCGATAAAGAAGATTGAGAGAGATTTGGCGAACTTAGAGATAAGTTTTTTTGTTTTCCAATCATCTCAACAAAATATTTAAGAATGCTGAAAGTTACGGTTGATATTGCTCCTGGTTAGTGGAAACAACTCATTTCTTGAGATGCCAAAATAATTCTTGACTATTAGCAAATTTATATATATATATATACGTGGATCATTAAATAAGTTTCTAGACTTTTTTCGTATGGGCACTTTTATTGATAGTACATACATGAAACTCTAGTCCCCTTCGCAGTAATCTCCCGTAATGCACTTGTTGTACCGTTTCAACAACTTCCGGAAGGCTCCATCGAAGTCCTCTTGTGTGAGCGTGTCAATGACCTTCGCCTCTTTCATCTCCTCAATTGGCTCATAACGACAGCCTCTGAGCTTAACCAAAAGTCACAAGGAGCAAGGTCTCGACTATAGGGACGGTGAGGAAGTGTCTTGATGCTCATTTTGTTCAAATAGTCTGTGACATGGATGGAGTTGTGGACTGGTGTATTGTCCTGGTGGAAATGCCACCGATCCGATTTGAAGAGTGCTGGCCTCTTTCCTAGGAATCTCTTCCTGAACTTCCTTAAAACCTCAACATAGTAACCCTAACCCTGACCCTTTGGCCAATCAACTCTGGTGTATTGACTTCCTTACTCCTCCCACACCTCTCATCATCCCTCACAGACTCCGCGCCTTCGTTGAATCTCTTATGCCACTCAAAAACTGATGCTTGATTCATGCAAGATGGTCGAAAAGTAGTCTGAAGCATTCCATACGCTTCTGTGGCATTTTTTCCAAGTTTAAAACAGAATTTTATTGCCTATCGTTCTTCTAAAGTGTCAGATTGCATTTTTGAAATTCACCAGCTGTGACAATCAGGCTTTAGTAGAGTGTATTCCAATTCCTGCTGTAGCTGTTCATTTGAACCTGAATTGGTCAGTCATCTCATACGATGTATAGCAATAACATAGCGAATTTTCAAGAGTCTACGACAATTGTAAATGCCCATACAAAAAAGTCTGGAAACTTATCGTATGCACCTCGTAACTCCATGCATTGTATAGGATTGGTTTCTTTGTTTAATGGCATATCTACCTTTGTAGGTTATTTAACGCCAAAGCCATTCTCCTAGATGAACAGTGATGGTACTATATAACCCATAGCTGGAAGGATACGGGGCTTCATATCTTTTCCAAGGGTATTTGCCCGAAAGTGAACGTAATAGCGCGACTGGAGTTCGAACTTGCTTACTACGATTCCGCAGTCCATTGCTGTAACCATTACACCAGGAGGACAACCTAATACATTGAATAAAGAGTTCAGTTTGAAATTTCCTAAAGATTCCCCACTACACCTAATGAAGTTCAGAAAGTATAGAAGCCGAAAAAAAAAAAAACAAATGAGGATGATTATTCAAATCACATTTATTCAGAAATTTAAAGCGATATTATCACTATTAGTAATCTGGTTAGGTTAGGTTATTTCATTAAATGGCATATCAGCCCTTGTGGGTTATTTAAAGTCAAATACTGTTTGTCCATATATGATTTTCAAGTGAATAATTTGTAGGTAACATTACTTTTGAAAACAAGCCAGAGCTTATTTGTTTGCACACAGTAAACTGGTTTCAAGAATAGGTATTTATTATTTGCACACAGTTAAACAATTTCAAGAAGTGCTATTGAACACTAATAATTCAATCAAATATTTATGATTGGTTTGATCACTGTTTAATGGTTTCAAGTATAGTAAATTTTATTTGACCCATAGATTGGTACGTACAACAACTTTGAATCAGAATGGAACTGGGAGCAATGGCAATGAAAGGGTACCCTACATTCCCTAAACCTTCAGGATTGGAGCCTTGGCATCAAATACTTTAGTGTCGTATCCAGGACGTTGGGGACGTGTTTTATCCCTTGCAAAGAGGCAGTTGGTATATTCTACAGCTCTTGTCGACTGGGTTTGATATAAATTTGATATTTCATATTTTCGAACAAGAATAGTGACTTTAATTGACCTAAGACCTTGGACTGACTGTCAGGAATTTTCAAAAACTGAGGTCATGTTTTTGCCTAAGGTGTATGTAAGCATTTACCAGTCCATTCCAGTGGGTAGAGTGTTCGCCAATAGCCCGGGACACCGGGGCTCAGTTCTGGGTCGAGTCATACCAAAGACTCAAAAATTTTTACTTGATATCTCTTTGCTTAACACTCGGCATGATAAGGTAGGTATCGTCAACTTTACTTTTGATGTAAACATCTAACTTTAACTATATATATATATATATATATATATATATATATATAGCGAGAGGGAGTGAAAAAATGAGCGAGCAAGCGAGAGAGAGAGAGAGAGAGAGATGAACGCACTTATATAAAGATAACTACTATCTTTTCCTTCTTTCTTTCTTTCTTTCTTTCTCTCTCTCTCTCTTTATATATATATATATATATATAACCCCGAGAGGGTCAGTTGGCAAAGGAATCCAGAGAGGGGCAGTTGGCGAAGAGCAACGCAGAGGGGCAGTCGAGAACTGACAGTAGAAGGGACCAGTCAAGATGAGTTAGCAGTCCAGAGTGGACAACGGTCAGCAGAAGGAGGCAGTGAGGAAGACAGTCAAAGATGGGTTGGCATTCCAAGTGGCTTCTGTCGTAGTTTCGCGAAAAATACACTCCCAGCGATAGTTTACAAGATGCATGAAAAGCTCTACAAAAAAGTGTCACAAAACTACTCTTCTTGCGCTTGGCGCTGACGTAAGTCCATATTGTTCGTTTGTTCTTTTTCTCCCACTCCCTCGGTTGTATTTCTTGTGGCCGTAAAGAAATGTGTGATACCCCTGTCGGAACCCACTCGATGAATCACGGGCCATGAATAGTATTGGTTTTAAGAAATTGATGTATTCGGGGCGGTGAAGGGATGTATCACAATTAGTATACCTATTCGATTTTATTACAACTTTCCACCAAAAAAGTTATTAAGAAATATACGTTTTCGAGGGTGGAAATAAGTAGAAGACAGTTTTGAAAAATTTGTATTTAATAGCAAAATTGTACAAAATTCAATATTTGCATTTATTCCCTTTCAATTGTAATACTTCAACACACTTGTTTTGGATTGAATCAATAAGTTTTCTGAAAGTTTCAGCTGCAATTTCATTCCCATACTGTTTAATACAAGATTTTAAAGTTTCTCTATCTTCAAATTGACTTTTATTTTTGTATACTCTTCTTGACAAAATTTCCCACAAATTTTCTATTGTGTTTAAATCTGGGGACTTCGGGGGTCTGTCCAAAACTTCAATGTTTTCTGTTTTAAACCAGTTTTTCGTGAGCTTAGAAGTGTGTATGGCTGCGTTGTCCGGTTGAAAAATGGTATTATTGGTGTCTAGACGATTCATAAGTGGGAAAAACATTTTTCCAACACATTGATATATCGAGCAGAGTTTTGTTTCCCTTCCATTACTATAAAATCACCCTTTCCAGACACAAGAAAAAGCTCCTCAAACCATAACAGATCCTCCTCCAAATAGTCTTTTTGAAAACAGCTGTTTCTTTTTCTTAAGTCATGCCAATAACACTGGGAGCCGTTCGGTCCATCCAAATTAAATTTTTTTCTCATCAGAAAACACCACGGATTTCCATTTCTCCTTTGTCCATGTTACTTTTTTCTGTATCCAATCTACGCGCATCTTCTTGTGTTTAGCAGTTAAAGCAGGGGCTGTCCTCCTGTTTCGATATACGAGATTTGGTGTTTCATGGAGAAGTTGACAAACTCTTCTTGGAGTGATGGGTAAATTCGGAGATTTTAGCTTGATTGTCCTTTAGAAGCTTCTCGAAAAAGTCGACGTCCGGCTGCATTTGTAATTTTTGATAGACGACCTGGACGTTTTCTGGTGCCATACGATTCAGAATTCTTCAGATAATTTCTCTCATCTGTTTGGAACATTGACAGTTCTCTTGCAATGAAACTTATAGATTTTCCTTCCAGTTTATAGGCAGAAATTTACCCTTTTTCATTTTCATTAAGTGGGGAGTTCCAATACATTTTGCAGTAACTGTATTCAATTATGAAATGTTGAAATAGGATCCACATGGCTTAAAATCATGATAAAAGTCTTTTTATATTCTGGGCAGGCACTTATTCTTTCTTTTGGGATTCTGAAGTAAACCAGATATGCAATTTTCAAAAACTGTCATATAATTATTTTCACCCTAAAAAACGAAGCTTGTCGATAACATCTTTTTGGTGGAAAGTTGTTATAAAATCGAATATGTATACTAATACTCATTGGATCTAGGTATCACACACAAATTTTCAGAGGAATTTGTGTAGTAATAAGAAAATTATTTACAATATAATGGGTGTCTTATACTTATTTCAACCACAGTATATATATATATATATATATAAATATATATATATATATATATATATATATATATACACACACATATGGCCGTACATATATATATATACGTACTTGTATATATTTGTGAGATTAATCTTCTATTGACATACACAAACACACATATATACTCGGAGACACACACACATACATATATATATATATCTATGCAGCCTAATGCATATATATATATATATATATATATATATATATATATATATATATACGCACACACACATACACATATATTCATATAGATAGAAGTATATATATATATATATATATATACACACATACACATATATTCATATAGATAGAAGTATATATATATATATATACACACATACACATATATTCATATAGATAGAAGTATATATATATATATATATATATATATATATATATATATTTCTTTAAAGCCTACGTCGTACTAATTTGGTCTTCCCGCTTCTTTTCTCTTTGAAGTGATCTACCATTTTCAATGAGAGCTTTGAAGTTGGTTGCCATTTTTGAATCAGAGGTCTTAGACTTAAAAGGTGACACGGCAAATCGGAATTAGCTTTTAGATAAACCACTCGACACCTACCAACTCCACAAAGAAGAGAGAGAGAGAGGAGAGAGAGAGAGAGAGAGAGAGAGAGAGAGAGAGAGAGAGAGAGAGCATAAAAGCAAATCAAACAAACAAAACAACACCAAATAAAACAAAAATAAAACAAAAAAACAACAACCAAAACACAAATACTGAATTGGTTGACAGAGATATCGTTTTACTTATTGTTTCACTCTCCCACACGCTCTTATCAACCAACGTCCGAGACTTTATCGGCCATGCCCACTCTTTACTTAAACTGACTAGTACAGAGATCATTACGTTGGCTTTTTTAAAGCCGAATTTCGCTGTTATTAAAGTCGGCTCGACCTGTTCTTTTAGAGATTTACAAACTCGTTCGTAGTCAGATTCACACACATGACAAAGAAAACAACATATATATGATATGTTGCTATATTTATAAATGAAGACTGCTCACTGCACAGAGTCGAGTTGGCTGGGGTTGTAGAAGACACCGACTGCATCTCTGCAAAGGGGTAAGACCCACCCCAACGAGTGTCCTAGATATGATATTAAACCATTTGATGGCGAGGCAAGCATTGGAAATTTGGGGAATGTGGAGGTCCCTTCTGCTACTAGGTCCACTCTGACTCGAAGTGTTAGTGCCTGATAGTGTTCTGTTATTGGGTCAAATTGAACAAACTGTGCGCAATTGTCTGATGTTAAATTGTGACTGTTATATAACAATACTTTGAACCATTTAACCGTGGCCAAAAAGAAGAGCTCTCGCTAATTTAAGAATGTTATCTACAAAGTGGGTTTACAAAACATAGATGTATATATCATCATCATCATCATCATCATGTCGCGCCATTAACACATATCCCAGACCCTCTCTCGCTACCCTTCTCTATCGTCCATTGCTTCCGGTAGGTCTTCAGGACTATATCCCATATCGGCACAGAGCTGCTGTATGTAGGTTCGAGCTGGTAGTCTTGCCTTTGCTCGTCCATGTGAAGGGGCCCACAGGAGTACATCACTTATGAGCTTGTCTCTACTTCTTCAGCAGTGTACCGCATGTCTGGTTCATCTAATTTTGATAGTTTTCGTGATGGGTGGTAGGTGGCCGTACAACTGTTGCTTTGTGGAGTGCTGCCTCCAGGACTTGTTCAATATTGCTCACAGTATTCTTCTGTAGTTGCCGTCAAGTGGATTTGGCATTAAATAACCTAAAATGGTTGATATGCCATAAAACTAAACCAAACCAATGCTCACAGCTCCATATTAGTGATAGAGCATTCATGTCTCAGTTAGGACTGCGTAACCATTGCTTGGTGACTGTCAGTTTCTCACCTATGTTGTTATCTGACTTAGTCAATATCGGTGAAAGGAACTTGTTTTGACGGTTAACTGAGAGTCACCAACCACCGTTACATTATCGTAAGTTATATATATATATATACTACATGACAGAACTCTTTCAAACGATCGTCAAATAGGCAGAAAAGATCAAATATAATATATTGCCTTAACCGGTGGGGAACCCGGCAGGTGAAGCTGACAGAGACATCGGGTTGTAGATAAAATTGACGAAGTGACTACCGGAAAAAAATAGGAAAGCGTAGGCGTATTACTCGAGTCACAAAATGAGTAGATGTCTGCCGAGATGAATGGACATCAAGCAATGCATGAGTGTAAGCTGTGACTAATGGAGAATAAGCATTGAAGGAGCCATATAGGTCGTGTGGGAATTTTCAGACTCTATATTAGTAGTAAGTAAAGTTGGCGACCGTGATATCAGTCCAAGTATCAATATTACGCGACTAAACCCAACATTATATAGACGGTAGACCGATGACTTTAATAATACACCCAGAACAAAATAGACAATTTTGTTAATTCTTTCGAATTGCCGTATTGATCTTATGATATTCGGTAGGAATTGGTTGAAAAACCTTCGCTAATTAGTTATTTCCCAAGTACTTTCTATCCAACTTTGGGCCATCATCAGGGGAGGGTGTATTACAGAGTGTAAAATTTGTGTCTTTACGAGATCACGTCTGTTTTCCAAAGTGCTGTTATATTTATGAGCTGCAGGATCATGGAGTTTAAAATATGTACATTTTGGCCTCATTTCTTCATTAATACATATTTCATTGATCATAATAGACATTTTTTTGTTTACATATTTTTTTGTTAGTCCTTTCGAATTGCCGTGTTGATTTTAGGATATTCGGCGGGAATTGGTTGATAAATCTTCCATAACTAGTTATTTCCCAAATGTCTATTATGTTCAATCAAATATATATATATATATATATATATATATATATATATATAAATTTTTATCCTATATAGAGACATCAAATACCTGAAAGAGCTTCTTAAAAGTATTATAAATTTAACTCGTCTTCTTTCTTAAAAGATATCCCTCCCTCCCTCCCTCTCTCTCTCTCTTTCTCTCTCTCTCTCTATATATATATATACAAAGAAAGAGAGTGAAGAGATGAGGAATAAAATTTCTCTTTTCGGGCTATTTCTCTCCTATCCATTCGGAGCTAGAAGGATTGTATATCTGATTAACATAGATCTCGTATTAAACAGAAATACTTGAAATTATAAAAGTATTGCCTGTTATTTATATTGTAACTAGTTACCTGAGGCGATAATGGTTTATAAAAGATTATTAGGTTTGGTTTCTTTGTTTAATGGAATATCAACTCTTTTTAGGTTATTTAATGCCAAAGCCATTCTCCTAGAAGAACGGTAGTGGTACTATTTAACCCAAAGCTGGGAGGATAAGGGGGTTCATACCTTTCCCAAGGGTATTTGCGCGAAAGTGAACGTAATAGCGCGACTGGAGTACGAACTTGCCTACAAAAAAGATTATTATTAGTCTCTTGAAATCGTATGATTTTGTAAATTATGAGTACAAAGAAGGACAGAAATACCTCGCAAATTTTAAGCTATCACCAGTGTGGTACAAATGAACGGTAGGTGGCAATGGGTGTTTCATCTAGAAAATATATTTTGATTTTTTATTCAATAAGATTATTTTTGATCATCTTTAACCAGAAGTATGATTCCGGGCAAAACGTGTCAGAGATTGCACAACAGACTATCTGACGTTTTCTGTTATTCGAGCACTTCGAGGTCTGTCATTTTCTGTTATTCGAGCGCTTCGAGGTCTAACATTTTCTGTTATCCAACCGCTTCGAAGTCTGACATTTTCTGTTATCCGAGCGCTTCGAAGTCTGACATTTTCTGTTATCCAACCGCTTCGAAGTCTGACATTTTCTGTTATCCAACCGCTTCGAAGTCTGACATTTTCTGTTATCCGAGCGCTTCGAGGTCTGACATTTTCTGTTATCCGAGCGCTTCGAAGTCTGACATTTTCTGTTATCCGAGCGCTTCGAGGTCTGTCATTTTCTATTATTCGAGCGCTTCGAGGTCTTACAGATTGTTTTCTTTTAATCAATGAACCTGTGGCCTGAAATTTTCAACTCATGGAAGTATCGATTTTCTATCCAGAATAGCATCTTAACGATGAAACTTAAATAAGCACGAAAAGCTCTCAGTAAAGCAATTAAAAATCCTTCAACAGAAAACATGGGTACACCAGTCCAAGTGTTGATCATAACTAATCGTATCTGAAAAAGGAAATGGTAAGACATTAGCCCGAAGGGACTACCATTACAACTTTCCTAAGTTGATATATATATATATATATATATATATATATATATATATATATATATATATATATATGTATATATATGATAGATTAAAATTTGGGAGGTATTTCGCTCGCACCCTGTATTTGGTAGGAACAGATAATACATGAAAAATCAAACCAAGTTCAGTTGCATGTAAACATTGACATGATGTGATTATATCTGAGCCGACAAAAATAAAGTGATTTTTTTAAGATTGCAATGAAACATGTACAAATTAATTGATTTCGGTATTAAATAACTCACAAAGGGTTGATAAGCCGTTAAAAAAAAGTTAATTTAAGCAAACCAAATCGAAGCAAATCTAGCCCAATCGGCTGGGGCTGTAGAATACACCGACTGCATCTCTGCAGAGGGGTAAGCTCTCCCCTCATTGAGTGTCCGAATATGACATTAAACCATCTCATGGCGAGGCTCCAGCGTTGGAGCTTTAGGTAATGTGGAATACCCCTTCATTGCCATGGCTCCCAGGTCCATTCCAACCCAGAGTAGTAACACCTGAAAGGGTCTTATCTATGGGTCAAATAGAACAAACTGTGTGCAGACAAATGACTAATATTAAACTGTGACTGTTTTATAGCAGTACTTAAAACCATTTAACTGTGTGCAAAAAAGAGTTCAGGCTCGCTTAAGAATTTTGTCTCCAAAACCGTTTACAAATTTTATCCCTATTCAATATACATGTGTAGAGGATTTTGCATTGAATAACGTACAAGTCATTGGTTTCAAATGAGTGATGTTAATGGCACGTCATCTAGGTTTACTTATGCCGAGCGGTTAGGGAATCGCGTTCATATTTACATTTTTTATGAAGTTTATATTTATCCAATCCTCTTCCACGATCAGGATGTGACACAAGGTCAATTTTCAAGTTGATTACAACTGGTGTGAATTCATAATTTTTCTTCTCTTAAATTGTTTGTGATACGAAGGTTAAAGAGTCCAGCCTGCCCTACTATTTACTCATAAAATTTCGTGTCATACCTTTCACAAGGGTATTAGTGCTACGTGAAATGCAAAGAACCTCGTCCAGAATCTGAACTCAGGCCACCGTGTCCATTTTTAACCACGATAATCATTATACTACGAGTGTCAACTTTTTGGGAAGTTGTTACTTTAAAGGCTTTTTTCTCGTGGCTCTATTAAATATAAAAATGAAAAATCTTTTAATCCGTTCCGAACCAAAGTTGCAATATAAGGGTAATCCACACTTTTCAAACCTCCTTCGCCACCAGCAGTGAGTTCAACAGTACCATTACTGTTCTTCGACAAGAATGGCTTTAGCATTAAATAACCCACGAAGGTTGATATGACATTAGACATGGAAACCAATGAAGAAAGAAAGAAAGAAAGAAAGCTAGATGAATGAACAAATAAATCCCTACCACACTCTTTCTCTCACTTATTTCGTGTAAACTTCGTTTTTTTTTAAATAAAATTAATTTCTGATGAAGCTATTCTCATAGGAAAATACGTTGATTTAGTTTTATATATTGTCTTTCTTTTTTCATATCTATATATATATATATATAATTTTACAAACACGCACACACACACACACACACACACACACACACATATATATATATGTATATATACTAAAGAAAAAGAGAAAATTTACACATCCAGCACATATCGTATCTATTTAAATCATTTGTCTTTCAGAGGAGTTAAAAGAAACACATTTTTAATGAAATCAAGAAACAAGTCAAGTATTTAGAAATGTCGTGATTTTATGAATGCAAATTTCAAAATCGAACGATGAAATTTGTCCTTGCTACATGTGTATATGAAGAAAATATGAAATCTTCTATATATAGATGTGTGTGTATACTCGTATATATATATTTAGTCCAGTTAAACCGGAGTTGGGAGTAATTCCATCAGGACAAGAAGTTATTCAAGCATGAATATTTAAAATTTTCCTGGTAAAGAGCTCAATGTGGAACAATGAGTATTTTTGGTCCAGTTAAACAGGATTGAAATAAATTTATAATCCTATGTGACCGGTTTCGTTGTTTTTCTTAAAGAGTATATATATATATATATATCATATCCAGAATTTGAATATATCTGCCAGTATTATTCCGTTTTCTACATGGCAACATCTACAAGCCCTGATGAAGACTTCCAACTGAATTAAAAAATTTATATGTTATAATTATGTCTCATACCAAAAAAAAATTTGATAAAATATTTTTGTTTTCAAACAAAAACTTGAAGTCGAAACGCGTCAGCACTGTAAACAGACTATCAATATATATCTTTCTTCCATTTTGACCTTTTTCTATATATACTCTGTCAGATTCCATTCATTTTTTCTTATATATATATATATATATATATATATATACATATAAAAGATATTATTAAATCCAGTAAACCCGGAGTTGGGCACAATTCTAAGCAGGATTAATAAAATATTAAAAAATACAAAATCAAATCTAAGTAATCCCAATAAGTGACATACTCTAGTGGACCCCTTCACATGGACGAGCAAAGGCAGGATGACCAGCTACAACCTACATACAATTGAGATGGGTGGTAAGTGGACGGACAACTGTTGCTTTGTGGAGTGCTACCTCCAGGAATTGTAAATATTCCTTGCAGCATTCTTGTGTAATTGCCGTCAAGCTTTTTCTCCATACGTTTAGTTAACGTTGATGTAGTGCATCCATACAGCAGTATCGACACAACCGCTGCTTTGAAAAAACTGCGTTTCATTTTATCAGTCAGGTCCGACTTCCATATGATCGATCGCTGTCAATGCTTTTGCTAGTCGCGTATTGATGTCCGTCTCGGTTGATGAGATACTGCCTATATCAAGCATTAAAATCACATCTCTGATTTAATAGGTTAACGGAATCAAAGTATAACATAATTTGCATCTTTTCTTCCATATTGTTGGGTTTCTTTAATATATATATATATATATATATATATATATATATATATATATATATATATATATATCAGGCATGTTTAGTTGAAAATAACAAGTATTTGGTATTTAGTTTTTTATTCATCTTGTTAGCAAGTAAAATGTCGCATCTGTTCTTGGGGGCAGTTTAAAAACTGTTCAAAGTTTCTATCCTCGTAAAGTCTTTTTAAAAAATCTGTCCAAGTAATGGGATTTAACCAACTTGCCACCCAGCCTATATATGATACAAGGTCGTTTTTCTGGGGAGAGCAATTTTCAAATTGAGACTAATGGGCGGCTGATAAAAAACAAAATGGCACCGAGCTACAAAACCAACCTTGCAAAGCAGGTATAGACTGAGAGAGAGACCCTATGGAGACCAGGCAATTAACTTACAATCACCCACCTGTCATGAATGGCTGATGGTCCTGCCGGATGGCCGGTAGAATGTAAAGTCCAAGTATAGGTACTTATTAACCATCTTTGGATATTGTTGAGGACGTGGGTATTTCTGTCTGAGTCGAAGATTTCTTTTGTACTCAAGGAATTTTTGGATTCTTCATCATGTGCAGGGGAAATATATACATATATATATACATATATTGTTACATAGCCATATACACGAATATGGCCATGTGCGAAATGGGTGAAATGGACATCGAATGTTGATTACGATAGAACATAGGAATCTCGGAATTCGAAAACACGTAACGACTTCTTGTTCAGGTACGAAACCTTTTTATTAACTTTGAGGTAAAGGTTTCGACGTAAGGAGGAGAGACATAATCTTCTATGCTGTCTTATTCATTTGGCCCCCTACTCGAGCGGCTCCCAATAGGGCGCACGTTCGCCTCGCGCCTGCGAGCTCCAAAAGTCGATCCTTCTCGTTTAGCGTCTAGTACCCGATTTTCTTCAAATTCTCACATAAACCTCCGCGCGCTTCCGGTGCGTGACGTCACCCGCACCTTGTTACCCAGTATCGTCTCGGACTATTATGACATCTGAGTGACACCTCCATCCGCCCGCGCGCACCCGCGTTAACACCTGCTTCAATGTTGTACCTAACTAACCCATGTGCTGAGCCGAAAGGTTCTCAGCCTAACTAAACTCAAAGGCATGAACCGAAATCCCTCGGCTATTTCATAACAATATGATATATATAGTTAAGTTGGTCGACTGTAGTCAAGGGCCACCCTTTTCAGTAGCTATTACATTGAGATGTTGTGGAGGGCACGACTCCTTTCCCTGGATTGCTCCACTTACCCCTTATCCATACTTTATAATGCCGAGTGTTAAGTAAGGTGGTATCAAGTGCCTTTTTTTGAGTCTTTAGTATGACTCAACCTTGAATTGAACCCTGGTCTCCCTGACCATTGAAGAACATTCTAAACTTTATGCCGGTCTATTCCTATATATGTAGGAAGAAATGAGTTGAATCTGACAGAATGTATTTTGAAAAGGTATACCGAAAGAAAATATGTTCGATGCTTATTTTCCAACAGTTTTTTTTTTACATAGCAAGATCTTGAAGCCCTGATGAAGACTTCTAATTGAATCAAAAAAGTCGAAACGCGTTGGCAAATAAACAAATCATCAAACATATTTTTCTACCGTTTTACCTTTTCTTCACACATTCTTATATATATATATATATATATATAATTTTTATACCAATTCTATAATTCTGATGGTATGAGAAAACCAAGATGATACAATTTGCAAATAAAAAAAAATATTACACAAACTGATACCTGGGAAAAAATTCCATAAAGAAGAAAAGACTTAAAACATGCGTATTACTTGAAAATAATCAACCAATAAAAGATATCTTGCCAATAGAAAAAAACACCGTCAAAATTCGTTAAGCTAAAACGTGAAAGTAGAGAGAAATGTGAATGCCAACCGAGTCAGAAAGAATCTACCAAGGTTTCACCTAAACGGATTATCGGGATGATTTGTCAAAATTGCCCTGATGATCCGGTGAGGTGAAACTTCGATGGATTCTTTCTGACTCTGTAGGTATATATATATATATATATATATATATATATATATATGCATGTTTAGTTAAATGACTGTCCAAGTCGTTCAAATTATTCATAATATCATTTGTTGTAGTACCGAGTGATATCACGTGGCAATTTGAGAATAAGTGAGTTTATAATTATAATATCTATAACTCTCAATCCATTTCCTAAGAAGATCTTGTGGTTTGATTATTTTTATTTTATTCTTAAAGACTTGACTTTTTCAATTTTTTTAATACTTGTTCTAAAACCATTGTCCTTTGAAATGGAACCGTTACACGTTAAACGATTTTTCCATTTATTCATTCAATCTGGATTTATTTTCATTGTTAGTTCCATTTAACCAATCACACTTAAAAAAAACAGTTAGCTCAGTATACACCCACCTCTCTCTCGTTCTCTCTCACTCTCTTTCACACACACACACACACACACACACACACACGCACGCGCGTGCGCACACACACACACACATGCGCGCGCGCGCACACACACACACACACACACATATATATATATATATCTTTCTCTTTCAGGACATCTCGCTTTATCATATATATAAAAGCAAAGAACAGCGTTGAAGTCTTTGCCAGAGCAATCAGCGGACTTAAATCCCATTGAACTGGTTTGGGATGAACGTGACCGAAAAGCCTGAGCTAAAACATTCACAAGTGCTGTTCACCTCTGGCAAGTCTTGCATGAAAGCTGGACAGAAATATTTCCAGTCTGGTACCATTTTTGGGTGGAAAGAATGCCGAGAATCGGTGAAGCAGTGATAGTGGCCAAAGGGAGTAATTTTGATGAATCAAAAGTTTGAGAGTGGCAAAATACTTTTGACTGCTTGTGTAAATATATATAAAAAATATATTTACCCAAGTCTTCGTCTGACAATCACATTAGGAAGAAACTTACTATTACGATGCGCTGTATCTACGCTATCCGAATTATTGAGCGCTCTGTATTTATGAATACAGTAAACATATATATATATATATATATAGATATATATATATCAATTGATTCTATAGATATAGTTACTGGAATTAACGGTACAAAAATACTTTTTTCAAATGCATCTGAAGGATCCATCGATAACGGATGAAATAAATTTATAATGGAATATACTTATTGATTTTCTTGTTTCTTAATAATATATATATATATATATATATATATATATATATATATATAAACTATATGTATCGTCTCTATTCTATTCTTCCCTCTCATAGAATACGTGTGTTGCTCTAGAGCGGAAGAGAAAGAAAGAGAGGGATATATATATATATATATAGAGAGAGAGAGAGAGCATGCGTTTGTGCGTAAAAAAAGAGAGGAAGAAGGAGGGAAAATGAGAGAGAGAGAGAGAGAGAAAGTGTGTGTGTGTGTGTGTGTGAGAGAGAGAGAGAGTGCATATACGTGCGCGTGCGCGTTTGCGCGCTTTACGAATTTTGATATGTACATCTGAAGCCGACAAATCTAGCTGTGTGAGTGCCGCTTTTTCTATTATTAGATTACAGATCATTTTTCCAAAAGGGGCCATTTTCTAACAAAAAATAAAAAGTGTCAAGTGGCGCTAAGTATGATCGATGTTACCGTCAGCCTGACCCATGGCGATAATTCGCGAGCCCACTTTACAAAAGCCACCCTCACCCCCACTCTCTCTCCTCTTCTCTCCTCAATCCGAACTAGAAGCGAAGAGGGTCGCTCTTAAACTGAGATTTTTTTGTTTTTGGTGTCAATTTTTTTTTCCACTAAAAAAAAAAATGCTCTCAGCAAAATTTAAGTTCTGGCTGAGACTGTTCGTGTTCTGGATATTGCCAAAATCCCATGTGTATATATGACACTAAGCTCCATCTAGTGGTGAGGCTTCAGTTCCGGAACTCTTGAGATTGTGGTGTACTTCTTCGCTGCCATTACTCCCAGGTCCACTATGACACGGAGCGGTAGTACCTGTAAGGGTTTATGAGTAAAAAAAATCAGTTTGACAATAATTATTTATGTTAGATAGGAATCCCAGATTTCCTACAACTATGTTTAAACATGTGTATCTATATGTAACGGAACAGCATCCAGCAGTGAGGCTCCTGTTCTGGAAATATGGGGACTGTGAAACACCCTTTTATTGCTATTATTCCCAGATCCACTGAACACAAGTGATAGTACCAGTTAGGGTCCCATCTACTTGTCAAATAGATCAATTTGAAAATTATTTTTATGAGATTGGAATACAGGAACCCTGCAAGTGTACGCAAATTATTTATATTAGTTACTAAAAGCAATAATTTTTTTATCAGTAACCTGAAACCATATAATTGTATGCAAATTATTCAAGTTGGTGCCCTTGGTTTAAAGGCATATCAACTTTTGTGGGTTATTTAATGCCGAAGCCATACTTGGAGAAGAACAGTGATGGTACTATTTAACCTATAGTTGTAGGTGGGAGTAAAGAGTTTAATATCTTTACAACAAAGTCACAGTCCAGCACGTTAACCACAACACTACGGCGACTCACCAACAATTTATTTGTTTTGAGAATAGATTCTTTGTGTTGTCATTATTATTATGATTATTTTACTCTTTTGTGAGTTTTTCAAACTAGCGTTAGCTGATGGTTTTTCACTGGAGTCTAAGTGACAGTAAGTTTCCTCAAGTTCCCAGGACTCTTCTCAGTATTCTCGACTATCTTAACAATGCTGTAGTCTGGATGGTTTCCACTGGTCCTCCATTCTTCCTGTCCCTTTACAAATCATTTGGTGATTGTCCCAAGTGCACCAACCACAACTGGTACCCCGTTTCCTTAATGTTCCATATTTGTTTTTACTTCTCTAGCAATATCTAGGTAGTTATCTCTTTTTTGGGAGGTACCCGTGGTGTAATTGTCATTGTCGTCGGAAATGGACACGGTGACACGAGTTCAAATCCTGGACGAGACTGATTGCATTTCACATAGCACTAATACGCTTGGGAAAGGTATGAATCCAATTATTCTCCCTCCAGCTATGGGTAAATAGTAGGACAGACTAGGTTCTTCAGCCTTGGTGAGGCAACTAGTCTAGGAGAAGGAAAAATCTGAATTCAAACCTGTTAAACTCCACTTAAAAATTGACCTTGTGTCATATCCTGCCCGAGCGGGGGGGGGGGTAAATATGTATCTCATTTTTGGGTTTCTTTTATTTTCACACCGTGGTCTGCTGAGACGGCAATGTTCTCTATTCAGCAGGTTCTCCATTCTTTTTGTCGATTATCACTCGGTCTGGTCGTCTGGCCGAGATTAGGTGATCCGTT
Organism: Sepioteuthis lessoniana; assembly: GCA_963585895.1. NCBI lineage: Eukaryota > Metazoa > Mollusca > Cephalopoda > Myopsida > Loliginidae > Sepioteuthis > Sepioteuthis lessoniana. The sequence continues at coordinate 71,015,454 of OY757936.1, forward strand.
TGTAGCTATAAATCCTAAAGACCATTATTTTACTCTTTTGAAAGTTTTTCTCATCAGCGTAGGCTGATGGCGTTCCACTGGAGTTTGAGAGACAACAATTCCCCTTGAGTCTCCAGGACCCATCTCAGTATTCTGGCCGATCTTAATAATGCTGTCGTTCGGATGTTCTCCTCTCGTCTCTTATTTCCAAGTCCTCTTGTTCCTTGATCAATCCTTTGGTGACGGTACCAAGTGCACCAATTAAAATTGATATCAACGTCACTTTCTTGTTTCATAGTTTTTTCAGTTCTCTAGCAAAGTCAAGATACTTATCTTTCTTTTCGCTTCCTTTCAGTTTTACTCTGTGATCAGCTGAAATGGCAAAGTCCACTAGTAAGCAGATTCTCTTTTTGTTGTTGTTGTTGTTGTTGTTGTTGATGACAATCCTTCGCTCTGGTTGTCTGGCTGGAATAAGGTGATCTGTTCGTATCTCAAAATCCCAGGGAATTTCGAGCATCTCATTTTCCAAGACAGATTCGACGATGTGCATATACCATTTGTTCGGATGGTTAAATTTCAATTCCTTGTACCATTCACAGTGAATCCGATTGGACGCTTTTGTCGTGTCTAGTTTTATACTCTTTTTGTGCTAATTTACTGCATTCGCTTATTATGTGATTGATTGTTTCGTCTCTATCACCACATAAACTGCATTTGCTATTTTGCTGCGTTCATCAATTCTTGCTTTGATATGGTTTGTTATTATGGCGTAATTTTATGCTACTATTAGATTATTATTATTATTATTATTATTATTATTATTTTGCTCTTTTGAGAGTTTTTCAGGCCAGCGTTAACTGATGGTTTCTCACTGAAGTTTGAGAGACAGCAAGTCCCTTTAAGTTTCTAGGATTCTTTCAGTATTCTGACCGATCTTAATAATAATGTAGTCTACATGGTCTCTGTTCGTCTTCTGATTTCTAAATCTTCTCGTCCCTTTATCAATCCCTAGTGGATTGTTCCAGGTGCACCGATTACAAATGGGATCACCGTCACTTTCCTTTTTCATCGTTTTTTGTTCTCTAGCAAGGTCTAGATATTTATCGCTCTTTTCGCTTTCTTTTAATTTTACTTTGTGGTCTGCTGGGATGGCAAAGTCTACTATTCAGCAGGTTCTCTTTTTTGTTGATTATCACTTGGTCTGGTTGTCTGGCCGAGATTAGGTGATAGTTTTGTATCTCAAAATCCCAAAGAATTTTGGGCGTCTCATTCTTCAGGATTGATTCTGAGTAGTGCTCATACTGGTCAAATTTCAATTTTTATAGAATTCCCAGTGGGTTACCATACCATCACCCAGTCGTGTCAAGTTTTTGGCACTTTTTGCGCTAATTCACTACATTCGTTTATTATATGATTGATCGTTTCGTTTCTATCACCCTATAACCTACATTTACTATTTTCTAGTCATCTATTTTAACTTTGTCGCAGCTAGTCCTTATAACGTTGTTTTATGCTGCTATCAGAAGAGATTCAGTTTCTCTTTCAAGGTTTCTCTTTCCTAGCCATCTCCAATTCTTCTCATTTGAGAATTCGTCTATTTGTCACTTGAAATATCCATATAATTTCATTTCTTCCCATTTTTGATTCCTAGTTATTGTTGATCTGTTGATCCTTGTGTCACTACTATGGTAGATTGAGTGTCAGAAAACACTAGGTGTTTAGTGTTCCTGCTCTTGGTGATCAGGTCAAGTGCCAGGTTTATTGCATAGACCTCAGCGCTGAAAATTGAGGTTTCTTTTGGGAGGTGTTTTTTAATTTGAATTTTTCTATTGATGATGGCTGCTCTGGTTATCGCATTGTTTGGTTTAGATCCATCTGTGAAGATATGGATATAGTTGGGATTTTTTCCTTTGATTTTTATCTCGCTTTGCTCTCCTTGAGGATGTGTTGATCAATGTATAGTAGATTTCTGGTTCCTCTTGTTCAATATGTGTCATCCTTTCTGTTCTTTAGAGAACAGTCCACGGCTTTTTAGCAAATTGTAAATCTCCTCCCTTATTTGTGCCGTTTGTATTTTCCACAAAATCAGGAAGCAGTTTATGGGTCTATAGTTGTTGGGGGGCATTTCATTTTGTGGCGAGTCTTTTTGAATAAGAGTGGCGTTTACATTGGTCATCCATTCTGGGATGTTTTTTTTCTTCTTTCAAGTATCTATTCATTTCTGAAGCCTGTTTATCGTGGATGGAAGTGATTTCTTAAACCAGTATCCATGTATTCCATCAAGTCCTTCAAACTCTTTTCATTCAGCTTTTCCGTTCCCATATTTTGCTCCAAAATTGTTTTACTTCCTTTGAATTCGGTTGTTGGTATGCCTTCGTGCATTCTCTCCCTACTTGCAGATTAAATTTTCTTTCGTTGTTTTAGAATGTCCTGTTTTGTCTGTATTGTTTGATCCTCTTTCGGTATTTTTTAGTCTTCCTTCTTTGGCTAGTACCTTCTGACTTATTTCCTCGAGTTGTAGCGCTTGTTTTAATTGTTGTGTTGCTTTTCACTTTTTATTCCAACATATTTCAGCATTTTTCCCTTGTCTTAGCATTTTTGCTTCTTGTCGTAGATTTCTTATCTGTGTTTCCAGTCTAATTTCCTATCCAGGTTTTGAGTTTCTGCTCGTGTTCTTACGGAGAAAACCGATGTTAGCACAGACTAATGTCGCTCTTGCATAGATCAGTTCGTTTAATTCTGGGATGTTGTTCAGTGAGATATGTGTTAATAATTTGTTTTATTTTTTTCAGTTCCTGCTTTGACTATTTGTTACGTAGCCATATACAAGAATATGGCCATGTGCAAAATAGACATGTAATGTTCATAACGATAGAATATATAAAGAACAGGAATCTCAAAAACACGTAACTACTTCTTGTTCAGGTACGAAACCTTTTTATTAAATTTGAGTCAAAGGTTTCGACGTAAGAAGGAGAGACACAATCTTCTATGATGTCTTATTCATTTGGCCCTCAACTCGAGCGACCCCCATCGGGCGCAAGTTCCCCTCGCGCCTGCGAGCTCCAGAATTGATCCTTCTCGTTTGGCGTCTAAAACCCGACTCTTATTTTCTTTAAATTCTCACACAAACTTCCGCGTACTTCCGGTGCGTGACGTCACCCGCACCTTGTCACCCAGTATCGTCTCGGACTGTTATGACATCTGAGTGACACCTCCATCCGCTCGCGCGCACCCGTGTTAACACCTGCTTCAATCTTACACCCAACCAACCCATGTGTTGAGCCGAAAGGTTCTCAGCCTAACTAAACTCAAAGGCATGAACCGAAATCCCTCGGCTGTTTTATAACATATTTTCGAGTGTGTTTTTTTTAGTTATCCTTATCTTTATTGTCTATACATTCATTTTTTCTTTTTGTGTTTGTTCTGTGGTATGTGAGTGTGTGGTATTCCCATTATTATTGCTTTATGTTTCAATTTTTTTTTTTTTTTTTTTTGTATTTAGCGTCCCGATTCTTGTTTTCGGTTTTGATAATATGATTCCCTACTTATTTATTGGTGTATTTCTAATATTTCAAGGTCAGAAAACCAACCTTTCTTTATCATCGTACTAACTTAGTTAGCCCGTTGTCTTAAATCTAGTGCATTCTTCTCAGATTTCTCTCATTCTTTTTCTATAACCTCTTTGTGTTGGGTTGCCCCTAATATAACAGTAAAGAGAAAACTTGCTGTCTTACCAAATCCATTTTCTTTGTTGGTATCTTTGATTTGAGTAGTTGCTTAGTTCGTCGTTTGTGTTCCTGAAAAAGAACAGTCAACATTAACAAGATACCGATCGAATATTATTATTATTATGATCATTCCTTGCGAAAGTTTTACACCAGCGTTAGTTGATGGTTTGTCACAGAAGTTTGACTGAGAGCAAATCTGCTTAGGTCTCCAGGACTCTCCTCAGTACTCTGGTCGATCTTAATGTAGTTTGGATGGTCTTGGCTCGTCCTCTGATTTCCAACTCTCTCCCATTCCTTGTACCAAGCCTTTGGGGATCGATCCAAGTGCAGCAGTTAACACTGGAATCCCCACCCGTTCGTGTTTCGTATTTTTTTTTTGTTCTCAGGCAAAGTCCTATTATTTGCGTCTATTTTTGTTTTCTTTGATTTTCCCTCAATGCTCCGCTGGGATGGCCGGTTCTCTTGAACCAGCCATCATAAAGGCGTTTGGTTAAAAGTGCTTCTAAAGTGAAATCATCTGCAGGTTGATAGTTAAATCCTAACTATTGGTAGATAACAAGGAATACTTACAATAGCTTAACACTTGTACATAGTTATTGTTAACGGAATTAGAACAATATACTCCCACGGATAAAATGAAGGGTTCGGTTCGAAGTTCCGTGTGGACTCCTGCGTTTGACATGAAACACCCGAAGAAGGTCGAAGAACGCATCAGCCGAAATGTTGTGAATATAACAATAAAGATGATGACAATAGTTCATGTACTCTAAGTGATCATATTTTTTTTTTAATCTCTGTTGAACTTTTTCGCAATTTCCAATATTGTGCTCCCATCACTTTACGATATCTTTCAAGGTTACGTCTTTCTTACGATCTTTAGCAACTTTTACAGATCTGTAACTTAAAAAAATAAGCATCAATTATTATATCATCAAATATGTTTATTTAGAAGAAGATTAACAATTCAATTCTCCAGTTACATAATAAAATATTATACAACCTATTAAGTTATGATGACTATTTTTAATAAAAACATGATATAAAGTTGTTGGTTGGTTGCAATAGCTCAACACTTGTACCCCCTATTATGGTTAACGGAATTAGAACAATCTACTCCCTTGGATTAAATGAAGAGTTCGGTTTTAAGTTCCATGTAGGCTTCAGAATTCGACAAGAAACATTTGAGAATGGTCGAAGGATGCATCGGCCGAAACGTCGTGAATATAACAGTCAAAACAATAATTCGATTACTCTAAATATAGCGTAATCGAACGGCTCATAGAAAACTGAATAAATTAATAAATAAATAAATCAGACTGTCTCCGAATAGCAAGGCCGAGGCACTCGTGGTTATTAAAATGACTAGGGAAAACTGGAGGTTCGAAATTCTTGTATGCATGTGCAGAAGTGAGGAGAAAAGGATGTCCCTCCCGCCGACATCGGGCGGAAGTGAGGGGACGACTAGTGTCCTTTCGGCCGTTGAGGGCGGGAAGTGATACGATAAAGACGTCAGTAGAACCCGAGACACGGAAATGTAAGAAGAAGAAAGTTTACGAGCTCCAAATACGGGGAGGTGGGCGTTTCAAAAGAGGCGTTAGACTACAAGCATGTTTGTCCCAGGAATAAATTCTAGGTCTGTGTCAACGATTTCTTTCCCACCATGATATGTTGCTTATAGTTGTCTAGTTGACGGTCGTCTCATGTTTCTATACTCTCTACCTTTCTCCCGGCGGCTAGTTGCTTCCTAGTAGTAAATAAACCCTTGTGTAGTTTAACAACACTTCTTATATTCATCAACTTGTTACCATAGCTGTACTAAAGAGTACAGCTATTGTATATAATTAGTAAAAATTATCATACTTCATCTAAAAAATTTTGACAAATAATGGTCGTAACTATGTCTAGAGATAGTATTTTGTAGCTGACAACTTACTCTGTCTAGTGGGGTTATTTTGATCCTTGTATCTGTATAGTCTATAGAAGTAAGTACGATGCACTACTTTCGGAGCATCTATCGTATAGTTAATTGTGTCATATATGAATAAAAGGGAGAACTAGCATTTGAACACCGATCACCAGTAAACGAAAATATCAAATGGAATAAATTGAGGTAGGTGTTGTAGGAGTAGAAGCACTTTAACGAGAGCACACGTCATCCGGCCGTGTTCGCTGGTACTCGGTGCAGGTCGGGTGTGGCTTAGCTTTGGTGGCAGTCGGTCGAGGCCACCTGACTTTGGGACTGGGATGGTTCGGCATTCGTGTCATGTGACTTAGACTGCCCACTTCCAGACTCTTGCCTGCTCCGGCAGGTCTTGTCTTGTCACTTGATGCCTGAGGCGCAATTTTTTAGGGGAATACTGATGGGGCCAAAGGCATTTTTGGAACCTCCGGGCCTGTCTTGGATACGGGCCTGAACCCGATTCCCACGTTAAAAAGGCCTTTTGTCACACTTTGGCATAGTGGGATGCCGATCAAATAACGACTTCGGTCACAGCTTGGCCAGTACACTTTTGGTTCAGAACGATTCCGTTATTTTTCAAGGCAAGACTGTGTTATGGATTGTAATAATCTTTCGTTGTCTTATTTTCTGTTTAATCTATTAATTTCAGTTGGAATGAAATACTTAAGCTTTTATTAAGTTGTATTTTTCTTCGTCACGTTATGTACAAGTGAGCGTTACAAAAATTGTTATCTGGCTCATATGATTAGTTACTCTCAACTCTAGAAAGTTTAAGAGATACTTTACTAAATTCATCTCAAAGTTCAAGTTGTGTTCTATCAAAAGAAACACAAATCACTCAACCTATTATTTCTTTTTCCCCCTTGTTTAATGGCATATCAACCTTTGTAGCCATTCTCCTAGAAGAACAGTAATGGTACTATTTAACCCATTGCTGGGAGGATAAGGGGGTTCATACCTTTCCCAAGGGTATTTGTCTGAAAGTGAATGTAATAACGTGACTGGAGTTCGAACTCGCTTACTACGATTCCGTAGTCTATCGCTTTAACCATTACACCACGAGGACACCGCCAATTATTCCTTAAAACTCAATATCTTATACTAGAACCTTGTACAAGTACTACACATTTGTTTTTTTTATTTATCTTGTTGTACGTCTTCTGTTTTCAAGGTAGAAAGCCCCTGTTGTGTTGTGACTAATGTGCTGGACGATGACATCTTAGAAAGTGAGTTCGAATCCTAGTCGCGTTATTATATTCACTTTCAAACTCATACTCTTGGGAAAAGTATGAACCCTACTTATCCCACCCAGGTTTGGGTTAAATAGCTCTACAACGGTTCTTTTACAAGGATGGCTTTCGCTTTACGAAGTTGATAGACGTGGATCATTAAATAAGTTTCCAGGCTTTTTTCGTATGGGCACTTTTATTGATAGTACACACATGAAACTCTAGTCGCCTTCGAAGTAATCTCCTCCGGCTGTAATGCACTTGTTGGGCCATTCCAACAACTTCTGGAAGACCCCATGGAAGTCCTCTTATGTGATCAAGTCAATGACCTTCGTCACAGTCTCTTTCATATCCTCAATTGTCTCATAACGATGACAGCCTCTGAGCTTAAGGAATAACCAAAAGTCACAGGAAGCAAGGTATGGACTATAGGCAGGCTGAAGAACTGTCTTGATTCCCAGCTTGGTCAAATAGTCTGTGAGAAGGACGGAGTTGTGGATTGGTGTATTGTCCTGGTGGAAATGCCACTGACCCGATTTGAAGACTGCTGGCCTCTTCCCTAGGAATCTCTTCCTGAACTCCCATAAAACCTCAACATAGTAACCCTAACCCTAACCCTTTGGCCAATCAACTCTGGTGTATTGACTCCCTTACTCCTCCCATACCTCTCATCATCCCTCACAGACTCTCTGCCTTCCTTGAATCTCTTAGGCCACTCAAAAACTGATGCTCGATTCATGCAACATGGTCGAAAAGCAGTCTGAAGCATTCTATACATTTCTGTGGCATTTTTTCTAAGTTTAAAAAACAATTTGATTGCATATCGTTCTTCTAAAGTGTCCTCACGTCCAGATTGCATTTTTGAAATCCACCCGCTGTGAGAATCAGGCTTTAGTAGTTTGTATTCCAATTGCTGCTGTAGTTGTTCATTTGAAGCTGAAATCATAAAAACTGGTCAGTCATCTCATAAGATGTATAGCAATAACATACTGAATTTTCAAGAGTCTACGACAATTTTAAATACCTGTACAAAATAGTTGGAAACTTATTGGATTCACCATGTACCATTAAACGACGAAACGAAACCAACTCAAACATCAAGTTTTTCATCCTGACGTTTAGATGGCTTTTGTCCTCTTCCAGTATATTTTTCTTTTTTAAGCACCACGTTTCTTTTATATTTGTTCCAAATATTACTTGTAGCTGAGTGGGAACAACCAACGTTTTTCACTGTACTCCATCGTGAATTGGTATATTTCCATTGTCTCAACTGACAATTCTTTTGTTGGAGTTATCTTTCCTTTGAACTGAATATACTAAATCGCTTGTTGAGGTCTACCAGAACTTTCTTTTAGATACAGACCGATTTATATATCTCGGCTTCTACTAGTATTTGTTTCAGGAATGCAAATTACAAGCTTATCACATAACTTCAATTACATGATATTGTTACCCGATATTGTGACGTAATACGGTACCGTAGATTTTACAAGCAAGTTGCAAGTACCCTTTTTACGTTATTTGCTATCGTGACAACAGTGAACCAAAAGAAGAATGTGCAATTATTCCGTTTAGAATGAAAAGTTATCAACATGGTACGAATGGCATGTGGATATTGTTATGGTTTTCGTTACGAAGTCAGAGACTAAAAATAGAATTATCTAGGCGTTCTGATGCTAGATTCGTTGTGAGCTGTCAGGCGTTTTATGCTAATTTTTAATCCAAATATATTTCACGGCCCTGAAAAATAGTGCACAATCTGCTCGTTTCCTTCAGAGTTGTAGCTTAAATTAACGTCATCAGGATAAAGAAGTTCCTGTCCAAAGCATTTGGCACATTATTAACTGTTTTTCAATAATAGAACCAGCATCTTGTATTTTTTTCAAGCATCGCTAACCTTTCCTTATCAATACACTGATAAATTTCTTCAAACGTGCACTCTTTTGACAACACGTTACTGAGATGCCCCAGTTTTAAATTATAAACAGTAATGTTCTCCAAAAGCCAATATGATCATAACTTTTTCTTTGACTGATTGTAGAATCAAATACATTGCATCTCCTTGAAAAATATATTGACAACCATGAATACATATTTCAGAATAGACTAATATTTTAACACACTTGCACAAGCAGATTTTTAAGAAATTTAAATCGAATGAGTGAAGAGTTGATTTATTGGAAGATGCAGTTGAAAGTAACAATGGGCGATATGAACTAGTGGCTCAGTTGTAGAGTTTCTGCCTTGCAATCTGTGGTCCCTGGTTCGGTCTCCAGTAGTGGAGATTACGGTATACACTGCTGATGAGACCTAATAAGGTCGAAACAGCTGTCCAGTGTTCCCGTATGTCGTGCGTAGGTGTTCGGCAGATTTTCTGGTCATGGTAATTTAATTCACAATATTAATTCCTCTACTTAAAAGATAAAAATATGTACAACGATAATAATATTTGATGAGAAATTTAGACAAACCACTGACATGACGATAAAAAGGATATTTTTGGCCGAGGGTAAGAGACGAACCCTGAGAAAATTGAGGGAACGCTAAAAAGATACGAGACGGAAGTTCCAACCTCTTTGTTTTGGGAAAGTTACGCCTAAATATCACATATGCATGCCCCCTCCCATCCAGGTAATAAAACGACTCGACGTCAAAAGCCCCAAGGACTGAAGAATCGCCTTCTCGCGTATCTTCTACATACCCTGATAATACCTTTGAAGAATGATGACAGCAAGTAAAATACTGAAGAAACCCGTATATCGAGAAAATTATTGAGTCTACAATAATAAATTGGCTAATTGGTTTCATGCTTCAAGTATTTCTATCGAATAATAATAATAATAATAATAATTCTCTCACAATTATATGTTCAATATAAATGGATCCCTTAATCCTGAACAAGAGCAGAACAAGTGATAAAAAAAAAAGTTAGAGAATGTAATATAACTAAGAGTGTTAACTCATCACATTAGTTAATTAGTTAATTATTTTACAAGTACTAATAAATTGTGAGTTAGCAAGAATATTTGAGTTGAAGTGTAAGTCGCATTCGAGAAAAGTCAGTTGGGTTCATCCTGAGTTCACGGGACTACATATAACCTGTCATAACAAAAATTCTGGTTTGAAATTCGAGTAGGGACAGGGTATTAAAAAATAAACATTTTAAATTTAATGTCGGCTGACTTAAAATTGGATGACGTAATACTTAAATTTATTGACGCGTGTTCTTATCCTCATTAGTCGATGAGATGATTAATATATTATATAATCATGGAGATTTTTAACGGTCAGTCTGTTCAGTTAAGATGGGTCTGTCACAGAAGGCGAATTTGCGTCGGGGAGATTCGGGTACAAAGACGACAGCCATCTCGGGGTGAAGGGCTTGGTCAGGGGAGAAAAGTGAAGTCTGCGTTTAGATTGTTCGACTCCCACGAAGAAGACCTATCGTATTTCTATGGAACAACTAATATCTTTCACTTTATCTTTTTCTCTCGTTTCGTTTGACAGCTATATGAATATTGCTGTAAGAAAATAATCTTTCGTATTCGAAACAGCTGGGTCCGTCTGGTACTTTGCGTGATGTAACACCTATTGATATTAGAGATGGTGCCCTGTTGGTGAGGCAACGTTACAAGAAGTTGTCGTCTTGTGGATTTTGCCGTTCTAATGGACTACAAAGAGGAAATAAAAGAAAGTTAAAAGATAGAAAAATATATTGACCTTTCTAGAGAACTAAAAGAAAACACTGTGGAACAGGCAGGTAATGGTGATACCAATTCTTACTGGAGCACTCAGAACGGTCCCCAAAGAAATGGAAACGGGGACGAGAAGAGTTTGAAATCAGAGGATATATCGAGACCATTTACACCACAGCATTACTGAGATCAGCTAGAACACGAATAAGAGTCATGGAGACCTGTCATGACTTGTTCTCACTCAGACTACAATGAAAGTTTACATTTAAACTGAGTATTCATACTAAATTGAATTGTTTGAAATGGAACAGTTTTTGACATTGAAACAGTACTTAGGCTAAACTGAATTGTTTTATATAGAAATGTTTTGACATTTAACTTTGTGTAAAGAAAATGTATACTTATACTAAACTGAATTAGCTGAATTAGAACAGCTTAAATAAACTGAAAAGCTTGAAATAGAAATGTTTTTAACAATTACACTGTGTACTTATGCTAAACTGAATTGTTTGAAATAAAACAGATTATTTGTATAAAATGAATTTAAATCGAACTAAACTGCGGACTTATGCTAAACTGAATTGTTTGAAATAGAATTGTTTGATTAAACGGAATAGCTTGAAATAAAAATATTTTTGACAGTTAAAGTGTCTACTTATGCTAAACTGAATTGTTCAAAATAGAACTGTTTTAACATCGAATCTGTGTTCTTAGGCTGAAATGAATTGTTTGAAAAAGAACTGTTTGACTAAACTGAATAGCTTGAAATATAAATGTTTTTGACAATTAAATTGTGTACTCATATTAAACTGAATTGTTTGAAATAGAACTGAATATTTGCATAAAAATGGATTTGGCGTTAAATAACCTACAAAGGTTGATATGCCATAAAATTCAACCAATCAACCAACCAACAAAACGCCATAAGGACCAGCGATCCAGAGAAAGGAATAGCACCTCCTCCTACAACTCGGTGTATTAGATATTGAAAAGGAAGTCTTTGGGTCGCCATTGACTACGGTCGGCTAACTTACTTATATTAAGGCCAAATAATAAAGCCAGTAATAACCAACAGAATAGCGAGTGTATATTATGTGTTGATTGAAATGAAACGATTAATCACATAATAAGCGAATGTAACAAACTAGCTCAAAAGGGCCAATAGACTAGACACGACTGGGTGTGAAAGGTGATTCATTGGGAATTGTGCAAGAAATTGAAATTTCACCATACTACCAAATGGTATATGCACAAACCAGAACTTGTGACGTATGGAATTCTCTCACGTATTTTCTCCTTTTCTCTTTCTTCCTTTTTTCCTACCCCCATGTCTCCCTTCCTGGAAAAGTTTCTTTCACTTGATCTTGCGCTTAAGGCTGTATATTCTCTCTCTCTCTCTTTCTCTCTCTCTCTCTTTCTCTCGTCTTTTTTTTCTCTTTCTCTCCTTTTACCTTTTTTCTTTATTTAGTCGTTCTTTTATACTCTCTTTTTACGGCTTTTTTCTTTTCTTTTCGTCCTGTTCACGTGACAGAGCTTTGGCACTCTCTTTCTCTTTTCTCATCTTGCTCCATCCTTTCATTCATTCTACTCTCCTCTGCTCCACCTCTCTCTCTCTCTCTCTATATATATATATATATATATATATATTCTCTTTCCTTTATATCCACTCTTTCTTTACCCCCTCTTTCTCTCTCTCTCTTTCTCACTGCATCTATCTCTGTCTCTCGCTGCCTCTGCTTTGCCCCCCCTCTCTCTTTCTATATATATATATATACATTCTCTTTCCTTTATTTCCACTCTTTCTCTACCCCCTCATTCTCTCTCTCTCACTGCATCTATCTCTGTCTCTCTGTTTTGCTCTCTCTCTCTCTCTTTCTCTCTCTCTCGGACCGTTCATTCAAGAAAAACTCGACTCGGTTCTTAGAAAAGTTAAAAATAGGAAAGCTGCAGGGCTTGACGAGATTCACCCAGAAGTATTGAAGACCAGACAATTCGACGACATACTGCTCCGACACTGCAACGCAGTCTATAATCAAAATCCGATAGACAGATCGATGAAGGGATGCATCTTCCCCTTCCCTAAAAAGGGTGACCTCGGATTAGCCAAGAACTACCGAGGTATAATACTTACATCCATAGCAGCCAAAATTTACAATGCCCTACAACGAAACCGCATAAAACTCAAAATCGACAACATTCTAAGGAAAAACCAAAATGGTTTCCGAAGAAATAGATCCACGACCTCACAAATATTGACCATCCGTAGAATCCTTGAAGGCGTACGGGAAAAAAACCTTCAGGCGACATTACTATTTGTCGACTTTACCAAGGCCTTCGATTCCATTCACAGAGGGAAGATGGAACAAATCCTCCTAGCATACAGCCTACCAAAAGAAACCGTAGCAGCAATAACGATTCTCTACAAAAAAACCAAAGTGAAAGTACGTTCACCGGATGGACACACAGAATACTTCAACATTGTAACAGGAGTACTACAAGGGGACACGCTAGCCCCATACCTCTTTATCATCTGTCTAGTCTACGTGCTTCGAACATCGATTGATAAAATCAGAGAAAACGGCTTCGAGCTGGTAAAGAAAAGAAGCAGAAGGTACCCAGCAAAAACAATTACCGACGCCGACTACGCCGATGACATAGCGATACTGGCGAATACACCCAACCAGGCCGAAACACTACTGCATAGTTTGGAACGAGCCGCCGCAGGCATTGGCCTCCATGTCAATGCACACAAAACGGAATATATGTGCTATAATCAAACAGGTGACATTTTCACACTAGACGGAACCTCTCTGAAACTGGTAGACAAATTCAACTACCTAGGAAGCAGTGTCTCATCAACCGAAAAAGGCATCGACACGCAGCTAACGAAGGCATGGACAGCTACGATAGGCTATCAATCATATGGAAATCAGACCTGACCGATAAAATGAAACGCAGTTTCTTCCAAGCAGCGGTCGTATCGATACTGCTATATGGATGCACCACTTGGACGCAAACAAAACGGCTGGAGAAAAAGCTAGACGGCAATTACACAAGAATGTTGCGAGCAATATTGAACAACTCTTGGCGGCAACACCCCACAAGGCATCAACTATACGGCCACCTGCCTCCCATCACAAAACTATCCAAGTTAGACGAACCAGACATGCAGGTCACTGCTGGAGAAGCACGGACGAGCTCATAAGTGATGTACTCCAATGGACCCCCACATATGGCCGAGCAAAAGCAGGATGACCAGCTCGAACATACATACAGCAGCTATGTGAGGATACGGGATGTAGCCCTGAAGACCTGCCGGAGGCGATGAACGATAGGGAGAAGTGGCGAGAGAGGGTCAGGGATATTCGTACTAGCGGCACGAGATGATGATGATGATATATATATATATATATATATATATATATATATATATATATATCCACACCAAGGGAAAATAAAGAATTCTATACTCTCTTGGTGTCATTGTCATTCTCTTCGCCTCCCTTCTCTCTATGTCTCCACACAAAAGAAAATTTTTTTTATTGATCATGCGACAACGCTCTTTCTCCCCCCCTCTCTCTCTCTCTCTCTCTCTCTCTCTCTCTCTCTCTCTTATTCACTCACTCTCTGTGTTTTTTCTGTCTATCTATCTATCTATCTATCTACCAAAGGAAAAAAAAGAATTTTATTGTTGATCATCAGGCAAGCAGGGACATCATCTCTTTCTTTCTCTCTCTCTCTCTCTCTCTCTCTCTCTTTGTCTTTCTCTCACTGAAATGTAACAGTGAATTTTTTTTTGCTCAACTTCGAGAAAGCGAAGGCTTTTGTTAAGAACGACGGTCTTTGTAGCTAATATTGAATAAGATAGTTTTTCAAGATTTTATGAGAATTTTAAGGCTGTGAACCTTTGCGAACGGACAATATAGTGAATGTGATCTTCTCTCCCGGTATTTGAAGACGTCACGCTTAATTTAAAATCCTCTTCTGTGTCCATTTAGATATACACGCAAACTTTTTGTTACATTATGAGAAAGGCTTACGAACGAGCGTTTAACTTACCAATTGTTGCTTGTTAAAAGTAAAAATAAGAAGAAACAGTTTTTTATTTGGCGGAGGAGCTTCCCAACGCCCCTGTCTTTTTAAAGGATTGCAGATCAACCGTGCGTTAAGAGAGAGAGAGAGACAGAGACAGAGACAGACAGAGAGACAGACAGAGAGACAGAGAGGCAGAGAGTATAGATGGAGTGTATAAATTAAATAAATAAAAGAAAGAAATTAGAGATCAGATGAAAAAGCAAGGAAAGCTTAACAGTAAGTGAAAATATCATCATCATCATCATATCGTGCTGGCAGCACGGATATCCCTGACCCTCTCTCGCCACTCCTCCCTATCGTTCATCGCCCTAGGTAGGTCTTCAGGACAATAACCTGTATCCTCACATAGCTGCTGAATGTACGTTCGTGCTGGTCGTCCTGCTTTTGCGCGGCCGTGTGTGGGGATCCATAAGAGTACATCTCTTATGAGTTCATCTCTGCTTCTCCAGCAATGTCCTGCATGTCTGGTTCGGCAAACTTGAATAGTTTTCGTGATAGGGGGCAGGTGGCCGTACAGTTGGTGTCTTGTGGGGTGTTGCTGCCAGGACTTGTTCAGGATTGCACGCAGCATTCTTGTGTAATTGCCATCTAGCTTCTTCTCCAGCCGTTTTGTTAGCGTCCATGTAGTGCATCCATATAGCAGTATCGATGTGACCGCTGCCTGGAAGAAACTGCGTTTCATTTTATCGGTTAGGTCTGATTTCCATATAGTCGATAGCCTATTGATAGCTGTCCATACTTTCGTTAACCTCGTTTCGATGTCCTTTTCGGTTGATTCGACGCTGCTTCCTAGGTACGTGAATTTGTCTACTAGTTTAAGAGGGGTTCCTTCTAGAGTGGAGATGTCCCCCATTTGGTTATAGCACATATATTCCGTTTTGTGTGCATTAACATGGAGGCTCGTTCCAGGCTATGCAGAAGTGTTTCGGCTTGGTCAGGTGTATTTGCCAGTATCGCTATGTCATCGGCGTAGTCGGCGTCGGTAATTGTTGTTGCGGGGTATCTTCTGCTTCTTTTCTTCGTCAGTTCGAAGCCATTCTCTTTGATTTTGTCAATCGATGTTCTAAGTACGTAGTCTAGACAAATGATAAAGAGATACGGAGCCAGCGTGTCCCCTTGTAGTACTCCTGCTACAATGTCGAAGTATTCTGTGTCTCCATCTGGTGATCGTACTTTTACTTTAGTGTTTCTATAGAGAATCGTTATTGCCGCTACGGTTTCTTTAGGTATGCCGTACGCTAGTAGGATTTGTTCCATCTTTCCTCTGTGAATGGAGTCGAAAGCCTTGGTAAAGTCGACAAATATTAATGTCGCTTGTAGGTTCTTTGCCCGTACACCTTCAAGGATTCTGCGGATGGTTAGTATTTGTGAGGTCGTAGATCTATTTCTTCGGAAGCCATTTTGGTTTTTTCTAAGTATGTTGTCGATGTTGGGTTCTATTCGGTTTCGTAGTAGGGCATTGTAGATTTTGGCAGCTATGGATGTAAGTGTTATGCCTCGGTAGTTTTTGGCTAATCCGAGGTCCCCCTTTTTAGGGAAGGGGAGTATGCATCCCTTCGTCCATCTATCTATCGGATTTTGATTGTATACTGCGTTGCAGTGTCGGAGCAGTATGTCGTCGAATTGTCTGGTCTTCCATACTTCCGGGGGAATTTCGTCCAGTCCTGCAGCTTTCCTATGTTTAATTTTTCTGAGAACCGTGTCGAGTTCTCCTTGTGTGAACGGTCCAAGTTTAATGTCTAATTGTTTGCTAATTATTCTGGTGATTGGTTCATGCGTTATTTTTGGTGGGTTTCCAAGTAAGTTTTCGAAGTGCTGTTTCCACAGTTTTATTCTTTCTTGTTGGTTTGCTGCTTTAAGTTTTGCTTTGGCTGTGTTCTTTCTTCTGCTCACTTCGTTTATTGTTTGCCAGGCAATTCTAGATTGTCTATCTTCTACCGAGTCTCTAATCTTATCTATCTGATTTTGAATGTATTCTGTCTGTTCCTTTATATATATGCCTGCTAATTGATATTGTGCTGTTTTTAGTTTTAAGGCATTTGTGTTTGTTGGGTTTTTTCGATAGTTTTTGGAGGCTGTTTTCACTAGTGCACGTTTTTCTAAAAGAAAAGAAAGAAAGCAGGTAAGAAGAGAGATTTAACGAAAGAAAGAAAAGAAGAAAAGAAAATAAGAACGAATGAATGAAAGAATAAATGAACTAAAGAAAGAATGAAAGAAAGAGAGAATGTTGTTTGTTAGATGTTTTAATGGCATATAAACTTTTGTGGGTTATTCAATGCCAAATCATGTTATATATATATATATATATTTGTATGCAAATAGTCCGTTGTTAACTATTTTTAAACGAATTAGAGCTCATTTCATGCACACAGTTAAATGGTTTCATGTTTTGCAATTTAAAATTATAAATTTTATTTATCAAGTGTTTTTTTTTCTAATACAGACAATCCACACACAGCTATATAGTTTGAAATAACTTATGATAATTATCATTTATAAATGAGTGAACAGTTCAATTGGACTCATAGATGAGGCTTTCACAGATACAACCACTCCGGGTCAGAGTTGACTTAAGAGTAATGGTAATGAAGGGGTACTCCACATTTCCTAAAGCTCAACATCAGTTGTAGTTTAATATCATATCAAGTATACTCAAAATCTTTTTTTCTTAATGTGACTGACCTTCTGCGAATCACTTTCTACCCCTTTAAGATAAAAAGGCTCGGGTCTTTGCCAAAAAAGGAATTTGAAGAATATGGACGGAACAACGATGCTGGTGCTAGAGCTTGACCTGACCTGCTGATTGATCGGATTGTACATCACTGACCGCCTGTAACGGTCAAATTGGTGTGCTGCTGGTCACTTGATCATTTTGGTAGCCGGATCACGGACTGCTTAGCCACTGGGATCCTGTCCTCAAACATTATGGGCTGCCACCCATGGCCAACAGGTAGCCTCGTTGGAAGGAGTGGAGGTCTTGCTGCTCTGCAGAGGTACAGTTGGCGTATTCTACAGCCTCAAATGTAAGAAAGAAAGAAAGAAAGAAAGAAAGAAAGAAAGAAAGAACTTACAGAAAATATTGATGCAAAGAAAGAGAGAAAGAGAGTGAAAAAAAGAAGATGGAAAGAGCATCAGGAAAAGATAAAAGTAAAAAAAGAAATAGAGAAAAAAGAATATTAATGCAAAGAAAGAAAGAAAGAAAGAAAGAAAGAAAGAAAGAAAGAAAGAAAGAAAGAAAAGGAAAAGCAGAAAAAAAGAAGCAAAAGAAAAAAAAAGAATGGATGAAAAAAAGAATGAAAAAGGAAAAGGAAAGAAAGTGTACTAGAAAAAAAGAAAGAAAGAAAAATGGAGAAAAATGCAGTCTGGAGAGAGGAGGGATTAAAGGAAAGAAAAAAAGCATGAAATATTAAGAAAGAAAGAAAGAAAGAAAGAAAGAAAGAAAAGAAGGAAGGAAGAAAAAAAGCAAGTAAGACAGAAAGAAAAAAGCAAGCAAGAAAGAAAGCAAGCAAGAAAGAACGAAAGAAAGAAAGAAAGCAGGAAAGAAAGAAAGAAAGAAAGAAAGAAAGAGAAATGAAAAGGGTGTAAAGCATCACTGAAAGAAAGAAAGAAAGAAAGAAAGAAAGAAAGAAAGAAAGAGAAATGAAAAGGGTATAAAGCATCACTGAAAGAAAGAAAGAAAGATGTTGAAAGGCAGAATTAGTAATTGAAAACAAAAGAAGCAAAATGGAAAATAAATTTGATGAAATGAAAGAAAAAAATGGAATGAACTAAGAAACAAAGTTTGGATTAGAAAAAAAAAATGAGCGAAAAGAAAGAAATGAATGAAAGCACGAAAGAAAGAAAGAAAGAAAGAAAGAAAGAAAAGTGTCTTGTAGTAGACGAGATTACGGGCTTAGAAAGAAGGTGTCATTTTTGCGTATAGATGACATAGTTTATTTAATATGAAAATCAGTGTTGGGGAGACATGTCAGCGCCTGGAATGTTCGGTCGACGGGTCGGCGTATTCATGTGTAACACGTAGGGAAGGAATTATGGACAAAAAAAAAGCGCTTTATGTTAATAAGTTACCACCCACTTTGGCAGAAATATCAGCCGACGTGCTTCTAAAATCCACGAAACTTCCGAGCCAGATAAAATCTTTTAGAGACAATAAGGTTTCTTCTGGCCAAGCTACTCAAGATATCGTCTAAGCGACCGAGTTCAAATCTTGGCCAAGGCAGTTTGCATTTCACTTCGTGCTAATGCCCCTAGTAAAAGCATATATCCATTTGTTCTCCCAGTATGGGTAGATTGTTGGGCAGACTGGGTTCTTTGGCTTTGGTAAGGAAACCATCTCGGAGAAAGTTCAGTTTCGCATACCAAAGGCAGTTTCACATAACAAGGGCAGTTTCACATTCCAAGCAGCTGTATGTCAGGTGAAATGCATTGATACATTCATGTTTATATGCATATACACCCATAGATACCAACATATACATACCCGTATGCATACATATCTATATACTTATTTATATTCAAAGGAGGCGATCTTATCGTAATGGTTATCATCGTAAAAATTGGAATTAGTGACCCGAGTTCAAATTCAGGGCATGGCTGTGTGTGTTTCACTTCGAGCTAATGCTATTGAAAAAAGCAACAATATATCTGTTCTTTCTACCCGCCCATCCCATTTATGGGTAAATAGTAGGGCACACTGAGCTCTATAGCCTTCGTAAGGCAACTAGTTTTGGAGAAGGAGAATTTCACTTTCACACTTAACCCAGGTCAGAGTTTTATCCTAGTTACTAGTACTATGTAAGCTGATTTGATGTGTCATATGTTATTTGGTGAGGAGATGGGCACTGCCTAGTACCTCTCACATTGTCCAGAGATATTAAGGGAAATTAGGATGTTTTTCGTGGTTGAAATTTGTAGAGATTTATATTTACATTTTGGTGTTGATCTAGATTGTTCATCCTGAGCTTATTAATATCGGGTCGGCATCATGAAACCCGAATTTAATACGGGTACATACAGTGAGTAGAAATAATTTACGCATATATGCTCTTATATTGCTTTCTCAACATTAGCAATTTTAAAAGAATAACGTATAAAGTTATTTTACGCCTAAAGGTTAGGGAATTGCATTCATACCTCGTAGATACTTATTTTTTTGTGTAGTTGTTTCTTTAAAGTTTATTTTTATATTTTCATTTTTTCTTATTAAATAGAATCCTATCGAACATAAATAATTTTGAAACAGATCTATTTGATTCGTAGATGCAACCCTAACAGGTACTACCATTCTGGGTCAGAGTAGACCTGGGAGTAATGGCAATGAAGGGGTATACTATACTCCCCCGATCTGCAGAACTTTAGCCTCGACATCAGATGCAGTTCAGTATCTTACCCACAATCCCACATTTTGTTGGGTGAAGGGGGTTTATTCTTCTACAGGGGATACAACTGTTTTTTATGAAAAATATGTCTCTTTTTATTCCCACGAAAGTGTTGAAATAGCTGTAAGATAGAGAGAGGGGGGAGGGAGGACGAATATTATTGACACCACGTTCGGACGTATTCACAGCCAGTCAGGAACTGCTTAGGTTTACATCATATTTTCCGATTTACACCGTATCTTCTTAACCCACGTTGGGATACATATTTCAAAACCTTTGTATTATGCTTCTCGAGCCCACTTCCGGCTGGTGCCCAAGAAAACGTGTCTTGTCTGTTTAGCTCCTGACTGACTGCCTGACTCTCGGGGATCGAAAAACATCCACATTATATGTTTTCTGGACGCCCACACATTTTCCTTCTCGCTCAATTCTCATGATTCATTTCCGCTATCACTTGTTCCTCGTGGTGTAATGGTTACGTTCACCTTCGGGCAAATACCATTGGGAAAGGCGGGGTCCTCGTGGTGTAATGGTTAAAGCGATGGAACGCGGAATCGTAGTAAGCGAGTTCGTAATCCAGTCGCGCTATTACGTTCACTTACAGGCAAATACCCTTGGGAATGGTAAGAACCCCCCTTATCCTCTCAGCTATGGGTTAAATAGTACCACTACTGTTCTTCTAGGAGAATGGGTTTGGCATTAAATAACCCACGAATGTTGATATGCCATTAAACAAAGAAACCAAACCAAACCTTGATATGTCACAATCACTTTCAGACTAATACTCTTGGGAAAGGTATGAACCCCCTTATCCTCCCAATCTATGGGTTAAATAGTACCACTACTGTTCTTCTAGGAGAATGAGTTTGGCATTAAATAACCTACAAAGTTTGATATGCCAGAAATCAAAACAAAACAAATAACAAGAGTCAGGAGATTTAACTCTCGATTGCGTTTGCAGCTGTTTAATCGAATTGCTTAATTGAGGTTAGAACAAAAGTGGACCCCCCGTAAGAAGTATATATATATATATATATATATATATATATATATATATATATATATATATATATATAAGCATGTTTGACTAAATAATAAAGACAAATTTTGTCTGTATAATTTATTTAAGATCATTTCAAGTTTTCTGACAAGGGTCTTAGTTTCAGGTTGGAATTGGTAGATGAATTTCTCAAAATTGTCCCGAGCGTTTTTGGACCCTTCATTGACCATCACCAGGGGTTGCTTGCTTGTGTAAGGTGTGTTTTTTTTTTTTAAAGAGTTTTGAAAGTTTTAGAAAGAAAAATATGGGAACGCAAAGTTGGATTAAACAGGGTAACTGATGCATTTAAAAAAAGGAGAACGCTATTTTCAAAAGGGAACGCTATTTTCAAAAGGGAACGCTACCAACGGAAATAGAATACTATTGGAATACGGGGTAAAATACTAAAAGCACTTCAAAGCATTGTCGCTATTTTCAAAATTAAATCTATTAATTTTAGTTTTTTTTTGTTGTTTTTATATGTAGGGCTTATAGAATATGTAGTCGTAGCTTATAAATTTCGCGTGCGATTATAGAGGTGTTTTCAACTAAAATTTTTCGAAACTTGGATTTAGGAATTGAATGGTTCTTAATATATATATATATATATATATATATATATATATATATATATATATATATATATAACAAATTGAGCACTCTTGTAATGCGTAAAATGTAAACAAACAAAAAGTAATACGTATGCGTTATAATTCTTGATCTGACGTATGTCGCCTAAATGGCTAAGCAGTTAGATACCATGTCTAGAGTAAAGTTAGACAGATTTCGATCTCAGCTTGAAGCGTCTTGCGTATCTAGTCACACTGAAGAGTTGTGATTCAACGAAATAGTCTGTCTGTGGATGACTATATATATATATATTGGAATTAATCGGAAAACCTGCTTCTTAAAGTAGTTTTTTACTCAGTTTTTTTTAAAGGATTCTTAACATTTGTCTTTTTTAAAAAATAGAACTTACTCTGATTCACCTCAAGAAGTTCTAAAATACTTTGAGAAAATTAGATACTGTTGCAAATGGTAAAGACCTTTTATGGTCTTTAACAAGTGCAACAGCCAGTCATCATCTCATCGTCTCTGGTAATAATACAAATATATGGACTTATCATCTAATGAACACAATTCTTATTACCAATATTTTTTTACTCCTTGCAGTTTTTGACACTCATCAGTTTTAATGACAGCGACTCTCTTTGGGTCTTCAGGACCATTCTAAGTATTCTAATTGATCTTAATAAGGTTGTGGTCTGTATGGTCACAATTTCTTCTCTGATTTTTCTTTCTCCAGTTTTTCTTCCCAGCACTTGAGGACCGTTCTAAGCGCACCAACTACAATTGGCATCATCGACATCTTCATGTTCAACAGTTTTTCAACTCTCGAGCAAGATCCAAGTATTAGTCTTTTATTTCGCTTTCTTTTATTTTCACATTGTGGTCCACTGGAACATCAAAACCTACTCGATAACAAGTTCTTTTTTTGCCAATTAAAAGTGGGTTTAATCTTCTGGCTGGGATTAGGTGATCCATTTGTATCTCAAAATGTGAATATAATGTCTCATTTTGTAAGACGAATCCTGGTTTGTACATATACCATTTGTTTGTATGGTTAAATATTAATTTCGTTCACAATTCTTTGTGGATTCCCTTTCCCTATCCAATCGTCTCTAGATCTTTTATGCTAGTTCGTTGCATTTGGTTATTATGTGACTGATTGTTTCATCTCTGTCTTCACATAATCTTTTCTTGCTATCCTGTTGCGAAAAATCGATTTTCGCTTTTATACAATTTGTCCTTATAGCGTCGTTTTATCTGCTGCAATTTGAAGAAATTCAGTTTCTCTCATGAAAATTCCCTTTCTTAGCCATGTCTGTTTCTTCAAATGAAAAATCTTATTAGTTTGTCGTTTGATATCTGCATATCATTGTTTTTCTTCCTATTTCTTTTTCCTTGTATTTCGGCTTTTCTGTTTGGTTTCATTTTGCCAATGCTGTTATTGACAGCTGTAATTATTCTTTCTTTAACACCTTGTATCTACGAAATCCTCTTCCTCCATCTTTTCTTAACACATAGAGTCTGTTTATATTATCTCTCGGTTGTAAGGCCTTTTGCATAGTCATCTGTAATCTTGTTCTTTGATCTATTTGTCTTATTATTTTACCTCAAGCGAGTTTTTTTACACCATCATCGGCAAGTAGTCTCTCATTGAAATCCGAGTGACAGCAAAATCCTTCAGGTCTCCAGAACTCTTCTCAGTATTCTTGCCGATCTCAGCAATGCTGTAGTTTGAATGGTTTCGATTCTTTTCCCGATTATTTACTTTTCCAGGTCCCTTTCCAAGCCTTTGGGGACAGTTCCAAGTGGGCCAATTACAGCTTGAATCACCGTCATCCTCATGTTCCACAACTTTAGCAATATCCAAGTAATCGTCTCTCTTTCCGCTTTCTTTGATTTTCTCTCTGTGGTCCACCGAAACAGAAAAGTCCACTAGATGCTTAATTCTCTTTTTTTTCCTTTTTTTTGTCTTTTTTGTTAATTAATTAGGTCTAGTCATCTAGCCGGGGTTTGGTGAACTGCCTGTATCAAAAAATTTCACGAAATTTTATTCATTTCATTCTCCATGAAGGGGATTTTTGTTTGTACATATGCCATTTATTTGTATGGTCAAATTTCAATTTCTTGTACAATTCCCAGTGGATCACTTTTCCTACCCAGTCGTGTCTTGTCTTATACTTCCTTTGCGCTAGTTTGCTGCATTCGCTCATTATGTGATTAATCGTTTCATTTCTTTCTCTGCATTATCGCCACTTGTTATTTTGTTGTTTATTATCGATTTTGACTTTAGTATGATTGGTCTTAATGGCGTTGTTTTCTGCTTCTCTCAACAAAGAGATTCATTTTCTCTCTAAGATTTCTCTTTCTTGGTTATATGCAAGTCTTCTCGAGTGAGATCTCGCCAACTTCTCGCTTGAAATGCCCATACAGTTGTTTTTCTCCTCGTGTCTTTTTCTTCTTATTTGCTCTTTTGAGAGTTTTCCACTCAAGCGTTAGCAGATGGTTTTCCCCTGGAGTTTGAGTGATAACAAATCTCCTCAAATCTCCAGGACTCTTCTCAGTATTCAGGCTGATCTAAACAGTACTGCAGTTTGGATGGTCGCAACGTGTCCTCTTATTTCCGATTCTTCCAGTCTCTGTACCAATCCTTTTGTGACTACAACGAGCACAACAGTTACAATTGATATCACCGTCTCTTTCATGTTCTATAGTTGTTTTTTTTTTCAGTTCTTTAGCAAGGTTAAGGTACTTATCTTTCTTTTTGCTTACTTTCAGTTTTATACTGAGATCAGCCAGAACGGCAAAGTCCACAATTCGGCAGTTTTTGTTAACTATCCCTTGGTCGGGTCGTCTGGCCGAAATTAGGTGATCTGTTTGTATCTCAGAAACCCATAGAATTTTGTGCACCTCATTTTCTTGGTGGGATTCTGGGTTGTGCATATACTATTTGTTCGTATGGTCAAATTTCAATTTCTTGTACATTTCCCAGTGGATCTCCTTCTGCACCTTGCCGTGCCTAGTCTTATACGCTTTTTACGCTATCTTCTTCTTCTTCTTCTTCTTCTTCTTCTTCTTCTTATTATTATTATTATTATTATTATTATTATTATTATTATTATTATTATTATTTACTCTTTTAGAGTTTTTCACATCAGTGTTAGCTGATGGTTTCTCACTGGAGTTTGAGTGACAGTATTATTATTATCATTATTATTATTATTATTTACTCATTATAGTTTTTCACATCAGCGTTAGCTGATGGTTTTTCACTGGAGTCTGAGTGACAGCAATTCTCCTCAAATCTCCACGACTCTTCTCAGTATTCTGGCCGTTCTCAGTAATGCAGTAGTTTGAATGGTCTCCACTCGTCCGCCAACTTCCAAGTCCTCCAGTCCCTTTACTAATCCTTTAATTAGTGTTCCAAACGCACCAATTATAATTGATATAATTGTCACCTTCATGTTCCATAGTTTTTTCAATTCCCTAGCAAGGTCCAGGTACTTATTCTTCTTTTCACATTCTTTCAGTTATATTCTGTGGTCAGCCGGAACAGCAAAGTCGACAATTTTGCAAGTTCTCGTTTTTTGTTGATTATTATTATTATTATTATTATTATTATTATTATTATTATTATTATTATTATTATTTTGTGGTATCTTTCAATAATACTAGGTCTATTCTGTTTTTAATCAATGTCGTTTTCCCGTAATGGTTCGAAACTTTATCAAAATATTGATTAATTTCAATTAAAAAAAATTAGATTGTTATTTCTATCCTTTGATCACTCACTTAATCGTTTATTTAATATGATTTATATATATATATATATATATATATAAGGTATCTTCAATTCAATAAATTCGGAGTAGGGAACAATTCCGTCAGGACAAATAAATTATTCAAATTTCGAATATTTAAATATTCCAGGTAAAAGTTGGATCGGATGAAGTTTTGTTAAAAATTATTTTGGAGTCTTTGATTCATATCAATTCTCTTAACAGGATAGAAATAAATTTATTATCCTCATGTGACCTAATATTGTTTTTTTTCTTGAAATGATATATATATATATATATATATATACAACAATATAAAGAAAGAAAGAAAGAAAGAAAGGATCATTAATTCTATTTTGTAATTAATTCCTTTTAACGGAGTGGCTAACGTGCTGGACTGGAACATCATAGTAAACGGGTTCGTACTCCACTTGTGCTCTTACGTTCACTTTTGAACTAACACCCAGAGAAACGGTATGAACCCTCCTATGCCCCCGGCTATCCATCAAATACTACCACTCCAGTTCTTCTACAAGGATAACTCAGGCATTAGATAACCTACAAAGATTGATACACCATAAACAAACAAACCAGTCAACATTTATTTAGGTCTTATTCTCTTTTACTGTAATTATTGGAGAGTCCCCCGTGTCGTACTTGCTAAAATGCTCAACTGCGGTCCTGAAGTAAGCGAGTTCGAACTCCACGCATGCTATTTCATTCACTTTTGGGTTAATATCCTTACAAAAGGCATGAACCTTTTTATACCCCCAGATAAGGGTTAAATAGCATCACTATTGTTCTCATTGGCCTAGTGGGTAGAGTGTTCGCCAATGATCCAGGAGACCAGAGTTCAATACCAGGTCGAGTCATACCAAAGACTTAAAAAAAATGGTACTTGATACCTCCTTGCTTAACACACAGCATTATAATTTACGTATCAAGGTTAAAGTGGAGCAATCCAGGGAAAGGAGTGCCGTCCTCCTCTAGTCATCGCTGTTGAAAAGGGAGCCTTCTGGTCGCCCTTGACTACAGTCGCTAACTTACTTAACTTATTGTTCTTCTACAAGGATTGGTTTGGCATTAGATAACCCACGAAAGTTAAATGCCATAAAACAAATAAACCAATACTTTTAGTTTATCATTAATGTTTACTTCTTATTTAATTGTCCATCAAACTTATGAGTGGCCATCAATGCCCTTGTTTTCTGTCTTGTACTGTAGGAAGGGATCCAATATTTACCAGTTTATGATAATAATAAGTCCTGCTGAAAATACAGGTCCCTACAAGAAAAGTTAAACACCGATGAGTCTGTTCAGTATTTAGATAAGTGACCACTTACGAACAGCTGGGTAATATCATATCATCAAAATCAAGTCGCGCCATCAGCACGGATATCCCTGACCCTCTCTCGCCACTCTTCCCTTTCGTCGATTGCCTCCGGCGGGTCCTTGAGACTACATTCCGTATCGGCACAGAGCTGTTGTATGTAGGTTCGGGCTGGTCGTCCCACTTTTGCTCGTCCATGTGAAGGGGTCCACAGGAGTTCATCATTTATGAGCTCGTGGGTCGTATAAAGCAGTGAAAAGCTTATGTGGCAAACGAAACGAAGATTTGTAAACGACAATACACAGTCAAACAACTATTTATTTGACGGTTATTGAACTGTGATTTTATCCAAATGTTGACGTTGAAACTCATTTAAGGTCTCATCGAGAATGTAGTTTTCTCATGAATAGCCTTAGATAAGAATTATACATGTCTGCCTAATCAATGTTTCTGTCGGTTATGTTTTCGTAACTGTCACAGAGCTGTAGTTCGCAAGATAAAGGGCTGTTGCAGTCGAAGTTTTCTAAATTCTAACATGAGTCTAACACTTCAGTTAAAGTTGTCAACTGCTAGACTGTTTATGCAGATGATTTGTTTAAAGTTTTAATAAATGTCATCTTTTCATTACTGGCTACGAACTTTTATGTCTACGTATTACCAAAAGTGGTGAGGTGTCCTCGTGGTATAATGGCTAAAGCGGTAGATTGCGGAATCGTAGTAAGCGAGTTCGTACTCCAGTCGCGCTATTACGTTCACTTTCGGACAAATACAATTGGGAAAGGTATGAACCCTCATATCCTCCTAACTATGAGTTAAATAGTACCGCTACTGTTCTTCTAGAAGGATGGCTTTGGCAATAAATAACCAACGAAGGTTGATATGCCATTAAAACAAAGAAACCAAACCAAAAGTGTTATGACAATAATATATATGATGGAATCTCCCGTCGATTTAAGCGTATCAAAGCCCAACAGTTAAAGATGTCAACTGTTAGATTACCTATACAGGTGATTTGTTTGACCAGACACATCTTTTAGATAAACAGTTGTCCTAGTGGTTAGAGTATTCGCCAATGCCTTAGAAGACTCGGTTTCAATCCCAGATCGAGTCATACCAATGACTCAAAAAATGGTACTTAATACTTCCTTGCTTAACCCTCAGTATTATAAGGTAGGTATCAAGGGTGAAGCAAAGCAATCCAGGAAAAAGAGTTGCACCCTCCCCTACACTTCGGTGTAGTAGCCATTGAAAAGGGAACCTTCGTGTCGCCCTTACTTACTTTACATACAATGAGAAATACTAAAGGAAGCCTCACCATACAGACGATTTTAAATTAGGTGGAAATTGTACTTAGAGGAAAGCTATATATTTTGAAATTCCCAGATATTATTGGCTGCAGAATAAAACTCGGAGTTAGTGTAGAAATGCCGTCATAAAATAAATACATTTTATGTTATTTCACTCTCAACAGATTGCTTAATGTTTCTGCACTTTAATATTCTCAAGAACTCATTACTAGGCTTGCATCAAATGATGTATATATATATATATATATATATATAGTTTTCACTTCCTCGTCACTAGCCTAATTTTTGCCTCTTAAACCCTCTTTCAGGTGACCGAAGAGATTATAGTCTGAATCTGCTAAATCTGATGAGTATGGAGGATGTGGTAAAGTTGTCCACCGGAATGAGGTGATTGTCTCTCTTGTCCTGATGCTTATGCGTGGTCGAACATTGTCATGCAGAAGGTGGATATCATCGATTCGCAAATTGCGTCTCACTTCAGACACACACACACACGCACACACACACACATATATATATATATATATAATGTATTCTTCCGCATGAAAAGTTCGACAGTTCAGTGAGCTATTAAACTCCTTACTATGTCTTTTCTCCAGGCATTATTCTGAAATGAAATACATTGGATATATATATAGTAAGAACCATAGACTTATGTATATATATATATATATATAATTACTTACTAATTTTTTCAAGTATGATCAGTTATACTCATGACTTGGATTGACGCACACCATGCATTGGCTTTAAAAAAAATTTTTTTTTGAACCTGGGGAAACTATAATAGCTATACAGAGAACTTTTCGTGCTCCTTTCATCTTACGTCAGAATGATGTTCCGGATAGAATTTCCAAACTATAACAGTATCGATTTTCTATTCCAAAATGCATCATTCTAACGTAAGATGAAAGGAGAACGAAAATCTCTCTGTATAGCAATCATAGATTCAACAGTCTGAAGAAAACGTTTCCATAGCAAAAGTACAGAGAAAATGGAACCGGCGTTCAAATCTTTAATAAGGCTGTATGCATTTCACTTCGTGTTAATGCTTGAGAAAGGCATGAACCCTTCTGTTCTCCCTCCATCTGTAGGTGAATAGTTAGGCATATTGGTCTCCTTATATTTAGTTTGGCAACCAGTCGAGGAGAAGGAAAAATTCTAAATTCAGACTAGTTTTAGCCGGTTAAAAAATTGACCTTGTGTCACATTCGTTTTTTTTTTTTAAATTTGATGCCATGTTACTATGAATAAACGAATGATTGTAATTTTGGGGAATAAAATGGGACTAAAAAAATGAATGCATTAGAACGTTGAACGTGTAAATAGTTATGATTATAATCAAATAGATCAAATTTTCGCTTTAAATAACCCATAAGAAGCTGATATGCCGATAAGTAAGCCAAACCAAATCAAACCTAACAATGATACGTTTTGTAGTTTCGTGAGATCTAATAACCTTAATTAACGTTGGTCGGTCATGCATAGAGCCTGACGTCAAATCAATATCTATGCAAAAAGTCAAGCCTCCTGGGACTTTCTTTTTGACCGTGACCCTCGGAGACCCCCACCCGACACAAACGTACGTCTACGGCATCGAACTGTGGATTATTTGTATTTTTATGTTCATTTTCGTCGTTCCTGTAATTTGACCAGTGAATCACTGGATCAACCATTTTTTTTCCGAATTACGAAGTGATAGTAAATGACAATTTATAACAAATTTTTCTTTCTCATCCAATACTATTTGGCGGAGGTCGCTCAAAGTTCGAAGAACACCCTCTGGCCAATTCGATCCTGCTTTTCATTAAAAGTCCACTGAACTGATTTATGATCCAATGCCTTTTAGGCTTGTTTTCGTCAGAAATATAAGAGATAGTCAATTTACTTCAATTATGCCTCTTTTTTTAAAATCAAATCCTACTAAATATTGGAAGGGACTCTCAAAGATCAAAAACAAGCACCCTGTAGAAATCTGATCATACTATAACACAGATTTCACTTTCACTTGTAGAGGATCAAGACCCTCCAAAAAAGGGGTGTCCCAGGTATGACATTAACCTGAACCAGGCTTAGAATTGTTTGCTGTTTTGTTTCCTGGCGTCTGAGGTGCCCCCATTGGGGGAATACCTATATTTGGATTTTGCCGGACACGTGTAGGCTGCGGCCCTGCATCCGGACCCACTTTAAAAAAAGGCTTTGTGCCATACTTGTCCGGTGGTGGGACGGAGAATAAATAAAGTTGTAGAGTTTTGGGGGTTGCAGGTGGAGTACCCATTCACTCCCGGGTCCACTCTGATCCGGAGTGGTTGTACTAATTAAAGAAAAATTGATGTTAGAAAATAATTCGTATTCGATTGAAATATTTGTTGTCATGTAAATGTGCATAAAAATCTCTTAAATAACAACCCCCAAAATTTAGATATGAACTTACGATGAATGCGATTCCCTAATCTCTACGCATAAAATGACCCCAGCGGATTGACAAGCCGTTAAAATCTAGCAATCAGTCAGGTGTGTACTGAGCCAAATCTTCTTCCAATGAACTAGCTCTTGGAGTTGTTTTTTTCTTTCTTCAGAAACATAAGGGATAGTCTTTATATTTCATATGTGGCCTTTTTCGTCAAAATCCGCAAAATGTTGTTGGAAGGAGTCTCTCAAAGAGCCAGTCCTCCTCCCCGTGAGCCCCCAGATCTTTAGCTACACCCTTGGACTCCTACTTGAGATAACGTTCTGCATTAAATCTCTGCCAAGTTCTATTTTGAATTTTTTTGGTAAACAGCTAGGTTTTCTTTAGACGGGGCCCAAAACGATTCCTGGCTGAATAACGTGTGAATCAAAGGAAATTGTCAGCCTGCATTCGGACCCCTCACCCAGGCCTCACCCAACGCCTGCAATGTCCAATCTGAGGTGGGGGCTGGGGGTGTCAGCAATTATCTCCCCTTCCCAGACTTTACGAACTTAGAACTTCTCAGCCATTATGGGGTAGATTAAAAATCCATCTGACATATTCTCGGTAAAGAGCATAGTTGGCCCGGTTTTTCTTTTCTTTTTTTTTAATCTGTGGTTTAAAGGTGGGTGGGATGCTGCTGCTCTCACCACACAGTCAAACGACTAGGGCTTGGGAATGAGTGTTTGGTTGGGGTAGGGTGCTCAAATGTCGCTCGCTCGGGGTGGGCGATGACAAGAAACAGGGTCTGAGATTTTATTACTTCATCGATCGTTTTCCTCTCCAGACAAGTTTCAAATGCACGTCTTTCTTTCTTTCTTTCTTTCTAGTCAGAGTCTCATAGGTCCACTTCTTTCTTTCTTTCTTTCTTTCTTTCTTTCTTTCTTTCTTTCTTTCTAGTCAGAGTCTCATAGGTCCACTTCTTTCTTTCTTTCTTTCTTTCTTTCTTTCTTTCTTTCTTTCTTTCTAGTCAGAGTCTCATAGGTCCACTTCTTTCTTTCTTTCTTTCTTTTCTATTACTCTTTTGATTTTTTGTTTGTCTCTACCTTTTTTGATTTGATTGTCTTTTTCTTAATTTAAGAGGAACACAAGCACGTTCCTTCCTTCCTTCCTTCGTTCCTTCCTTCTTTCCTTCTATCTATCTATCTATCTATCTATCTATCTATCTATCCCTGGTTTGTTATGAAGTTCTACTTTATTAGCTTGTTTCACAAACCAGTAATGTTGTTGCAGGTTCGATCCTGTGTACAGACTTGTGCAAAGTTATTGATAGGCCGAAGATGAGAAATGTAGAATTCATTGCACACACACACACACATTACTAAAAGACTTGGAAAATGAAATAGAGTGAGATAGAAGTATAAGAAAGAGAGAGAGAGAGAGACAGAGAGAGAGACAGAGAGACAGAGAAAGAGACAGAGAGAGAGAGAGTAACTGATTGAGAAAGAGAGAGAAAAAAGAAAATGCAAATTTTGCTCACTTGAGAATGAGAGAGAGAGAAGGGAAAATGAGAATGAGAATGAAATAAATTAGCTGAAAGAAAGAATGGGCGATAGATAGATAGATTGAGAGAGAGAGAGAGAGAGAAAAGAAAAAGACGTTGAGAAAGCAAATATGAATTTTTCTGGTCTGAGAATGAGAGAAAGAGAGAGGGGGGAGAAAGAGTGGGGAGGGAGTAATCAAGGTAATAATTGACAGAAAGAGAATGAGAGAGAGAGAGAGAGAGAGAGAGAGAGAAAGAGAGAGACAGAGAGAGAGAGATATGAAGTGATTGGGAGAAAATATTGGAGTTGGAGAGAGAAATTGAAAGAGAAAGTGGGTGAAACAGTGAAAGAAAAAGAGAGGGAAAGAAAGCATATGTTATTTTTGCCGACCTGAATTTATAATAATAATAATAATAATAATAATAATAATAATAATAATAATAATGATAATAATAATAGTAATAATAATAATAATAATAATAATAATAATAATAGTGGTGGTAGTAGTAGTAGTTGTAGTAGTTAATAAAAGAGTAAAATACCATATTTATATTAATGACAAAGTCTGTCGGGGACCAATTATGATACAGGGCGGATTTTCTTTAGTTTTCTTCCTGTCATCCCATTTCTTCTTCTTCTTCTTCTTCTTCTTCTTCTTCTTCTTCTTCTTCTTCTTCTTCTTCTTCTTCTTCTTCTTCTTCTTCTGTTCATTCATTCTCTCTCTTTCCTAGTTTTTCTTCTCACCTTTTTTATTCTATATTTCTTCTTCTTCTTCTTCTTCTTCTTCTTCTTCTTCTTCTTCTTCTTCTTCTTCTTCTTCTGTCTGCATGAATTAAAAAGAAAATGAAAAGTTAAGAAATAAATAAATAAATAAAAATACGGTAGGCGGGAACGAAGCAAAAATGCGACTCTTTTTTTCTCTTGTGTATCAGATCGGTTGTCAAAATATTGTGATTGTGCTTTCGCTGGGCAGCGATTGTGATAACACACAGTCGAAACAAGGTAGGGTCGGTCGGTTGACCCGGGGCACACAGAGAAAATACCCGTTCCTATGTGAACGATTGAAGAGAAAGAAAAGAGAAGGAAAAAAATGCCAAGAAATAACTATTCTAACTTCATTTTTCTTTTTCTTTTTTTTTTCTTTTTTGCGTTATAAAGTAAAAAAAAAAGAAAGATATGTTTAAAAATGAGCTTTGACTTTAATTTTATTTTTATACATAAAAAGAACATAGACATTGTCCTTATTCATACCCATGCCTGCCCTCGCTTGAATGTTTATCAAGCTAAGCTCAGCATGGCACAAGGCCAAATAAAGTTTCCGCCTTTCAAAAATAGAAGGCCGGTCTGCTTAGAAAATCAGCATTAAAAATTCTGGTTTCACTCAAGAACATCCATACGTAAGGACATTTGAATAAGACCCAAAGTACTTCGGTTTCGTTTCATTTGTTTAAAGCCATATCAACTTATGTGGGTTATTTAAGGCCGAAGCCATTCTTGTAGATGGACGGTGGTCGTGCTATTTAACGGATAGCTGGGGAGATAACCGGGTCCAAATCTTTCGAACTCGTTTAATACGATATTGCAGTCCAGAATGTTAGCCACTACATCACGGGAATTCTACCCAAATTATTTTGGATTTATTACTCAGTAATGATAGTCAGTGAGATTAACTTGTTCAATATTACCCCACAACAAAGAGTTCTGAATACTCTCAACCCTCATTAAAATTGAGCGAGAAAATTGATAATTATCTTCTCGGCCTTACACCAGGGAGTATAAAAAACTAGACGTTACCAAAAAGGAGGAGTAAGAAGACTCGCTTGGGTTTGGGACAGTGTGGATGAAGTAATTAGAGCAATCAAGGAAAAGCTCAAAGTGAGACAAATTACGCCCATAAATGAAGAAAATCACCATAAAGAGAAACTGGCTACGCAGTGGCAACTTGAGAAAAGAAACTAAAACTATTGGCATGGGAATAACTTACGTAAAAACTAGAATAGAGAAGACTCCAGAAAATAACAAGTATAGGATACGCAGAAAGAGAGATTAAAAAAAATAAGCCACATAACAAGAGAATTCAGCAAACTTGTGAGGGGTGGGAAACTATATACAGGTTTAGATCTGTGTGAATGCGTATGTGTGCGTGCATGAGTGTGTATGCGTGTAGGTTGGCCATTGGTAAGCATATGCGTATGTGCGTGTATGTGTGTCCATATAAGGGTCTAGAAATTGGAATGTTTGCTTCTCCATATATACAAGTCAACCAGAGGACAGTCGGAAGAACACGGTCATTTGGTTACTAGAAGGGCAAAGGGATAGTCGCTGGGGTCGAGTTAGAGGACGGTGAAAAAGAGGGAACGGGGAGACTTAAGTAGGAGGAGAGACGAAGAAGACGGGCAGTTGGAAGAGACACGCCAATCAGAGAAGACACGAGAAGTTAGTCGGCTATTAGATCACAGATACAGAGATGTGCTGAGAGAAGAGATAGGGGTAAGAGAACAGAGATAGGCGTCGGAGAACCAGAGAACGGAGAACAGAGATAGATAGACCTGTAGATAGACTGAGGAGTTTTTTTTTTTTTAGTTAAGGGATTTTGTTAAAAAGGGTCACACAAGCTTCTCTTCTCGAGAAAAAAAAACAAAACATTTATTCAACTTTTTGCGTTTTTGCCTG
Organism: Sepioteuthis lessoniana; assembly: GCA_963585895.1. Lineage (NCBI taxonomy): Eukaryota > Metazoa > Mollusca > Cephalopoda > Myopsida > Loliginidae > Sepioteuthis > Sepioteuthis lessoniana. The sequence goes on from OY757936.1 coordinate 71,050,149, forward strand.
GTTTCTTTCTTTGTAGAATCGTCCTTGAGATGCATTAGCAAAGAACCTGCAAACACAACGTGGGGTCAGACGATCATGCAGTGAAAGGTTTTCATCCCACAGGTGTATGCCTCGGCCGGTTATGCATTGCCACCATTGCGATACAGTGTAGGAAGGTGATCACTTGAGAACTGTGCAAGTGACTAAATTTTGCCCTGACAAACCAATGGTATAGGCATAAACACTAAATATTCTTTGGGATTTTGAGATAAAAATGGGATAAAGTGAAAAGTAAAGGAATAAGAAGAACTCGACAAATACCAAGACCTTACTAGAGATCTAGAAAATAAGGAACGTGAAGATGACAGTGATATCGATTAGCATTGGAACCCAGGGAGCAGTTTAAAAGAACCGGAAAAAAAAGATTTAGGAGAAACAAAAATCTGAAGAAGAATTGTAACCGTTCAAACGTCGGAACCGCTCAGAACCCATAACGAGGTCTTGGTGACCTGAAAAGACTTGCTGTCATTCAGTTTCCATTTTCAATTGGTAATAAAAGCTCGTAAAACAACAATAACAACAACAATGGATGAATTTTTTTAAAAAAGCGAAAAGAGAGATAAGTACTTGGACCTTGCCCCAAAACTAAAAAAAAACTATTAAACATGAAAATGACGGTAATGGTTGTTGTAATTGGTGCACTCGGAAAGGTCACCAAAGGTTTGGCAAGGGGACTGGAATAGTTAAAAATCGGAAGACGAGCAGTGGCCATCCATACTACAGCATTAGTAAGAACAGGCAGAGTACTGAGGAGAGTTCTGGAACATGAAGGGACTTACTGTCACTCAGACTCCAGAATAAGACCACCATACAATGGTACTATTTACCAACCCCTCCGCTCGGGCAGGATATGACACAAGATCAATTTTTAAACGGAGTTTAACAGGTTTGAATTCAGAGTTTTCCCTCTCCTAGACTAGTTGCCTAAACAAGGCTGAAGAACCTAGTCCGTCCTACTATTTACCCATAGCTGGAGGGAGAATAAGGGGGTTCATACCTTTCCCAAGGGTATTTGCCCGAAAGTGAACATAATAGCGCGACTGGAGTACGAACTCGCGTACTACGATTCCGCAGTTCATCGCTTTAACCATTACACCACGAGGACACCCCCCATACAATGGTGGTGTGAAAAACTCGCATAACAATTGAGAAAATATAACCATTCATGGATAGACGAAAAAAGCCGTATGCCATGACCCCTCAAACATGGATAATAGAATGTCCGAAAATATTCAAGATATCAGATCGAGATGTAGACTCCATCACGAAATCTATAGGAAACTAGTTGCAGAAGGCAAAAATTCAAAGAGCATGGCGTTTTATATTAAAGGCCTTCTTATGGCGCTGTTAAGGACCAGAATTGGAGGCGCAGCAAATGGCTTGAACTGGAGGCGTTATTAAGGATCAGAATTGGAGGCACAGCTAAGGACCAGAATTGGAGGCGCAACGAATGGCTGAACTGGAGGCAATGTTGGGGACCAGAATTGGAGGCACAAATAAGGGCTTGAGCTGGAGGCGCTGTTAAGGATCAGAATTGGAGGCGCTGCTAAGGACCAGAATTGGAGGCGTAGAGAAGGGCTTGAACTGGAGGCTCTGTTAAAGATAAGAATTGGAGGCGCAGCCAAAACCTTGAACTAGGATCGCAGTTAAGAACTAGAATTGGAGGCACTGCTATGGAGCATAATTGGAGGCGCAACTATGGGCTTGAACTGGAGGCGTTGTTAAGGATCAGAATTAGAGACGCTGTTAAGGACAAGAATTGGAGGCGCCACTAAAGTCCTGAAATGGTGGCGCAGCAAAGGGCTTGAACTGGAGGCAATGTTAGGGACCAGAATTGGAGTCACTGTTAGGGACCAGAATTGGAGGCACTGTTTGGGACCAGAATTGGAGGCACAAATAAGGGCTTGAGCTGGAAGCGTTGTTAAGGATCAGAATTGGAGGCGTAGCTAAAGACCAGAATTGGAGGTGCAACTAACGGCTTGAACTAGATGCGCTGTTATGGATCAGAATTAGAGGCGCTGCTAAGGACCAGAATTGGAGGTGTAAATAAGGGCTTGAGCTGGAGGTGCTATTAAGGACAAGAATTGTAGGCACCGCTAATGAATTGAATTGGAGGCACAGCAAAACGCTTGAACTGGAGGCTCTGTTAAGGACCAGAATTGGAGGTGCAGCTAAAGGTTTGAACTGGGATCACTGTTAAGGAGCAGAATCGGAGGCCCTGCTTAGGACCAGCATTGGAGGCACAAATAAGGGCTTGAGCTGGAGGCACTGTTAAGGACCAGAATTGCAGAGATGCAGTTACTATATTCTATATCTCCAGCCGACTGGCTCTGGCTGAAAAGAGGGAAATTCCAGGAAAATACTGATTCTCTTTAAAAAGTTGAACCAAGTAATTTCATAACGACAAATATTAAAGTAAAAATTGATATTACGCAGGAGAATTAGAAGTATAGGCTATGCATAGATATAGGTTGGTTTTATGGCATATCAAAGTTTGCGGGTTATTTAATACCAAATCTTGTTAGTATATATATAACTGGCCCAGTCGACTGGGGCTGCAGAATACACCGATTGCATCCCTGCAGAGGGGTAAGACCCCTCCCCAACGAGTGTCCTACCCATGACACTAAACAATCTAATGGTGAGGCTCCAGTAATGATGGAGCTGTGAGGAATGCGGAGTACCCCTTTATTGCCATCGCTCCTCGGTCCACTGTGGCCCAGAGTGTTAGCAACAGATAAGAATCCAATCTATGGGTCAAATAGAACTGTTTGACATTTAAACTGTACTTATACTAAACTGAATTGTTTGAAATAGAACTGGTTATATGTATAAAAATAGATTTGGCATTAAATAACCTACAATAGTTGATATGCCATAAAACAAATCAAACAAAACCATTATACTTATATATTGAATATATATGATTCGTAAAATAATATTTTAAAATGAACCTGAGCTTTTTTTTTTCACATAGTTAAACGGTTTCAAGTATTGCAATGTAATACGATTTGGTTTAGTTTTATGGCCTATCAAACCTTGCAGGCAACTCCATGCAAAATCCTCTTGATACATGTATATTATATCATCATTTTTTTTCGATTCATTTAAAAACCTCTCTGAAACTGGTTGACAAATTCACCTACCTAGGAAGCAGCGTCTCATCAACCGAAAAAGACATCGACACACGGCTAACGAAGGCATGGACAGCTATCGATAGGCTTTCGATCACATGGAAATCAAACCTGACCGATAAAATGAAACGCAGTTTCTTCCAGGCTGCGGTCGTGTCGATACTGCTATATGGATACACTACTTGGACGCTGACTAAACGTCTGGAGAAGAAGCTAGACGGCAATTATACAAGAATGTTACGAGCAATATTGAACAAATCCTGGCAGCAACACCCCCACAAGGCACCAACTGTACGGTCACCTACCACCTATCACGAAAACTATCCAAGCTAGACGAACCATACATGCATGACACTGCTGGAGAAGCAAGGACGAGCTCGTAGGTGATGTACTCCTGTGGACCCCCGCATATGGCCAATCAAAAGCAGGACGATCAGCTCGAACATTCGTACAGCAGCTATGTGATGATACGGGATGTAACCCTGAAGACCTGCCGGAGGCGATGAATGATAGGGAGACGTGGAGAGAGAGGGTCAGGGATATCTGTGCTAGCCGCACGACATGAAGATGATGATTTAAAAACCCATGCGCCCAAGTAAAGATTTCATGTTTTCACAGTTAAAAATTGAATGTTTTCACATTCAAAAACCAAAACGTTTAACGTTGGCAAAAATTAACATCATCCTCAAAAGACCTTGTGTTTTTTCATATATATATATACATATATATATATATATATATATATATATATATATATAATTTTAGGAAATCATTCCATTTACAAACACATATGTTTGTATAGGGAAGCTCAGTTCCTTAATTTTTTTCAAGATTAAAAAAGAAAAAAAAAAGAGAAACAGTATGTGGGGGGGGGGCTCTCATAACTTAATAAGATGGAAGACAGTGAAAATTTTGCTTGCATAGGCAAAAACAATATGTATATATTGTTGCAACTTTTTTTTCGGTTGGTTGGGGGGGCGTTAAATGAGGGAGCTGTTTCTTTGAAGAAAGGATTGAATAATTGACACATGGATAGCAGCTTTTCTCTCTATTAAAAATCAACTGAAAGAAAAAGAAAAAAAAGAAAAGAAAAGAAAATGAAAAAAGAAAAAAGAAAATAAAAAGAATGAATAAAAGAAAGAAAGAAATTATAAACACGTGTCTTCTTCTTTTTCTTCTTCTTTTTTTCTTCTTCTTCTTCTTCTTCTTTTTCTTCTTCTTCTTTGTTTCATGAAGGAAAAAACAGATTTGTGAATCATGAGACGCTGAGTTGACTATTTTATACGTGTTACCGAAGAGAAAGATCTGAATTGGTACGAGATTAATTAGACCCAAATTTAGAACACACACACACACACACACACACACACACACACACACACACACACACACACACACACACACACTCTCTCTCTCTCTCTCTCTCTCTCTCTCACACACACACACACACACACACACACACACACACACATCCATACAAACACACCCATGCACAGATGCATACAGTTTATACACATACATCATACACATTCATTTAAGTCTTCATTTACAAAGTTCAGCTTAGTTTGGCTCAAAGTCAAAAGTATGGGTCATCCAGTGAGGACTGAACGCACTAACAATGGTCGGCTTAACATGCTTGTTAACCATGACACTACTAAGGTGCTCTTATAGTTGGCACTTATCAAACATAGCTTAGTTTGGCACAACACCAGAAGTATGTGGCGTCCAGTGAGAAATGAACTCACTAAAAATGATTTTCTTATCTATCCCATAAACGATTACACCACGTGAAGGCATAATGGTTAACGAGCTAGGTTAGTAGACTATTGTTAATGATAACGATTCTCATAAGGTATCTCATATTTCTGGCCTTGTGTCAAACAAATCTTAGTTTAGTAATGTCAGATAGTGTATGACTGGAATCACGCTTCAGAAAAAAAAAGAAAGAAAATTAAATTGTGAGCGGAATACAGCTAGTTTAAATTCAGTTTTCCTTCTCCGAGAGGGATTGCCGTGCTAAAGGCATTAACCCTAAGAGAAATACAAACAGCCTCGTCCAGGATTTTAATTCTTGTTGCCGAGCCCATTAGTAGTAATGAAACCGTTGCGCTACGCCAGTCTCCGATTAAGTTAATCCTCAGCTAAAGCCAAGGAATTCAATAATCCTTCAACACACACTGCTATGCAGAACGAAGGGCCAGGTTTACTGAAGTGAATCTAACGGACCAAGTCGTTATCGACGTGAGTTCAAACCTCATCAACTACTCCAGTTCAGCCTCTTGTGTTAAATTAACCTTTAGTGAAAATAACCACGCCTACGTTAAGTCTCTTCATAAAAATAAATGATTGTTTTTTAGAGCTGATTTGCATATTCATTGGTTTTCTTGCGTATTTATTCGCGTTTTCGGTTTCTTTGTTTAGTGGCATATCAAACTTCGTGCGTTATTTTATGCCAAAGATATCTTTGTAGAAGGACAGCATTGATGCTATTTAACCCATAGCTGGTGAGATGGGGAGTTCATTACTTTCTCGAGGGCATTAGTCCAAAAGTGAATGTAATACTATAAGTAGAGTTCAAACTCACTCACTTCAAAACTCCAGTTCAATAGTTTGGTCATCACACCTCGGGGATTTCACTTTTCATTTCATGTTAAGTCCCAAAATAATATCTTTAACTAGTCATGATTTTATCATCCCTCATCATCTTGTCTCACCATCAGCACGGATATTCCTGACTCTCTCTCGCCACCCCTCCCAATCGTCCATTGCTTCCGGCTGGTCCTCAGGGCTACACTCCGTATCTATACAGAGCTGCTGTATGTAGGTTCGAGCTGGTTGCCCGGCCTTTTTTCGGCCATGTGAAGGGGTCAACAGGAGTACATCACTTATGAGCTCGTCCCTACTTCTCCAGCAGTGTCCTGCATGTATGGTTCGTCTAATTTTGATAGTTTTCGCGATGGGTGGTAGGTGGCCGTATAGCTGCTGCTTTGTGGGGTAAGTCAAGATTTAACTGACTCCAATTTTTCATTTGTGAATTAAGGATCTTATATTTCAAAGTAAATACCATTTTACTTGGTAAAAAATGAAATTGCCAATTCGTGTTCAATTTCTAGACGTGGTAGTTAGCGTTTCATTTCGCTTGAGACTGGCATGAACTCAACTAAATAGGTAAATAAGTTTGGTTTCTTTCTTTAAAGATATATCAATCTTCATGGGTTATTTAATTCCCAAGCCATCTTCTGTAGAAGAACAGCAATGATGCTATTTAACCCATAGCAGGGGGGGGAGGGGGTTTATACTTTGCCCCAGGGTATTTGTACGAAAGTGAACGCAATAGCGGGAGTTAAGTTTGAACACACTTCCTTCGAACCCGCAGCCCAGCACTTTAACCATGAAGCCCGTAATTATTAGAGCGTATTAAAATATTTTTCGTTTTTAATCAACTAAAAGCCCAATCAGCTGGGGCTGTAAAATACAATGAGTGCATCTCTGCAGAGGAGTAACACCTTCCCCACGAATGGAGATATATCTAATGTCATACTAAAACCATCTGATGCTGAGGCTCCAATCCTCGAATTTTGGGGGAATGTGGAGTACTGCCATTACTCTCTGGTCCATCTGAGTCATCGTGGTAGTACTTGTTAGCGACTCATTTATAGGTTAAACAGAATGGTTTAACAATTTAACTGTGTGCAAATAAAACTATTATTGAGAGCAATTCTTGAAACCTCTTCACTGTGTGCCAACAAATAATTAATATTAAATAGAATTTAGTGCTAGATAGCAATACTTGAATCCATTTAACTGTGTGAAAACAGTTGCAATACTTGATTGTGAGCAAACAAATTACTAGTAACTCATTTAAAAATAAAATTTCCAGCAAACTATTCACTCACAAATCATATGTATAATCATTTAAATATGTGCAAACAAATAACTTATATTAAATTGAATTGTTAGTGTTACATAGCAATACTTGAAACCATTTAGCTGTGTGCAAATTAATGAGCTGTGGCTTGTTTAAAATGTTAACTCCGAACTATTCGTTTGCGAATCATATATATTTAATATATATCAATGAATAAACTGGATTTGGTATTAGATAACCTAAGACGGTGGATATGCCATACCAACCAACCAACCAACCAACCAAATCTTTTATCAACCGAGGATTCATGTCGGACATGTTGAGAGCACCTGTATGTTTTTTTAGATACTTCTTTTGTATAAATACCAACCATTTTATTTAAAGATGAGAATCTGTTTTTTATTTCTTTGTTTGCATAATCTTATTTCAATAATTGTGTCAGTGGGTAGAAGTCGATTATTTTCCGTTATGAAGTTGATTAGTTGGGGTTTATGGCATATCAACTCTTGTGGGTTTTCTAATACCAAATCTTGTTTATAAATATATATATTGGCCAAGTGAGTAGACTGATCCGGGAGACCTGGGTTCAATCCCAGGTGGCGTCAATCAGAAGACTTTTAAAATGGCACTTGATGCCTCCTTGCTTAACACTCAGCAATATAAGGTACATATAGAGGGTAAAAGTGGAGCAATCCAGGAAAAGGAGTAGCGCCCTCCCCCTTCGGTGTAGTAGCTATTGAAAAGGGAGCCTTCTGGTCACCCTCGACTACGGTCGCTAACTTTACTTTACTTACTATATATATATATATATATATATATATATATATATATATAAATTAATCAAATATAAACTTACAATAAAATGAAAATGAAATAAAACGTGAGGTAAAAAATTGCAATTTGATTTGGTCGATATTCATCTATTTTTTTTGCGGGGGAGACTTCATTGGTGTAATGTGTTAGTTGTGTTTAATGGCATATCAACAATTGTGGGTTATTTAAAGCCAAATCTTATTTATGTATATATACATATAGGATTTGTGATCGAATAGTTTGTTGGTAACATTATTTTTAAACGAGCTGGAGCTCATTTCTTTGACATTGTTAAATGGTTTTGGTATTTAACACTAATAGTTCTATTTGCACGCAGTTAAATGGTTTCAAAGTGCACCAAGAAGTAATAGCAATGAAGGGGTACTCTACATTCCTTAAAGCTCGAGAAGTGGAGCCTCACTATCAGATGCAGTTTTGTGTCATATACAGAACACTGACTGGGACGTGATCTTACCTCTCAGCAGAGAACCAGTGGGCGTAATTTACAGTCCCAGTTGACTGGGCAATCTGTTTTTAAAGATATTTTTCTAAAATATTTTGACATTTCTTTAGGTATGTTAGGGTATAATGATTTAATGTCAAAGCTGGCCATGATTTTATTATTCAAGTTGATGTTGTTATTTCTATTTTGTTAACGAAGTCTCCAGAGTTTTTAAGCAAGTGGGACTGAATGTTTCTCGGAGAGGGGTTTGGATTTTAGTTATGACTCTTGTGAATTGATGAGGGAAGTTACAAATAGAGTCCATTGTGATGTCAGGATTATGGCTGTTTCATTGACCATTGAAATCTTTGGGTGGCATTCTATAAATGATGATTTAGTTCTTTTTTTATTTTTGTAAACTTTGACAAATTCCAGAAAATTGAATGAATTACACACAAATTTCAAACGATATTTGTCCCCGTATCCGTTGCGTTTAGCGTTCCTGGATACGTTGCCATGAAAATCTCGTAGGAATTTACTTTTTCTTGTATTCTTTTAGCAAATTAAAAATTTTCCAAGACATTATCTGCTAAAGCTCGAGAATAAGCGCAACGATTTATTAAATAAATACTCCACAAACTTTTGGTTTCATGTTATATGTATATAAGTGGGTAGAGTGTTCGCCAATGGTCCGGGAGCCCGGGGTTCAATCCCAGGTCGCGTCATACCAAAGACTTAAAAAATGGTACTTGATACCTCCTTGCTTAACACCCAGCATTATAAAGTACGTATCAAGGGTATAGTGGAGCAATCTAGAGAAAGAAGTAGCGCCCTCCACTACACCTCGGTGTAGTAGCTATTGAAAAGGGAGCCTTCAGGTCGCCCTTGACCACGGTCGCCAACTTTACTTATATATATATATATATATATATATATATATTAACAGACTGTTTCGTTGTATCACAACTCTTCAGTGTTGCTAGACACGTTGGACGCTTCAAGCTGGGATTGAAACCTGCCCAACATTACGTTATTTTAAGCCGTAATTGGACATGTATAATGAACGCTTCGTTACAGGAAAGTAGTGAATACAACAAACAATTATATGAAGTGGCTACATTATTAGACTCACAATATGATGCAACAACCCACAGTCTGACGGTATTGAAAGATTTACCTGACATAATGATACATTGGTGCCAAAACCTCGCCTAACACCAGAGCCATCCTCTGAAGAGGTGACATCTCCACACTAAATGGTAGTTCTCATCAACATGCGACTAGCAAAGGCATGGACAACTATCGATAGATTATCGGAGATGCCCGTGGTGTAATAGTTATTGCCGTAGGAAATGGACATTTGACATAGCACTAATACTCTTAGGAAAGATATGAATCCAATTATTTTCCCTCCAGCTATTGGTAAATAGTAGGACAAATTGGGTTCTTCACCCTTGGTGAGGCAACTAGTCTAGGAGAAGGAAAACTCTGAATTCAAACCTGTTAAAGTCCGCTTAAAAATTGACCTAGTGTCATATCCTGCCCGAGCGGAAGGGTTGGTAAATATGGATAGATTATCGGTCATATGGAAGTCAGACCTGACCGATAAAATAAAACGCAGTTTTTCCAAGCAACGGTCTTGTCGATACTGCTATATGGATGCACTACATCGACACTAACAAAACGTATGGAGAAAAAGCATTACAGAAATTACACAAGAATGCTGCGAGCAATATTGAACAAGTCCTGGAGGCAACACTCCACAAAACAGCAGCTATACAGCCACCTACCGCTCATCACGAAAACTATCAAAGTTAGACGAACCAGACATACGGGACACTGCTGGAAAAGTAAGGACTAAGTCATAAGGTATATACTCCTGTGGACCTTTTCACATGGACGAGCAAAGGCAGGACAACCAGCTTGAACCTACATACAACAGCTCTTTGCCGATACAGAATGTAGCCTTGAAAACCTCCCGGGAGCGATGGATGATAGAGACGGATGTCGAGAGAGGGTCAGTGAGATCCATGCTGGCAGTGCGACATGATGATGATGATGATGATGATGATGATATACAAAATTTGTTTGAAAATTATTAACAACAGATAGGAATACTTGAAACGATATTATTGCCTGTGGATCATTTTTTATTATGATTAGTTATTTCCATTCGTCGCAAGAATTCGTTCGTATTAGATTGGAATACTTGAAATAAGACAACTGCACACAAATAATCTTTTTTTTTTTTTTTGCTATTCCTTAGTATTACATAGTGTACACATAAATGCTTATCATTATCAAATAGGAATATTTACTTATAAAATTATGTATATATCATTAAAATTTGTAATAGTTGAAGCTGTTCTCCTATACTTGAAACCATAAAACTACTTGGTAAAAATGGCTTAATGTCCAAACTGGAGTTAACATATTGTAAAACCAACCAACCAACCAACCAACCAGCAAAACGACCAACCAACCAATTAAAAAACAAACAAACCAACAAACCAGTGCTTTTAATCTTTCCACATGAACCATATAAAAAAAATAAAAATCATTTAACTGCGAGCAATATTAAACAGGTCCTGAGGTAACACCCCACAAAGCAGCAGCTGTATGGCCACCGACCACTCAACACGAAAACTATCCAAGTTAGACGAACCAGACATGCAGGACACCGCTGGAGAATTAGGGATGAGTTCATAAATAATGTACTCCTATAGACCCCTTCACATGACCGAGCAAAAGCAGGGCGACCAGCTCGAACCTACATACAGCAGCTCTGTGAGGATACGGCGTGCAGCCCTGAGGATCCGCCGGATTCGATGAATGATAGGGAGAGGTGTCGAGAGAGAGTCAGGGATATCCGCGCTGATGGCACGACATGATGATGATGATGATGATGATGATGTATTACACTCTCAACAACACTGTTATAACTCGAACGGTTGGAAGTAGTAATTTACTTAGATGTGGTACAAGGCCTTATGAATGGGGCACCCGGGTGAGAATCGGAGGGATTGGAAAATAGGATTAAAGCAAAAATTTAAAGGCACTGTTGGCGTAATAGTTATAGTGTAAGGCTGCGGTCTTGAAGTAAACGAGTTCAAACTGTAGCCACTCTGTTTTATTTAATTTTAGACCGATATCATTGTGAAAGGCATGAAACTTCTAATCTCCCCCAGTTACCAGTTAGATATCATTACTGCTGTTCTTCTACAAGGATGATTTTGACATTAAATAACCTACGAAGGTTGTTAATCAAAGAATCCAAATAAAACTTAATAGTTCAAAATTTAATAATCAACCAGGGAAACTTCCCATGACCGTCAGCCTATGCTCTAGTGTCTATATATACTCTATTCCGGATGTGAGCGCTCTTATAGATAATGTAAACTTTAAATTTTGTATTATATACATACATACATATATATATATATATATATATATATATATATATATATATATATATATATATATTTCATTACATAAATACATTTTCATATATAGATATATGTAACGCACGCGCATATATATATATATATATATTGAGAGACAGAGAGAGAGACAGAGAGAGACAGAGACAGAGACAGACAGACAGACAGACAGAGTGCAATGGGTAGAAGACAAGAAAATAAAGAGAAAATTGAAAGAAAAAAGATAATATATATATATATATATATATATATATATATATATATATATATATATGGAAAGAGAAAATACATATAGAGAGACGAGTAACGAACAATCGGCAAAAGGAAAGAAAGAAATTAGTGAGAGCGAGAAATGCTGATAAAGGAACGGGTAAGAAACCATAGGAAGTAGGATAGATAGATAGATAGATAGATAGATAGATAGATAGATAGAAGAATGAGCGAGAGTGGAAGACGGATGAAGAGTGATAAGCAAAAGGAAAGGAAAAAAAACTGAGAAAATGCAGACAGATGAACGGATAAGGAACGACGGGAAAAAGAAGAGAAATAAAATTGAGAGAGAGGGAGAGAGAAAGGGAGATAAGTAGTTAAAGAAAAGAAAAAAAATAAAGAGGTAGAAAAAATAAGAAAGAACTGAACACATCCAATGATAAGAGTAAAGATTTTCTTTTACATAATATTCCTAAATTAACAAATCTTCCGCTTCTCTGCTCCCATCAATTCTTGAGTTTAAATGTTCCCCCAATTTTAAGCAGGAACCCACTGTTATTCAATCCGAATGTCTGGATGAAGGGCGCAGCACCTGGTCCGAATTAAGGTATGCATAGCCAAAACGAAAAATAATATGAACAAAAAACCGAGAAAACATACGAAAAGGAGTTAAGATAAATAAAAGTTTAAGGAACGCTAGAAAGCAAGTGCGTAACAAAAAAGGATTCCTATTTACCACCCGACAAACCTCGATGCCATATAAAAAGGCTTGGTATTGCTTGACAGCACATTCAGTCACTCACATAAAAAAAGAAACTTTTTAATTTTATCCTAACAAAACCAAAAACAAAAGCATAAAAAATAATCCGTAAGATAATTTGTGACAGTTTTTAAACTACTTAAAGCTCTCTAAAACTGGCCTTGTACTTTAAACAAAAGAGCAACTTTGTAAAATAATCTGTCGGGCAGTAATCAATATGATACTGCTTTATAAAAATATCGAAAACTTCCTATCCCTAATACTATGAACAGCTGGTTGAGCGGTTTTTAGTAAGCTGTTCAGTTGCTTTGATAACAACTTACATCGAAAGATTCTTTACATATACAACCACCCAGTAAAAAAAAATAGGAATAACACTCTAAAAAAATCTGTCGACCAACAGATCTTATTGCCAATCATTGTATTAATAGCCTTTCATGAATTAATCATAAAAGTAATGCTAAACTTTCATGATAGAAAATCAAATAGCAACGTACAGACTAAGAGATCTTATTGTATCAATACCTTTTCTTAAATGAATCATAAAAGTAAAACCAAACTTTTATAATAAAAAATCCTTTGTCGGGCAGAAAATAGCAACATACCGACCAACAGATCTTATTGCCACTCATCGTATCAATAGGGTTCCTTAAACTATTCATAAAAGTAAAACCAAAATTTGATCTGTCAGGCAGTAAATAGTAAACATACAGACTAACAGGTCTTATTGACACTCAACGTATAAATAGCGTTCCTTTATCTGATCATAAAAGTAAAACCAAAATTTTTTAATAGAAAATCATCTGTCGGGCAGTAATTATTATAATATTATGATGAAAGTCGGTATGTTGCTATTTACTGCCCGACAACTCATTTTCTATTACATTCTATTTCTATTATTTCTATTTATGATTAGTCTAAGAATAGCTATTGATACGATGAGTGGCAATAAGATCTGTTGGTCGGTACTGACAGAACAACAGTTGATCTGTCAGGCAGTAAATAGCAACGTACCGACCAACAGCTCTTATTGCCATTCATTGTATCAATAGCTAACTAATCATAATAGATCTTATGGCAATGTATATTGCCATAAGAAAATAGATCTTATTTTATCAATAACGTTCCTTACTGTCGGGCAGTAAATAGCATACATACCAACCTTATTGCCAGATACGAAAATCAACTGTCAGGCAGTAAATAGGATTTCATAGCCACATACGAAAATAGATCTTATTGCCACTCATTGTATCAATAACGTTCCTCACTGTCGGGCAGTAAACAGCATACACATTGCTTAATGCCTTTTTTGTATCAATAGCATATACATACCAACAGTATATTGCTATTGCTGCCTGACAGTTCATATTCTATTTCTTATGTATATTGCCATAAGATCTATTGGTCCGTATGAGTGGCAATAAGTTACTATTTACTGCCCGACAGTTGATTTTCGTATCTGGCAATAAGGTCGGTATGTATGCTATTTACTGCCCGACAGTAAGGAGCGTTATTGATACTATAAGATCTATTTTCTTATGTATATTGCCATAAGATCTATTGGTCCGTATTTACTGCCCGACTGGTTTTCTTAAACCTTTTATAAAAACCAATTTTTTCTGAAAGAAAATGAACTGTCGGACAGTAAATAGCAATATACCGACCAATAGGTCTTATTGCCACTCATTGTATAACGATCCTTAATCATAAAAGTAAAACCTTAAAAGTAAAACAGCTCTGTCCTTAAACTAATCATAAAAGTAAGACTAAACTTCTATAATAAAAAATCATCTGTCGGGCTGTAAATAGCAACATAACGACCAACAGATCATATTGCCACTCATTCTATCAATAGCTATTCTTAAACTAATCATAAATGTAAAACCAAACTTTTGTGATAGAAAATAAACTGTCGGGCAGTAAATATAGCAACATACCGACCACTCATCGTTTAAATAGCGTTCCTTAATCTTATCATAAAAGTAAAACCAAAATTTTATAATAGAAAATCATCTGTCGGGCAGTAATTATTATATTATAATATTATATCATTTTATAATAAAAGTAAAGTTACTGATACGATGAGTGGCAATAAGATCAGTTGGTCGGTACGTTGCTATTTACTGCCTGACAGATCAACTGTTGATCCGTCTGTACCGACCAACAGATCTTATTGCCACTCATCATATCAATAGCTTTTCTAAAACGAATCATAAAAGTAAAAAGAACTTTTATAATAGAAAATCCTCTGTTGGGCAGTAAATAGCAACATACCGACCAACAGATCTTATTGCCACTCATTGTATCAATAATTGGAACTAATCATAAAAGAAAAACCAATCTTTTCTAAAAGAAATCGAACTGTCGGGCAGTAAATAGCAACCTACAGACCAACAGACAACTACTGATCTTTTAAATAGCGTTTATCATAAATGTAAAATCAAACTTACGTAATAGAAAATGAACTATCTGGCAGTAAATAGCAACATACCGACCAACAGATCTTATTGCCACTCATCGTATTCTTAAACTAATCAAAAAAGTAAAGCAAAATTTTATAAAACAAAATCAACTGTCAGGCAGTAAATAGAAATGTTCCGACCACTCATTGTATCAATAGCTATTCTTAAACTAATCCTAAATGTAAAATCAAACTTTTGTAATAGAAAATCAACAATAGGTCAGTAAATAGCAACTTAGCAATCAACAGATCTTACTGCCACTCATTGTATGAATATCATTCCTTAAACTAATCATAAAAGTAAAGCCAAAATTTTATAATAGAAAATTAACTGTCAGGCAGTAAATAGAAACGTACCGACCAACAAATCTTATTGCCACTCATCGTATCAATAAAGCTATTCTTAGACTAATCATAAAGGTAAAACCAAACTTTCAAATAGAAAATCCTCTGTCGGGCAGTAAGTAGGAACATACCGACCAACAGATCTTATTGCCACTCATCGTATCAATAGCTATTTTTAAACCAATCATAAAAGTAAAGCAAAATTTTATAAAACAAAATCAACTGTCAGGCAGTAAATAGAAATGTACCGACCACTCATTGTATCAATAGCTATTCTTAAACTAATCCTAAATGTAAAATCAAACTTTTGTAACATAAAATGAACTCTCG
The DNA here is from genome assembly GCA_963585895.1 of Sepioteuthis lessoniana. Lineage (NCBI taxonomy): Eukaryota > Metazoa > Mollusca > Cephalopoda > Myopsida > Loliginidae > Sepioteuthis > Sepioteuthis lessoniana. The sequence goes on from OY757936.1 coordinate 71,065,991, forward strand.
GGCAGTTTAGCAACATACCGACCTTATTGCCACTCATCGTATCAATAGCTATTCTTAAAGTAATAATAAATGTAAAACCAATTTTGTAAAAGAAAATCATTTGTCAGGCAGTAAATAACAACATACCGACGAACAGATTTTATTGCCACTTATTGTTTCAATAACCTTCCTTAAATTAATCATAAAAGTAAAACCAAACTTTTGTAATTGAAAATCATTTGTCGGGCAGTAAATAACAACATACCGACCAACAGATATTATTGCCACCCATCGTATCAATAGCGTTCCTTAATCTAATCATAAAAGTAAAGCCAAAATTTCATAATAGCTTTTCAATAATATCAATAGCTATTCTTAAACTAATCATAAATGTAAAACCCAACTTTTATAATTGAAAATCATCTGTCGGGCAGCAATTAGAAAAAACAAACAAAAACTTTTTGATAATTCTTAAAAGCAGTCTAAAGAGGAACGAAATCTCTTTTAATTGTAGACAAAATAGAATCTGTAAATAGACAAACCAGAATCTGTCCTTAAAAATGAAACGCATAAAGTTCTCTAGGACTTTGAGATATAAATGGATCACTTCCAGAAGAGAAGACCAAGTGTTAATTAACCAGAAAGAATTGTCATCTATTGGATTTTGCTGTTCCAGCGAACCATAAATAAAACTAAAAATAAGCGAGAAGATAGACAAATACCTAGATCTTGCCAGAGAGCTTACAAAAATGCTCCATGCAAGAAAATTCAGAGTAAAATCCCAAAATACTTCAATTATAAAATAAGATGACAATAAGAACGGTTTAACTCCTGACAATGAGTTTCACGTTGTCGATCATCTGGTGAGTTTTTTCCTGTTCTTGTTATCATCTTATCTTGTACTTGAAATATAATAGAGAAATATACGGTAGAGAGACAGAGAGAGAGTGTGTGTTTGTGTGAGAGAGAGAGGGAGAGAGGTGGGGTGGGGTGGGGTGGGGAAGTGAACAAATGTAGTATTATTTAGAGACTGACGGATATTTTCCATTTGTTTCTTTCGTTTCATCAGCAGACATAACAAATTAAATAATTCAGAAAAAAGGGATTATAAATATATTTATATATATTGTCATCCACAGACAGACTGTTTCGTTCTATCAGAACTCTTCGGAGCCGGGATCGAAACCCGTCCAACTTTACGCTAGGCTGTGATTCAGACCACTCGTCCACCAAGCGGACCACGCTGGCTAAGGGAATTTTAAGGTATTTTTATTTTTAGAAACAGCAGCAGCAGCCTTTGTTTACATCTTTTTTATACCCTATCGGCTACCAGAGTGCTCAATTCTTTCGAAGAGCTTTGCATTACGCTAGCGGCGGCCGGCAATTCCTTCGCCAGAGAGCTCAACCCCCCATGGGGGAGCATATATATAAGCCCAAGAGTCAGTGGCCTTGTTGAAGAAATTCATCAACCCGAAAAAAAAGAAGATTCAGCCGAATTTGATTTTAGAAGAATAAAGACAGTACATTACGAATGAGTGAATTGATTGAAATAGATACTAAAAAGGGAAATCGGTAATTCATATTTTTTTATATTTTGATGAGAAAGAAAACCTGAAAGAATATAGTATTTTTTTTTTTTTTTGCAGAAAGGACAAATGGAAATGCACACGAATTTTCATATCTACAGAAATGGTGAGGAGATTATTATTTTGATTGTTCACGGTGTTAAAACAGAATTCGGCAAGCTGGTTCAATTCGAAGGTCAAGGCCGGTCAATTATCCAGGTGGACTGTCTGAGAACGAAAATTCGAGAATAACATTTTTTGTTAAAATTCAAATGTGGGGATATTTTACTTAGTTTTGATTTTTTACCGTATTGCTCTGGGTAAAGCAGAGAGAAAGCCTAAGATAATTGGACACTTTGAGAAATAATACGGTACTTCAAGAAGACCTCGTGTTGTATACCGAGAACAAATACAGCCCTCATGTATAAAAATATAATCTGTTTCTTTTCTTTTCCTTTTATTACAAAATGTACGAAATAGTGGAGTGAAGGAGAGGGTTGAAGGCGTTATAGGCATTGGTTCCCTAACCGTCTAAGGAGACAATCATCTAGTGGTTGCAGGTTCAATCCTGACTACTGGCGAGTAACAATACAGCGATACTTAATATTAGTACCCGGTTATGGCTGACAGAATCAGAACAGGTGACCCTCATGGATTCAATAAAGGACGTAGTTCGAAGTTCCGTGTAGGTTCCCAAGTTCGACAAACACATGAAGAAGGTCAGAGGACATATCGGCCGAAACGTTGTGAGCAATACTATATATATATGGAGGTGCCCGTGGTGTAATGGTTATCGTCGTAGGAAATGGACACGGCGACACGAGTCCAAACCCTGGACGAGACTGATAGCATTTCATATAGCACTAATACCTTTGGGAAATGTATGAATCCAATTATTCTCCCTATAGGTAAATAGTAGGGCAGACTGGGTTCTTCAGCTTTGGTGAGGCTACTAGTCTAGGAGAAGGAAAACTCTGAATTCAAACCTGTTAAACTCCGCTTAAAAATTGAACTTGTGTCATATCCTGCCCGAGCGGAGGGGTTGGTAAATATATATATATATATATATATATATATATATATATATATGTATATGTGTGTGTGTGTGTGTATTTATGAAATGTATTTATATGAAAAACACAAGGTCTTCAGAGGATGAATACGTATATATCCAATCTTCTTACTTCAGGAATGCCTTAGGTATTTAACCCAGCTTATAACCCTTTTAGGTTAGGGGCAGAGGTCTTTATAGTCTGAATTATTTGCCGACGGTATACGTTTTGGATTTTAAACGTAAACACAATAATATCTTCAGAATATTTGAATATCTAAAATTAACGAAAAAATGACTTAGTTGAACGTTCGTTTGATATTGGTGGCGTTCTGTTTCAAATTTAAGTGTTGCATAAGAAATCTGAAATAGTCCCGAAATGCAGACATGAGAACAAATACCTTTCCTGTTGTTTATCTCCACCCCAGTTTAAGGAAGGTTTTCCCAGATTTAGATTTTTTAATTTGATTTTATTTTTTAACGGCCATTTTATAAATTCTGCTATGTGGTAAAGAATACTGCGTCCTGCGCGAAGATCGCGTGAAAACCATGTCTGGCGTCATCGTCAGAAGATCGTATCCTGCAAAAAACATTAATTAAAATCAATGTCATTTTTACCCGATTCCCACCGTTTTCTTTGAAATGTACCTTTGGTGATATATAGAGTGATTTCGTAAAAGGCGCGGCTCAGAAAGGATCGGACAAGTATCCGTACTACATTTAAAAATTTCAAATTACCCAATTTTTGCATTGTGACTTGTGTGTATGCATGTACAAGTACGCATATGTGAGAAGTGGGGGTGTTTGATTGCTTTTTAAGGAGAAAGAAGTGCCCACAGACAGAAAACCAAAAGAAATAAACAGGGGGAAAAGGACCTCAGTAACCGTGTGAACACACATATATATATATATATATATAACGTGAGAGTGATATATATATAGAAAAAAGGGGGAGAGAAAGAAATTTGCTCCTTGAATAGACAATTTTTAAAATATATTTCTAGTGTGCACCCCATGCTGAGTTGATATCCCCTTAAAAGGGGGCAGCGTTCACGTAGGCATGCACTACATTACGAGTCGTCGTTAAGCGTGCAGAAAAATTAATAGGCCATTTAAGTTGTTTGCTCTGTTACAGACTGTGGCGAGAGTGCAAAAAAAAAAAAGAAAAAAAAAAAGGAAAAGAAAAATGGCCCCGACGTTAACAGTCGTCACATGCAGACAAGGCACAATCTGAACTTGCCTACTTCGCACTCACTCCACCCGAGAGGGACGAAGTAAATTTACGGGAAAGGAGACAGACAGACAGACAGACGTTAATATTAATGATAAACTAAGCCATTTCAGCCATTTCTGTCAAGGGATATAGCTTCACTGTGATGTTGGTGCTTCTGCGATTTATCTGATATCCAGTCGTGTCAGAATATGGCACAAGGCCGTTTAATGATGGGGGCCTTGCATGAATCGAGACTCACTCATAGCAGGTGCAAAAATTCTGGACCCCGTCGGCATTCCCCTAATTGGGCGCCTTAGGCTCCAAGCAAAAAGCATAATTCTGTCAGCAGGCAAAGACCTGTGGGAGACGACCCTCTCCAGCCAAGATGTCATAGTGCTGTCGATTCTTCAATTTGATTCTTTTTAACGTCTATCAACTCGATCGAAAATCTCTTTCTCCTCCCTCTCTCTCACTCACTCTCACTCTATTGTTCTCTCACTCTCTCTTTCTCTCCCTCTTTCTTTCACTCACTCTCACTCTCTCTTTCCGTTTCTTTCTTATGCTATCTTTCTCTCCATCTCCTATTCACTCACTCACACACACTCTCTCTCTTTATATATATATGATATATATATATATATATATAACCAAACCTTTCCCATGGTGTTCATATCTGACACAAGATTAGTTTGACGAGGGGTGATCCATGGGAAGCAATCCTCCCGAGGAGCGAGGGGAAAAATTGGTCACTTCTGTCGGCATTTCATATCAGGTACATGGCCAATCAACCCAGTTTTTACCCCGTCCTTCTGGAGAGTTGAGTGAGGATGTAGATATCTGCGGAAGAGAAGGTCTCCTGGAACATGGGACATAAATTTTCAGAGCACCCCGTACGAAAGTCAGGTGCGCAATCTCTCTCAAAAATTTCTTCCTTCATCTCTCTTTCTTCCTCTCACACGCTCTCTTTCTGTCTCATTCTCCCTCTCTCTCTATATATATATATATATATATATATATTTATCCAATCCTCCTACTGAGTTGAGATGTGACACAAGATCGATTTAATGTGAGTTCTCCGCAGGAAGCAAGCCTTCCAAGGAGCAGTTTAAAAATTATTCAGTTCTGTTGGCATTTCGCTTCAGGGGTGCCTCAGGTATTCAATCCAGTTTATAACCCTTTTAGGCGAGGAACAGGTGCTGTGATCTATGCCGACCCGCACGCTCTCTCTCTCTCTCTCTCTCTCTCTCTCTCTTTCACACACACACACACACACACACACACTCCTTTGGGTGGCATGCAAATTTGTCAGTTGATTTTACATACTCTTGTTAGTTTATTTAATGCTGAAGTCAGTATTTTTAAAGCAATTATACGATTTAAAATAACCATTTCTATTTAAAGATAATAATGGTAGTAATAATATCCCATAATCCCAGCCAGACGACCAGACCGAGTGAGAGTCAACAAAGAGAGAGAGAGAGAGAGAGAGGAGTGAGAGAGAGAGAACAGTCGACTTTGTCGTTTCGGTGGAGAGACCTTGCTTGAGAACAAAAAAACCGAGGAACATGAAAGTGACATTTGTAATTGGTGAGCTCGGAACAATCCCCAAAGGCTTGGTAAAATGATTGGAAGACTTAGAAATCAGAGGACGAGAAGAGACCATCCAGATTACAGCATTATTAAGATCGACCTGAATACTGGGAAGAGTCCTGGAGACTTAAGGAAACTTACAGTCTTTCAGACTCCACTAAAATACCATCAGATAAAGCTGGTGTGAAAAACTCCCAAGGAGTAATAATAATAATAACCCCGCACCTGTCCTAGAAAATAACACACATAAACTCCTATGGGACTTTGACATACACACGGATCACCTAATTGCAGCCGGAGAAGATACTTCGAAGGGGACTAGAGTTTCATGTGTGTAATAACAATAAAATTGCCCATACGAAAAAAGTCTGGAAACTTATCGTATGCACCTTGTACCAGTTGTGATTAGCATAAATGGAATGCTCCCCAACGGCTTGAAAAGTGGATTGGAGGAATTGGAAACCAGAGGACGAGACTATCCATGTTAAAATCGGCTAGAATACTGAAAAGAACCCTGAAAACCAGAGGAGACTTGCTGTCACTCAGTCTCCAGTGAAATACTACCGGCTAACACTCTTGTGAAGAACTCACAAGCAATAAAATATCAACAGCAATAATAATAATAATGATGATGATAATAAGGATTTTTTGAACAAAGTTATATAGTTTCAATTACTCATATCTAATACTAGTAATTTGCACAGTTATATAGTTTCAAGTATTCCTATCAAATGATAATAATTTGTACACATAGGTTTCAAGTAGTCCTATCTAATAATAATAATTTGCACGGTTATTTGGTTTCAAGTATTCCAATCTAATACTAATTAGATTTCCGAAAATATCAATTTGACATTGATATTTACAACCACTATGAATCAGTGGTATACTAAGTAAAACAGTTATCACCGTGCGAAATGAAATCGTCAACCAAGTTCAAATCCCAGCCAAGGTTGTGTTTTACTTCGCACTGATGCCCTTGGGAAAGGCTTGAACCGATCAGTTCTCTCCTCAACTTGGAGAAAAAAGTTTCTGAATTCAAACTCCACTCAAAAAGATTCAACCTTGTATCGGATCCGGCTGGTAGTCGAGAGTGGATCTGGGAGTAATGACAACAAAAGGGTGACTCCAGACAACTCATAGCTCCAGAACAGGAGCCTCACCATCAGATGCAACTTAGTATTAAACCCATTGGGAGAGGTGTGTTTTGGGAGCCTTTTTAAACATATTGTCTTCTATACCTGTATCTCTTCATTATAATCGAAATAATACCCTTGGGAAATGTATGAATCCAATTATTCTCCCTCCAGCTATGGGTAAATAGTAGGACAGACTAAGTTCTTCAGCCTTGGTGAGGCAACAAGTCTAGGAGAAGGAAAACTCTGAATTCAAACCTGTTAAACTCCGCTTAAAAAATTGACCTTGTGTCATATCCTGCCCGAGCTGAGGGATTGGTAAATATGATAATCGAAATGAGCCCAAATATACAACAGTCAGTTTACTTATCTAAATATCCATTAGTTTATCTATGTGGTTACCTGCTGTAGCAAGAGGGTTAACAAGGTTATCTAGTTGATCAATTCGCTTGCATTACAACTAGGATACTTACAGAGATAACAAATATCTATTTGGGACACACACACACACACACACACACACATATATATATATATATATATATATATATATATAACCTATCATATATGAATATTCAGTTGTCAAAATAAGTTCACCCCCTATATATGTATGTGGAAGGGTTGTAAAACACACACATACACACATACACACACACACACACACACACATATATATTTATATATATAAGTCCAAAATTGTTTGCCTAGTCGGTGAGGCTGTAGAATACACCGACTGCACCTCTGCAGAAGGGTAACCCCGCCCCCAACGAATGTTCTGGATATGACACTTAACAATTTGATGGTGAGGTTCCACTAATGACGGAGCTTTGGGGAATGCAGAGTACCCCTTTATTGCCATCGCTCCCAGGTCCACTCTGGCCCGGAGTGGTAGCACCTGATAAGGGTCTTATCTATGGGTTAAATATATCTAAACCGTACTTTCTTGACTTTACTGTTTTTTTGCATTTAAACTGTGTATTTATGCTAAACCGAATTGTTTAAAATAGAACTGTTTGACTAATCTGAATTGCTTGAAATAGAATTTTTTTTTTTTTGACAAATAAACTGTATACTTACACTTAAACTGCGTGCTTATGCTAAGCTGAATTGTTTAAAATGGAACTGTTTTTGACATTGAAACTCTACTTACGCTAAACTGAATTGTTTAATATAGAACAGTTTTGACATTTAACTGTGTAAAGAAAACCAGTACTTTTACTAAACTGAATTAGCTGAATTAGAACTGTTTTAATAAACTGAATAGCTTCAAATAGAAAATTTTTTTGACAATTAAACTGGGTACTCATGCTAAACTGAATTGTTTAAAATCGAACTGACTATTTGCATAAAAATGGATTTGGCGTTAAATAACCTACAAAGGTTGATATGCCATAAAACCTACCAACCAACCAACTAACCAAAATTGTCTTATATGAAATAATTCATATATAGAATATAAGAGAATTTTCATATGATTCTAACGGAGTGCTTAACGTATGGCTATTGATATATTAGAATATATCAAAAAACTTACACTGGGAGCAAATATATATCTGTAATATCAAGGAAATATGAATGGAAATGAAGTGAGCAGATGGGAACCACCCGATCCCAGAGAAAAGTGCGATGCTACATATTTAGAGGATTCAGTAATTAGAATTTATATAATAATATATATGAATTTGTGACTTCTTTTATCTTAATACCTGTATTTGCCTTTTAATATATTTCTATATAAAATTAAATAATTTTCAGTGAATATCACTGAATTTCAGTGTGAGTGTCATTAGCTTTTAAGAGACATTTTTATCTGAAAATTATCTTTGCTTCCTCAGACTTATACCCGCTATGGAACCACGTTCTAGGTTTGGGTAGTTCTCAATGCATAGATAGATAGATAGATAGATAGATAGATAGATAGATTGTTTGTTTGTTGGGTTGTGTTTTGTGGCATATCAACCCTTGTGGATTATTTAATGCCAAATTCTGTTTATATATATATATATATATGTGTGTGTGTGTGTGTGTGTGAATAGTTTGTAGGTAATTTTATTTTTAAACGAGCTACAGTTCATGGGTTTTTACACAGTTAAATGGTTTCAAGTATTGCTATTTAACAGTAATAATTTTATTTGATATAAATCACTTGTTTATACACAGTTAAATGGATTCAAATATCGATGTTTATTGTTTGCACACAATTAAATAGTTTCAAGTATTTCTATGAAATACTACTAATAATAAATACTCAAAATTAATATTTTCTTTACACACAATTAAAGTGTCTCAAGTATTATTAATTATTGTTTGTACACAGTTGAATGATTTCAAGTATTGCCAATTATTGTTTGCATATAGTTAAGTAGTTTCAAGTACTGCTAATTATTGTTTGCACATAGTTAAGTGGTTTCAAGCTTTGATATGAAATACTAATAATTCAATTTATCTTTAATCTTTTCTTTAAACACCCAGTTAAATAGTTTCCATTATAGTGAATGGTTAAACAGTTCTATTTGACCCATAGTTGGGACTTTAACAGGTACTGCCATCTGGGTCAGACTGGATTTGGGAGTAATGTCGATGAAAGAGTACTCTACTATTACCAATGGTCCACGACTGAAGCCTCACCATCAGATAGTTTAGTGTCATATCAGGACACTCATCGGGGCAGGAATGGTTGTCTTACCCCTCTGCAGAAGTGCACCTCAGTGATTTCTATAGCCCCAGTCGACCGGGCTGATATCAATTGATTTGAACAGATACATAGATAGATAGATAGATTGATAGATAGGAAAGTCATGTATCTTAGGACTTTAGTGAAGCCGTCTACACTACAATTGGAAGTGGGCAATAATTGGTAAATGGAAGAATATCTTTTTTTCTCAGGGACTGGCTAGAACGATGCCAGATCTTCCTTTTCAGGACCGGTCCAAAAAGAACTATGACACTCAAAAAGCGATTTTGTCCATCTCTTTCATCCCTGTGGAATAGGAAATAATACTCCCAACCTAAAAAGAAAAGAAAAAATTATCAACTTTCTAACCAATTTTTTCATGTAACCCTTAATATTACAGTCTTCTAGTTGCTGAAATATACATACTACGGTCAGCTTTTCAGAACAAGGTTTTTAGTGCGTTAAAACTATTCTGTTTTTCTTTTTTTATTTAAAAGAAATCGTCTCAAGCAAATTACTATTTGGAAAAAACAAAAACAAAAACGAAGGGTTGCTGGTAACTTTGACCTCATATTTCGCTTGTATTTCTTTTATTTTTTAATTTAACAGATATTATGGTCGAAACGTTGAGCATATCAAAGCCAAAAGGTGGACAATAATTGAGATATATAAAAAGGGTAATAATAATGAGACGAGGATAATCGTCCCTCTAATAAAAGATTAATTAATTACTCTTAACCTCGCTCAGCAAAATTCAAACAAGAATTTCATCGCTTGTTTCAAGAAAAAATATACGATACGTGTTTTTCTTAACGCCTTCACTCAATCACTGAACCCAGCAAAATACTTGGTGGGCTTTATCGGGGCTATTAGTAGGAAAATGAATAAATGTGATTTTAATTATTTTTGTCGCAAAAAAAAAAAAAGATTGCAATTTAAAAAAGAAAAAACTATTTACGAGCAAATGCACCCGACCCGTAATGGATTTGTGGCGCAGTGCTGAGCATAAAGTGTTTCAAGGTGGTCGCCTTTCAAAAACAACATATTTCTTTATATCTCAAGCAGGTTCGTTGCTGCTTTGGATATTTGAACCCTAACATAATTCCACCTATGTTTTGGGATATATTTTAATTTAAGCGCCATCCTAAGGGTATTAACTTAAATATTCTTTTAAACTATTTTATAATTAATACATTTTTAAACGGCGTGAAATAGAATTTTAATTGGATGTTTTAAATGTTGCAACCACCCATGGGGTCGAAATGCTGGTACTTGAGGTGGCGGTGATGGTGATAATATCCTTTAGGATCTGGATGTAGATCTGAACGAAGCCGGATAGAAACCAAGAAGTAACTCTACGGCATCAATGTTATCCATTGGAGAGAGAGAGATAGAGAGAGAGAGAGAGAGAGAGAGAGAGAGAGAGAGCAAAGACCGATACAGCTTGTTCTTCATGAAAAGAGCAATCGCTGATAAGCTTTGTTGTCTACGGCAATTGCAAGGGCCGATACTCTTTGCTGGCAACGACTGTGGCAAGGGCCGAAATAGTTTATTGTCCACAGCAATGGAAAACACCGAAAAACTTTGTGGTTCACAGCAATGGCAAGTGCCGATATAGTTTATTGTTTATCCTTATGCAAGAACCAAAACAGCTTGTTATCCACGGCAAGACAAAGGCCAATATAGTTTGTTGTCTATGGCAATGACAAACACCGATATAGTTTGTTGTCCACGACAATGACAAAAAACAATACAGTTTATTTTCCCCGACAACTATAAGGACCGATACATTTTGTTGTCTACGACAAGTCAAGGGCAAAAAACTATACTTGTTCTCCCCGAGAAGGGAAAATATCAAAGGAAACAAGTTTTGTCATCGTTTGATTTGATTACAAATAACTCCTAATTCTTATATAACAGAAATCTCTTCTGATTAACAAATACCTTTCAAAGCGACTCACCAACAAAATGAATAAATAAATGAATAAAAACACGTCGCTGCGTAGGTAGACTCCGCACGTCCATCCGGTTGAAATGTAAAAATAAATTAACAATTAAACAGTCTTTGTCTTTCATTGGAATCATTTTGAGATGAGGCTTCTTAATCTGAGAATTAATTTTTTATTCATTGCGGACCTTTTTTTTAAAAACAAGATATTAACCCTTACAACCTTCGGGGCCCGTGGCGCATCGGATAGAGGTGTTGAGTCTCTACGGTTCCAGGTGAGCATTGTCAGAAGATAGCGGTTTCAAATCCTACCCAAGCTGGCCAGAGGTTTACTTGGTTAAAAACGTGGTGCGATAGACAACAACTATGGAAGACAGTAATTACTGAGGATACGGTTACAAGACTCAGCATTCCTATCCGAGGTCGCGGTAAATCACCTGAAGAAGGCCAGAGGTGAAATTTGGCTGAAACGTGGTGAAAGAAGAAACAACACAAAAACTAACAAGATGAGGACAAAAAGTCCGCAATAAATAAAAAATTAATTCTTAAATAGTCCTTTTTCCGACCTATCATAAACTTTCCCCCAAAAGTTTTTCGGAGCCGATTCGTTCCCAAACTTGACAATAAAACGATCAACAAAAAGTCACAAAGAGCAGTCGACACAGGGGATCTCGAGCAGAGAGTCTTGTCACGCGTCACGTTTCGGACAAGATCAAAGACCGCTAACGCCCCACCAATCCACATTGCAGTCAACACAATAAAGTCTGCAGCATCTTCACCACAAGACCAAGACTTATCATAACCTACCAACTTATGCAATACCACCGTGCTCCACGCAAACAAGCCAACCAGCCCAGAACAACTTATACCCACTCACCTTCTGACCCTTGTCTGGTGTAATAAGAGAGACGACATCTTTTCTCATCTACCGACTTCGATTTCTGTAAAATGAACGAAATTAAATCCAATCCTCTCCTCCGTTGTCTCTTGCCACCAACGGCTGGAGAAGAAACTAGATGGCAATTACACAAGAATGCTGCGTGCAATCCTGAACAAGTTCTGGCAGCAACACCCCACAAGACACCAACTGTACGGCCACCTGCCCCCTATCACGAAAACTATTCAAGTTAGACGAACCAGACATGCAGGACACTGCTGGAGAAGCAGAGATGAACTCATAAGAGATGTACTCTTATGGATCCCCACACATGGCCGCGCAAAAGCAGGACGACCAGCTCGAACGTACATTCAGCAGCTATGTGAGGATACAGGATGTTGTCCTGAAGACCTACCTAGGGCGATGAACGATAGGGATGAGTGGCGAGAGAGGGTCAGTGATATCCGTGCTGCCAGCACGATATGATGATGATGATGACTTGTCTTTCACACTTTTACTTTTGGGTCGTTTGTCTTCTTTTTTTAATGGGATATTTGATACGAAATCCCTCCTTGTAGAAGGACACTAGAAGTATTTTAAACCAATAGATGGATGGATTATGTGATCTATACTTTCCCCGAGGTTATTAGTCCGAAACTAAACGTGAAACCTCAACTGGAGTTTGAATTTACTTACAACAAATATTGCAGTCTTGTGGGTCAGTTACTACGTCAAAGGGACTCTGCAACTCAGGGTGAGGGAGGACGTCATATAACAGTAGTTTTATCATTGTGATTCGTGTAAAATCATCGAAGAATTATATTTATGAATAAATAGACAATGATAAAACATTGATTTAGTAAATATAATTTTTTTAAAAATATTTCATAATATTGCATCGTGGTAAGGAACCGATACACAGTGAAACGGAGTTAATTATTTATTAACTCAAGTGGTACAGTTCGACTAGTATTATAAGTCTCTCGCTGTAGATGTTACGCCCGAAGTTGGTCTTCAACTGACCGACGTCCTTCAGAGCTCTTCTGTCTCTGCTTCTGCTTCTATCTCGCTTCAGTCTCTGTCTTAAGAAGCACGGCGTCTTTTATACTTCCGCAATACCAGAAGTAACGTAGTACGAGCCAATATACAATAATCACAATAACAATCTTTTCTCAGCAGCAGTAGCCAAACAAAAAACCCATAAATCTCAGCTGAACACATGATCATTCGAAGGAACTTATATGTTTTTCTGTCAATCTTCTCTCTTTGTAACGTAAGCGATAACCTCGTTCTGAAAGGCTGACCTTAGTAAGTACATTTGTATATAAACCTCATAATTTCAAACATATAACTTATTCGCTACAGTTTATTCATGGGTGGGGTAGTTCGTTGTAGCATAATGGCTAATGCGCGATATATATTATGTATTATATTAACTTTCGGACGAATACCCTAAAGAAAGGTACGAAGTCCCTTATCCCTCAGCTATGGATTAAATAGTGCCCTTAGTAAATAACAAGTTACAGTGCAATGAGAGTGTTCAGTACTTAGATGGGTGACCTCTTAGTAATAATAGGTACGGTAACCAACCTGCGTGCTATAACTAGCAAAGCTTTTTTTATGATTTGATTTAGAATCAAATCACCGATGTTAAGTAACAGTGAGCATGTTCCGTATTAGTCTGGCGATCATTTAGATACTGCAGAATAAGTAAAGTTTTGTTTATAACGGGATAGCGGTCAAACTCTCACAAATAGTTTTTTTGACAGAATAGCCTCAGGAGATTTATGGATTAATCAGAAACGCCAACTCCACGTCATGAATATTTGTAATTCACTTCGTTAAATGTTAGATGTATCTTATAAGTAATGGCGCAAATACCAACCGCTTTGGTTGTAAGGGTTAATATCTTATTTGTTATGAGAGAGAGAGAGAGAACGAGAGAGAGAGAGAGAGAGAGAGAGAGAGAGAGCGACGAAAGGAAAGAAAATAGAAAGTGAGAAAATACAGAGAAACGGGTTAGAAGCGATAGGAAGAAGAAAACCGATACATACATACATACATACATATATATATATATATATATATATATATATATCGAGAGAGAGGGAGAGAGAGGGGGGAGACGGATAGGTAAAAAGAAAGAAAAAATAGAGAGTGAGGAAATATAGACAAATGAATGGGTAAGAGGCGATAGGAAAAAGGTTCTCTCTCTCTCCCTCTCTCTCAATATATGTGTGGGGGGTGTAGGGAGAGAAAGAGAGAGATGGGTGAGAGAGACAGTGGGAGACGGATGAAGAGTGATAGGCAAAATGAAACAAAGAAAAATAGAGAGAAAAAAATTACAGCCAGAGGAACGGGTAAGGAGCAATAGGAAAAAGGAAATAGATAGATAGATAGATAGAAAATGAAGAGACTGAGATAGATAGATAGATAGATAGATAGATAGATAGATAGATAGATAGATAGATAGAATTAACAGTTCATGTTTCATATCACAAGCGTTCGCTCGAAAAATAGAGTTGCCGAATTTCACGCCTTCGTCTCTAGCTAGGCGGATTCAAATCAAAGCGCTGTCTCTCGAAACCAGAGGGAGTAACAATTCCTCTCCAAGAAAACGGTAGAAATTTCCAAAAATAAAGTTACCAACTTGTCGACAAGGATTACGAAGGATTAAGACTCTTCACGCGAAAATAAAACTTGTCCTGGATATCAAACTTAACTGTAGCTGATTGTGAGGTTCCAATTCAGAAGATCTGTAAAGTGTGGAGTACCCCTTCATTGCCATTACTCCCAGGTCCACTCAGAACCTGAAGTCATAGTACTTTTTAGGGTTCTATCTATGGCCGAATAGATTCGTTTAAAAATTATTAGCATTAGATAAGAATGATTGAATTTATTTAATTGTATCCAAAAACTCTTATGAGGAGAATGCCTGTCGTGTTGTGGTTAAAGTGCTCGATTGCGACGTTGTAGTAAGTGAGTTCGATTTCCAATCGTCCTATTATGGTCACTTTCGGACTAATGACCTTCGGGAAGGTACGAAACCCATTATTTCAACCCAACTATGAGTTAAATTGTAGCACTTCTGTTTTTCTAACAGACCGAATTTGACATTAAATAACCCACAAAAGTTGATATGTCATTAAACAAAGAAATTAAATCAAAAACTTTTATTTCACTTTTGAACTAATCCCTTTTAGAAAGGCTGAAGAGTCCCCGTGGCGTACTGGTTAGCGTACTGGACCCTAGTCATCTTTGCTTCCTCTGATTATAAATAAATTTCGGACAATGATACCCTTAGAAAAAGTATGAAAATAAGGTTTATATAAATATATATACGATTTGTAAGCACATAGTTTGTAACATTATTTCTAACGGAGCTAAATTGTTTGCACCCAGTTAAATGGTTTCAAGTATTGCTATCCAACACTAATAATTCTATTTAGTATTAATAATAATTCCTAAATAAAGATCTATTTGACCCATAGATGAGACCCTAACTGGTACTACCGCTCCAGGTCAGAGTAAACTTGGTAATAATGGCTAATCACACATACAAACAGACACAGACACACACACACACACACACATATATATATGTATATATATATATTATAACTTTTGGTTGTCACTAAATCACTTTGTGGGTTTGTGTCGAACCAAGTGCAATACAATATGGAGAGTGCGAAAAAAAAACTCCATGAAACCCAGGAGTCGCAGTCTAAATTCCATGGAATTAAATATATAAATATAATATATATTTTTTTATTATTAAATCTAATATATATATATATATATATATATATATATATATATATATATATATATATATATATATATATAAACAAGTTGTATTAGAGAAGGGGAAAAAATTGTTCGATGCTTTTGCAGTACAGCTGGTTAGTCACAAGAGTCATCAGTCGGAGAAACAGTCTGATGATTGTGCTGATACGTTGAATATGGAGTAACCTGTAATTATATATATATGTGGTGTCTCAATATACAGGAGAACCATGTGACTTCTAATAAGTCTTCCAAGGATAATATTGTCTTCTTTTTTGTTTTAAATTCGAAAATAGTTTTCTATAACTATGATTCCTCGATCAAAGTGCCATGGACAAGAGAGGAAAAATATTTTGGGTCACTGCTTATTTGGAGACAAAATCATTCAAAACTGTGAAAGCAAAATTTCGCTGGAAGTTTAACAAAACAATTATCCCCAGAAATTTACGTTGGTTACACAAATTTCAAGCTACAATGTCAATAAACAACCTCAACAAGAATAGTCCTAACAGTGTGGATTCTGTCGGAAAGAGTCCGAAAAAGTCCCTCCGAAGATCATCCTAAGAACTTGGTCTTTTACTTGCACTGTAGGATAAATTCCTGTCCTTGTCATCTGGTTTGACATTTCTGAAGTGATATGATCGCTTTTTAAAATTCAAATGAAAGATGACTTGATACAATATGAATAATCATTTTAATGGGTTGCATCAATTTTGAGACACCCTGTATATTGAAAGGTAGAGGGAGTGAATGAGGGAGCGAGAGAGAGAAAAAGAGTTAATCGATAGATAGATAGATCGAGAGAGAGAGAGAGAGAGAGAGAGAGAGAGATGGATATATAGATATCCATGATGACGTTTTTAGGCGATCTCCATATCAAATTCGACAATAGTTGCACGGATTATTTGCTTTTATGGAATATCAACACGTGATGGTTATTTGATGCCAAATCCAGTTTATATATATATATATATATATATATATATATATATATATAATGCAATTAGAAGAAAACTCAAACCTGGTTAAATTGTCATTATAAATTTATTTCGGCGAAGAATACCATTATACTCTTCGTCTTATCACATGACTCCACACATTTAATTTAAGGTTGAAAAACAGCAAATCGGGGTTCAATCCCACGTCAAGGCATACCAAAGACTTAAAAAACTTGATACTTGATGCTTTTTTGCTTAACACTCAGCCTTATAAAGTATAGATCAAGAATAAGTGAAACAATCCAGGGAAAGAATTAGTGTCCTCCCCTACACTTGTAGTAGTAATTGAAAAGAGAGCTTTCGGGTTGCACTCAAATCAAATTGTATAGTCGCATCCAAGACACTGGTTGCGGTATGAGGTTTACTCCTCAGCAGAAATGCAGTCTGCATATTCTGTTGCCCCCACCCTGTTGGGTGAAAGACACAGTGTCGAAAAGGTTTATTATTATCATTATAACGCATGTACTATCTCTGGTCGGCAAATCCAAACATAGCCAGTAACTATGGCCACCAATGTGTCCATCACATTAATGGGAAGTACATCTACATACTTGCAAAATCGTAGACATTGATAAGAACGGGCTTAATTGATTTACACGAGTCTAAATGAACGCTTCCTCGAATCCATTGGCAAGAAGGCCGAAAATAATGAATCTAGATTTTGGACGGCCCGCACTTTTCAGAAATTGCCAAAAGAAAGGGTGGGGTTTTGACCCAGCAAGAAATAATTCCTCACCATTCAGTTCAAAACCCCTCCCATTTCTTCTACCTCTCCCAACTCCATCACCAATCATATCACCCATCTCATATTCACTGAAGCTAAACTAACGAGGGAAGGAAGAAGATTGTAAAGGAACATTCGTGGAGTTGAACGCGCCTTGTGAGATCCTCGTAAATCAGCAATGGGCATTTTTG
>OY757936.1:71088722-71126222 GCA_963585895.1 Sepioteuthis lessoniana
CGACCCATAGATGGGGTCATAGCAGGAACTACTAATCCGGGTTAGAGTGGACCTGGGAGTAATGGCGACTTGACCAATTTTGAGTTTTCATCAAATTGCACTATATATTTATATATATATTGAGAGAGACAGACAGACAGACGCGAGATACTTCAAGCTGGGATCGAAACCCAGTTGACTTTATGCCAGTCGGATATCTTACTGTAGAACTATCGGCAACCGCAGCGTAAATGAAGGAATTTTATATATAAATTATTTTTCTTTGTTTACATATATGCTGAACGGCTATCGGAGTACCCTGTTCATTAGAAGTACTTAAAAGATAGATAGATAGATAGATAGATAACACACACACACACACACACACACACACACACACACACACACACACACATGTTCTGGCCTAATGCGTAGAGTGTTAGCTCATAATCCGGGAGACCGGGGTTCAATCCCAGGTCGAGTAATACCAAAGACTAAAAAATGGTACTTGATACCGCCTTGCTAAACACACAGCATTATAAGGTAAAGATCAAAGGTAAAGTGGAGAAATCCAGGAAATCGAGCAGCGCCCTCCCCTACACCTCAGTGTAGTAGCTACTGGAAAGGGAACCTTCGGGTTACCCTCGATTAAGGTCACCAACTTTCCTTATTCATGTGTATATATATATATATATATATACACAGTTGCAGAAATTGCTATTTGAAATAGTTCTCAAAGAAGGAAGTTTATTTGTATCCCTCTGTTCATAAGTCTTAATATTCCCCGCAACGAAAACAAAAAGAAAGATATTGTTACACATGGATATGTATCAATCACGGGTAGAAATAAATGTTTAAGATTCGTCTTAAACTGCAAAAAATTTTTTAAAGTCAACCAGTCCAATAGGCTGGGGCTTTAGAATACACCAACTGCTTCTCTGCTGAAGGATAAGACTCCCCAACGAGTGTCCAGGATATGACAGTAAACAATCTGATGGTAAAGCCCCAGTAATGTTGGAGATTTGGGGAATGCGGAGTACCCCTTCATTGCCATCGCTCCCAGGTCCACTCTGAACCGGAATGGTAACACCTGATAGGGTACTATCTATGGGTAAAGTAGAACTAATTGACATTTAAACTGAGTGCAAACAAATGATTGGTGTAAAATTGAATTGCTTGAAATAGAACCGTTTGATCATTCAACTGCGTGTAAACCAATGATTGAAGTTTAATTGAATTGTTAGTGATAGAGAACAATACTTGAAACCATTTAACTTTGTTGATTTAGGTTTAAAAATCATATATTCCTACTAGATATGCATAAACTTCTTTTGGCATTAAATAACTTACAATGGTTGATATACCATCAAACCAAACCAAATCTCTGTTAATAATTCTTTATATCTCCTGCAACTAAAAAAAGCAGATATTGTATTTATTCAAATACGTATGAGCAGTGCTATGTTCGTCTTTATTAGTATTCCACTGTAGTAAGATAGATAGATAGATAGATAGATAGGACCAAACTGGGATGGATATTTATGAGCATATATATATATATATATATATATCGAGAGAGAGAGAGAGAGAGAGAGAAAGAGAGAGGGAGAGAAAGAGAGAGAGAGAGGGAGAGAGAGAGAGAGAGAAATTGGATCTGAGCAGACTCATATAATGTATATATATATATATATATATATAGAGAGAGAGAGAGACTGAGAGAAGGGGAAAGAGAGGTGGGGTATCTAAACAGACTGAGATTTATATATATATATATATATATATATATATATATATATATATATATATATATATCACTCTGGTAATATCTATCTATCTATCTATCCCAGTTTGTTCAAATCTATTCTCTCTCTCTCTCTCTCTCTCTCTCTCTCTCTCTCTCTCTATATATATATATATATATATATATATATATATATATATATTTTATCTCAGTCTGCTCATATGTATCTATCCCAGGGTGCTCATATCTATCTATCTATCTATCTGTAAAATACATACACACGCACGCGCGCGCGCGCACACACACACACATGCACAGATAGATAGATAGATGTGGTTTAATGTCCAATTGAGCACCCATTGAGTGGAGGGTTCCTACCCTTCAACAGGGATACAGTCAGCGCATCGTAATCTTTGCAGAAAGGGCGGGAATCTTTTGGAGGAATAGTTAATCGAGTTTAATTTCAAATTCAGCATTTTAATTTTCTATGCCAATTTTGATTAGCATGAGATTGATTTTATAACTGCTGACTATTTAAACATTTGCGTCCTTTTGTGAAAGCAAAAGAAAATCTAAAATAATACGACAAAATGTGCAATTCGTGGATTGACGGGGTGGAGAACCCTTTCCCAGCAAAGTCAGTCTATCTTTCTCTCTTTTTTCATACCTACCTCTACCCATCTGTCTTGGTGATTGGTCTGTCGCCGCCTCATTCCCATAATAGCGTTCGTGCGCATGCGCACGTGCGGGTGTAACTGTAACGGATCTTTCAACACTCAGCATCCGCACTTGACGCTAACTGTGAAGAAACTCCCGCACAACATTCGATCCATTAACACCGGGAAAAACTGGAGGCCATGTTGGCTGACGGAGCTGTCAACGGTGACAATTAAGACAACTTTTTTCTTCAAACCGGCATGTAAAACGTTGGGGCAGGGGCGGGTAGACATCAATTGTCCATTTCAGCACGAAACCCATCGAAATGGACGAAAATTGAAAAAAAAAAAGTGGGGGAGGAAAAAGAAATATCAACAGCAGCCCCACTACCACCCACAAAACAAGTGAAAGAAAGAGGGAAAAGAATATCAAAAACTAGAGAGAGAGAGAGAGAGAGAGAGAGAGAGAGAGAGAGAGTAAAAAAGAGAAAACAAAGGAAAGTGTCCGATGCAAATCTTTTAAATTTTAGCCATTAAATTTTGAATATGTTAAATTTATCGGTCCATTGACGCAGTGGTAGAGTGTTCGTTAATGGTCTGGGTAACCGGGGTTCTATCCCAGGTCGAGTCATACCAAAGACTCAAAAATGTACTTGATGCCTCTTTGTTTAACACTCAGCATTACAAAGTATGGATCAAGGGTAAACGGAGCAATCTAGTGAAAGAAGTAGCACCTTTCTTCTCACCTCAGTGTTGTAGCTATCAAAAAAGTAGTCTTCGGGTCACCCTCGACTACGGTGCGCCATTTACTAATATCTAAAGAGGATTAGTTTGGAATGATTCTATTTGAAAATATGTGAGTGGATTCTTAAAAAATCCTCAGGAGTGCTTAATGTATGTTAATTGATATATAAATGTCTTACTGAGCAAATTTATATATAAGAAAAACCTTCTATAGTGCAAACAGAAGGAAGTGAACTGTTCCAAAACGCTGAAATGAATAATGTGATATCATTTCTAAAAACAGCGATGTTATACACAAAATTTTAAAGAAATTTACAAAAAGACCAAATCACTTCTATAAACCCTTTCTTTACAAGATATATTCTAACAAACTTATCCCTTCCCCAACCTGTTTCACAGTTGTTTTTTTATGATCATGATTCCCTACAAATAAACAACAACAACAAAAAAAAAAAACCAGCAACAAATAACCAACTAATTATCAAAAGTTTATCATTAATTCCAAATACCTTTCCTTTGAATTTCAAATACCTCTAATTCCAAATACCTCTCCTTTGAATTTCTTTTCTTTAACTTGATTCGGCATTAAATAACTGATGAGGTTGATATGCTGTAAAACACAACAAACAAAAAAATTATATATTTATATATTATGATGGCGTAGCCACAGAGTCAACGACGTTTGATAACTGTGATTTTCTCGCCAATGTGATCATCAGACCAATTTATCATAGATATAAATGCTCTCTCACAGATATTGAGCACTCTATCAGTTAACATAGGTTTGGCGTGGTTTGGTTTATTTGTTTGGTGGCATATCAACGTTTATGGGTTATTCAATACTAAAGCCATACTTGTAGAAGAACAGCAGTGGTAATATTTAAACCATTGCTGGGAGATAAGCAGGTATTCGTCCGAAAGTGAGTGATCACACGACGAGCGCTCGAACTTGCAGTCCTGCTCTTTAGCCCCTCTGCCACGGAGACCCCTCCCGATTCACACACACACACACACACACACACACACATATATATATATATATATATGTGTGTGTGTGTGCGTGTGTGTGTGTGGTTAAGCAGCAATCTTTCATTTAAGCATGTTTGATTAAATAAAAAAGACACATTTTGTCTATATAATTTTATTAAGATCCTTTAAAGTTTCCTAATAAGTGTCTTGGTTTCAGTTTGAAATTGGTGGATGAATTTACCAAAATCGTCCCGAGCGCTTTTGGGCCTTTCATTTGTCATCATCAGGGGTCGCTTACATGTATAAAGAGTGTTTTTAAAGAGTTTTTGAAAGAGGTTTTTTTTTTTTTTTTTTGTAACATTACAAAATTACGTAAACGCAGAGTTGGATAAAACTGAGATGCTGACGAATTTACAAAACAGAACGCTATCATCGGAAATAGAATATTATCTAGAAATATGGAATATTTTAAACAAAACAAAACAAAAAAAGCAATAACAAAAAACTAAAGGTATTTTAAAATATCGTCGCTATTTTCAAAATTCATTCTATTGATTCTAAGTTTTTTTATTTTTATATGTAGGGCTTCTAGGATTTGTAGTCGTAGCTTATTAATTTTGTATGCGATTATAGTGGTGTTTTCAACAAGAATTTTTCGAAATTTGGATTTGAAAATAGAATTTTTTTTAAGCTGTAAGGCTATGGAGCTACAATCATTAAGGTGCATGGTAAGCCGTCTTGAAAGTGTCGTAGTGGTGAGACCAACATACTTATCATTTCCGTTGGAGACACAGTCTCCCAAGGGACATTTGAGCATATATACGACATTTGTCCTATCAAGAAGTTCAAGCGGGGGGTGGGGAGAGTTGTTGGAAATAATCAGGTTGGTGGTTTTAAATTTATTGTAGTAAATGATAAAGCTTACTTTTTTGGTAGGATTGGTAGGGAGAATATTTTTTGGGATAAGTTTTTTTAGTATATGTTCATCTATCTTATAATTACTATGAAATTGGTTTTTGCAGTAAAGGTTTATTGATTGTTTATGGTTTAGGGTATTGTTTATTTTATGTTGTTCAGTTTTATTAATGAAATGTTTAATTTCTGTATCAGCAATGTAGTTAGTTTGTTTTATATTTTTAAGTTCATTAGTGAAGTTCGAGAGGAAATAGTAGTTTAGCTCTGAAAAAAAAAATGTTTTTATGATTGTTCTTTTATAATGGAAGAAGCATTCACTATGGAAATAGAAGGTGCAGCGACTAATGTTGATTGTTTTTTTTTTTTTTTTTTTTTTTTTTTTTGTGGAGGTGGTAAATCGGTCAATATTGCAAGTGCCTATTAGTACACCGAGAAATGGGATTTTATTGTTGATATTGATTTCTTGTTTGAAATTAAGAATGGAAATATTTTGAAAGGTCTCTTGTATTATGCTAATTTCATCAGTGCTATTAGTGAAAAAGGGGTATGTGGTCAGCATACCTTAAATAAATGTTAGTTTTATTGGTGGTATTAAAAACCTTATTTTCAAGGGCTGACATGTAAAAGTTACTGAAAATGGGTCCCAAAACTGACCCTATCGCGATTCCATCTTTTTGGATGAATATATTTCCACGGGGATCGTAAAACGGTACCTCAGTAGTGCAGAGTAAAAGTATTTTGCATAAAGTATTGGAGTTGATTTTGAGTGGAGTGAGCGTTGGATGGTGGCAAGTATTATTTATGATGATATTGTTTCTAGAACTGGAACATTTGTGAATAAATTTCCACGTCTAGTAAGGATATTATTCCTTCGTTTGGTTTGTGGATTTTAAGGATTTCGATAAGTTCTTTTGTAGGTTTAATGCTATAATTATGGGAAAGTTATGGGGTAATTAGATGGTTAATAGTTTTTGTAAGTTGGTATGTAGGTGTTGTTACCTGTGAAATTATTGGTTGAAGTGGGTAGCCAGGTTTATGTATATTAACAGTTCAATAGATGTATCCAGGTTTATAATCACCAATTATTTTTGGTAATTTTATATTGTGAAGGTCAGCGTTATTAGCATTAATGAGTTTGTTAATTATAGACTTGAGTTGGTTAGTTGGATAAGGATTCAGTCTTGTAAATTTGTTTTTATCGTTGAGGATGATCTCTAGTTTAGAATGGTAATCAGATTTATTAAGTGCGATATAAATATTGGTTTTATCTGCTTCTTTTATTGTAATGTCCGGATGTTTATGTAGTTGTTCGGCAGCATTTTTTTGTTGTCAGGTTAGAACGGTGGAATACTTGTGTTTATTTTTGGATCTATTTTTAGTAGCTTCAGCTTTTAGAAGGTCGCGTAACTGCGGTTTAGTTTTAACTTGGTTTTGTTTCTGGAGTTTTAATATGTTTTGATATAAGATTTCAAAATCAGTTAGTTTTTGTACATGGTTGAATCCTTTAAAAAGATGACTGGTTGGACCCAACTTGAGAAAATCGTTCTGTGGTTGTGTCAGTTTGTAGTCGGAGAGGTTTAGGAATGAATCATCGTTGTCCGGAAGTGGTATAGAGCCATTATAGAGGTTGCTAAGTTTTCTATGTATTTTGAGTTTATGTTGATAATGATCTTTTCAATTATGCATAACAGTTTGTGTTCTACGATTTGTAATAATTGAGTTGAGAGAGAATTTTTTAAAATTTGTTACGATCATTATTTGCTTAAGTATTTAGGGTGTTTATTTTTTCTTTATTGGAATTAATTTGTCTTTTTACAATGCTACAGCGATACTTTTGCGTGTCAGTATCGTGATGAGCTGCAAGATCATGTATTTTAAAATGTGTAGTTGGGCAGCAGTCTTTCATTTAAGCATGTTTGATTAAATAATAAAAACACATTTTCTCTATATAACTTTATTAAGATCCTTTCAAGTTACCTGATAAATGTCTTAGTTTCAGGTTGAAATTGGTGAATGAATTTAACAAAATTATCCCGAGCTCTTTCGTTAAAAAAAAACTAACCCTAACCGTTTGGCCAATCAACTCTGGTGTATTGACTTCCTTACTCCTCGCACACCTCTCATCATCCCTCACATACACCCTGCCTTGTTTGAATCTCTTATGGCACTCAAAACCTGATGCTCAATTCATGCAAGATGGTCGAAAAGCAGTCTGAAACATTCCATACGTTTCTGTGGCATTTTTTCCAAGTTTAAAACAGAATCTTATTGCATATCGTTCTTCTAAAGTATCAGATTGCATTTTTGAAATTCACCAGCTGTGACAATCAGGCTTTAGTAGGGTGTATTCCAATTGCTGCTGTAGTTGTTCATTTAAATCTGAAATCATAAAAATCCGTCAGTCATCTCATAAGATGTATAGCAATAACATACTGAATTTTCAAGAGTCTACGACAATTTTAAATGTCTGTACAAAAATGACTGAAAACCTATTGAATTTACCACGTATATATATATATATATATATATATATATATATATATATATATATATATATATATATATGTTTTGGTTTGATTTGGTTTGATTTGGTTTAATGGCAAATCAACCACTGTTGGTTATTAATGCCAAAAATATTTTTATTCAAATAAACAGTTCTATTTCAAACAATTCAGTTTATTATAAGTACAGTTGAGTTACATTTGACCAATAGATAGGACCCTATCACGTGCTGCCACTCCGGGACAGAGTGAACCTGAGAGCGATGGCAGTAAAGAGGTACTCAGGATTCCCCAAAGCCCAAGCATTACTGTAGCCTCACCATCAGATTGTTTAGTGTCATATCCTGGACAGGTGCAGTCGGTGTATTTTACAGCCCCAGCCGACTGGGAAAAATACATATATATAAATATATGTATATACATATATGTAAGTATAAAGACATATATATATATATATATGTATATATGTATATGTATGTATATATATGTATAGAAGGCTATTTGATCATAATTATTTTTTTCACGCAATATGATAGTTTCAATATGGTATCTAAGTTATATGTTTTCTCTTTGGTATCTCAAACTAATAATTCTTAAATAAAATCGATTTGATATATAGATGGGACTATAAATTTCTATTTAGAGACGACCTTCGAGTAGTAACTTTAAAGTATTAAATCTACATGTTCCAGAACACTGGAACTCGAATCATACTATCGGATATAGTTTAGTGACAAATCCAGAATGAGGATCTTTCTTTTATTTTTCAGCCCTGTCGGCATTCCTTTTCTTACATGCGAGTGATAAAAGAAAAATGCGAAAATTTTCGACCAGTACACGAGTATAAATCATCTCAGAACTGGCCAGAAATAATGTCGCTTTCCTTGCACGCAAGCGACGGAAGAAAAAGGCTAAGGCTCATTCCGACAATTTGCTGAAAAATGGCCATTAGCATAATTTTATTTGCCGAACTCTTTCTTAGTTGTCCTAATCTGTTTATCGTATCGCCAAGAGGAACAAATTGATGGAGAAGCTTTGTTGCCTTTTTCTCCTCCCCAAATGCAGTTCCGTGCAGTAATCCAGTCTGGCATGTTGCATATCCCACAAAATGGCCGCCTGATATCGTCTGCTTTTAACGCTTTCTTTTGTCTGTCTCTTAACGTTGAGAAAAGGGTACTGATTCGTACTATAATAAGATTACAGCGAACGAATGGAAAACAGCCCAAGAAAGACGTCTGTCTTATTCAGCTTGAATTTTTATGTTCAGGAGAAAGGAGAAAAGGAAAGCGTAACAAAGAAAAAAGGACATGAAATGAAACAATTGTTCTTTAGTTCGGAAGTGAATGTCTTTCTTGATAGGGTTACGGCACGCATGCGTGCTCATGCTTATTTGAAAAGGTTTACAACTAAAGGAGAATAATTTCTTTTGCTATTCGCGTACAGATTTATTACTTTATTTGTCTTTTATTTTATTTTTTATTTTTATTTCTTTTTCAATTCCTTTTTGAAATCATGGCAGAAGCTGTTCATTTGCCCTTCTTAAATTTTATTTTTGTAATTTTACTTATTTATTCATGGAATTCTTAAAATAAATTCTTAAAAGAGTTTTAAAAATCATTTTTAAAAAATTATTTCATGACGACTATTCTTCCTGTCATTTTTTAAAACTGGTTTTAAGGCGTATTAACCCTTGTAAGAATTCGACGCAGAAATCAGTTTTTTATTCATTCATTTATTTGCAAGCATCTACGTCGATCTAGAAGTCTAAGAAATTTTATTAAAAAAATGAATATATCATCATCATCATCATCATCATCATCATCAAAGCGTGCCGACAGCATGGATCCTTTTGACTCTCTCTCTCTCACCATCTGTACCTATCAACCGTCGCTCTTGGTAAATCTTCTAGACGGCATCTAGTGGCCGCACAATGCTGATGAATGTAAGTTTTTTGCTGGTCGGCCGACACTTGGTGTGTCCATGTGTAAGAATCCATTGGAGAACGTCGCTTATGAATTCGTTCTTACTTCTCCATCATACTTGAATGGTTTGTGTGATGGGAGGTCTGAGGCCATACAACTGCTATATTGTTGGGCGCTACTTCCAGGGTTTGTTAAAAACAACACGCAGCACTGTTGTGTAGTTCTCATCTAGCTTTTCCTCCAAGTGTTCCGAACCCAAAAAAAAGTACACCCAATATATATATATATATAGCAATGTAATCTTATATTTGGTTACATAATTTCAGGGCTACTGTTATATTATTCCAATAATATTGGCCTCTCCCCACCTTGTCACCTGGGCTTAGAATATATCCTCTGCCAGCGAGTAAGACTTTCCCAAAAATTAGGGTGTCCTTTATGGGACTCTGGACAGCATCTGGTGGTGAGTCTCCAGTTCCGGATCTCTGGAGAGTTTGAAGTGATTCTCCCAGGTCCACTTTAACCCCGAGTGGTTGAAACTCTTAGGCTTCTAAGAATGGATCAAATAGATCAGTTCGAAAATTATTTGTATTAGATAGAAATACTTGATATCATCCTTGATTTGTTAACATACCTTTTAAATCAATCAATCAACCAACCAACCAACCAACCAACCAATCATTAGTCCATGCTTTCGATTTGAAGTCTGAAGGTTTGATTGATCATTGAAGTTAGTGCTTTCTTTCAATTGAAACAAGTAGTGAGAGTTTTTGCGTCTTGAGTTTGAGCCGTTGTGTGTGTGCTGCCGAGGGTACATCTCTTTGTGAGTTCAATGTTTACGAAGCTCTTTATTTAGGACTTTGATATTTTAGCGACTTTCTTCCTCTCTATGAAAAGCGATTTGCTGACTCACAGAGATGGCCGGCCAGAATTATAATAAAACATATGTAAACATGTAAAGAAAACTGTTACACCATGTTTGTTTCTTCTCTTTTTCACCTGGATGACGTAATAAACTTTTCATCGACGCAACATGTTCTTCAACAACCTTTGAGTTCACCAACAATGTTACAAATATATAATAAAATCCTAATGTTTTTAATTTTAATGAAAAAAAAACAACTTTTCTTTGACATTTTAGTGAGTACTGATTGATGGGCGATATATGGGTATTATTAGGTATTATCTATAACCAAACTCTTCAATATTGAAACTCTGTTGGAAAATAAAATTGCATAAGTATATATAAATATGTTTATTTTGGATTGCAGCATATTTTTATTTGGTGTAAATGCTACAGATTCTGGTAAAAATAATACCTAATAATATCCGTTTTCATTGCACTATGTTCTACCCGGAATAACAAAACTCTGTATCTTTTGTTTACATGAAAATTAACTTTTTATTAAAAAAAAAGTTACGAGTATACTTATTTATGAACGTTATCTATATCTATATATAGAGAGAGGCACGCTTAGCGTATCGGTCAACCTCTTCGGAAATAGTATTGACGATCGAAGTTCAAATCCTGGACGAGCTTGTCTGCGTTTCCCTTTGCGCAAATGCGCTTCGGAAATGCAATATATAATCATAAAATCCTTTTACTTTGAGTTTTAAAGAAGTATAGTCTTATATAATTTTTTTTCATCTGTCCGTTTTTTGGGGCCATACATTTTTTTTTTACTGACTTTATTTTCTGACAGTTTTTTTTAACATCACCTTTGCCCACACCTGTCCTTCTTACAGCTGATTATTCCTCTGTCGTAAGATTCTTAGAAGGTGCTGTTTAGCTGAGCATTTCAGCCAAATTGAACCGAATCCAAAATAAGCACTTCGATGTAAAAATGGTGTCGAGAATTCCATCAACTAGTACAATCAGCCTTTATTTAAAATTTAACTTTTATAGTTTTTTTAAGGGCCACTTGTTTATTGACGATACATTACCGAACAAAACTCATTTTAATGGGGGTGGATATTTCCAGTAGCGTTATGGTTAACGTGTTGAACTGCGAAATCGTAACAAGCGAGTTCGAACTCCAGCTGCGCAGCTGTGTTCACTTCCTGACTCATACCCTTTGAAAAGGCATGAACTGTAGGTTTAATAGTACCATTGCTATTCTTCTGCAAGAATGGCTTTGGCATTAAATAAACAACGAAGGTGCCCGTGGAGTAATGGTTATCGTCGTAGAAAATGGACACGGCGACACGAGTTCAAATCCTGGACGAGACTGATTGCATTTTACACAGCACTAATACCCTTGGGAAAGGTATGAATCCAATTATTCTCCCTCCAGCTATGGGTAAATAGTAGGGCAGACTAGGTTCTTCAGCCTTGATGAGGCAGCTGGTCTAGGATAGGGAAAACTCTGAATTCAAACCTGTTAAACTCCGCTTTAAAAAAAAATTGACCTTGTGTCATATCCTGCCCGAGCGGAGGGGTTGGTAAATATCATTAAATAAACTACGAAGGTTGACATTCCATTAAATAAGAAACCAAACCAACAATTTTGATTGTATAATTTCCACTAGAAATAATAAAATGCTGGTATCTTTGGTTTAGAAGGAAATTAACTTTTTACAAAATATTGTTCGGGATGTACTTAGTTATGGGTGATACTGTTGTTGCGAATAAGATCTATTTCGATGACATAATGTTCCACTGAAAATAGTAAAGGGTTAGTTAAGAAGAAAATTAACTTCTTCTTAGTATTTTAAAAATTTGTCAAAAGTGTATTTATTTAGGAGCGATACCTTACCTGATAATATCCATTTTCATTGTATAATGTTCCCTTTTAAAATAAAAAAAATTCTGGAATCTTTGGTTTAGAAGAAAAATAACTTCTATTAAAAAATAGCTAATGTGTACTTATTTCCTGGTGATATTTTACTTAACTATATCCATTTTCATTGTATAATGTTCCTCTTCATATTAAAAAAAAGTCCTTGAACCTTTGGTTTAAAAGAAAAATAACTTTTTCTAAAATATTAAGTTTGTACTTATTTATTGGGGATACTCTATCAAATAATATTTATTTTCATTGTATAATGTTATCTTTGGTTTAGAAAAAAATTAACTTTTGTAGGAGGTGATATTGGTTTTGATATTTAATTTCCATTTTGTAATGGTATATTCAATTTGTTTTTATATATGGTTGCGTGTTCTCACAAGCCGGAAGGTCGCTATTTATAGCGATGGGGAAAACATTATTATTATTATTATTATTGGAGTTTTTAGGTTTAAGTTGGTTTTGCGTTGGTTATGTTGGTATTACGGTGGTTGCGTTGGTATTTCGTTGGTTGCGTTGGTATTTCGTTGGTAGTTATCCCCTCGCTAAATTTTGATGGAAAATAAAGGTGGTGGAGAAGAACGAAGACGTCGTTAGGTTTTTATATCAAGGTTTTGATGGCTGCATGAAGTAAAGGGGTTTACATTGGTATGCTACGAGGTCTCGTAGAAAGGAAAGAAAGTAGGAAGTTGTTAGAGTGTATCATCTACTTTGTTTTTAACTAGAATCCCTTGGTCTAGAAGAATAGACCCAAGGGGTCCATAGACTAGATGGCTCTCCTCATAATGGTTGATGCTGCTACTGCTATTCAGGAACAGACGAATAGACGTCCGTTCCCTTTGAGGATTTCTGAGCGAGAGAGAGAGAGAGAGAGAGATTCGGGGGCTTTCTTCAATTTTTGGTGTTGCTAGGAAATATGGTTCGGGCTGATTAGGACAGGTCATCCTGATTGGGTGAAAATGATCGGCGACTCTAACAGTCAAATTAAATTATGCGCCAAACAAAAATTCAAGTTTCTTTCTGCTACACTTTTTCCAAGTATTTTAAAAATTTGTCAAAAGTGTATTTATTTGTGGATCAATTTAAATGGGTCATAAACAACTTTTTTATAACTTTTTTTTCGTTGATTGGGATGCAATTATTTTGGGGTTTTAAGTCAAAAAATGAGAATGTTTAACCAAATGAAAATCACAAATTTCTATCTTTAAAAAAGAAAAGAAAAGAAAACAAAATGAATTTCGAAATTCAAAATTCTGCTCCTAAATATAGACATTGCCGTCTCATAAAGGAGTTATGTTTATTCATTTTCTCCCCTGCTGATAATTATTACTATGTAGTGATTTAGATCCTCACAAGGTGCTGCATAGTTGAGGTCACGTGTCCAATTGAGTTAAACCTACAATGAAGACTTTTATCTAAGGTAATGGAAAGTCTAGAATTTCATTACACGTAAGAAGCGAAATCAGCCTTCACAAAATGCTTTTTGTCGGAAAAAAATCCTGGTACACAAGAATGCCACGCGCTGTCACCCCCCCCCGCCAAAAAAAACAAAAAAAAAACAGGCGCTTACCTCCAATCCCACAAACTATCCAAGTAAGTGAGGACAAACTCATAAGTGACGTTCTTTTATAGAAGCGCTATGGTTGGCCGACCAGCTTGGACTTACGTACTTCAGCTCTGTGCGGACATTGGACACAGTCTGAAGGACCTGACAGGAGAGATGGACTATAGGGATGGATGGCGAGAGAGAGAGAGAGAGAGAGAGAGAGAGAGAGAGAGAATTTTGTGGTATCATCACAACTTGATGATGATGATGATGATCAGTGGTTTTAAAGAAAATTAACTTTTTAAGAATTTCTTTTAGAGGGCACTTATTTATGGGCGACACGGTGTTCATATTTTTAGTTACAGATTTTTGTGGGAGGGGGTTGAGAAGAGGATGGGAAGGGCGTTTTTTATTTTATGACATTTTTGTCAGGCCTGTCTATATCAGCTTGGTTGGAGATTTTTTAGACTAGCGCTGTTCTCTGTGCTTGTCTGTTTTGGTACATATCTGCTCGTCTTCCCTCCCTCCCGCCCTCTCTCTCTCTCTCTCTCTCTCTCTTTGGCGTTCTTGTGCATACTCCCCACTTCTCCTTCTCAAGTGCGCCCCAATTATTATACGAGCAGTCCCAATCGTCAAATTAGTTTTTAACGAAGAAATTGTGACTTGACTGTTCGCCAGATGGACATTGCATTAAATTGCCTTCTCCCCTCCACCATAATCCGACTTGAGTTGAAAGGGCAGCCGTTGGCTAATTTATAAGCCGGCGAGAATTGCGTTGATTTTATTTAGCGGTCAGCAGAAATAAGGTAAAAGAAAAGAAAAAGAGAAAAATAAAAGGTGGGGGGGTGATTAAGAGTAAGGAAAAGAAAAACGAAAGAAAAGAGGGGTTCGACGGATTTAAAAAATATATTTATTGATTTTTACATTTTTTAAAGACGGGATCGTAGTTTTCTTGTAGGTCATATTAGCTTTATCCCCTCTGAGACAATTGACAGGAATGCCTCCCCCCGAGGGGAGGGCATTCCTGTCAATTGTCTCTACCTTCTCATTTTTTCTTATACGTATTCGTAACTTTCCCTCAATACACACTAACACACACACGCAAACAAATACGAGAATCATTAAATAAGTTTCCAGACTTTTTTCATATGGACACTTTTATTGATAGTACACACATGAAACTCTAGTCCCCTTCCAAGTAATTTCCTCCGGCTGCAATGTACTTGTTGTACCGTTCCAACAACTTCTGGAAGGCCCCATCGAAGTCCTCTTGTGTGAGCGTATCAATGACCTTCGTCACAGCCTCTTTCATCTCCTCAATTATCTCATAACGACAGCCTCTGAGCTTAGGGAATAACCAAAAGTCACAGGGAGCAAGGTCTGGACTATAGAGAGGGTGAGGAACTGTCTTGATGCCCATCTTGGTCATATAGTCTGTGACAAAGATGGAGTTGTTGACTGGTGCATTGTCCTGGTGGAAATACCACTGAGCCGATTTGAAAAGTGCTGGCCTTTCCCTAGGAATCTCTTCTTGAACTCCCTTAAAACCTCAACATAGTAACCCTAAGCCTAACCCTAACCGTTTGACCACTCAACTCGCGTGTATTGACTTCCTTACTCCTCCCCCACCTCTCATCATCCCTCACAGATATAAAAATGAACACAGATTGATTGATTGATTGATTTGATAAGGATTTTTAAAATAAATTTTGGAACGCTAGTTGCATCACGTAAATTTGAAAAAGAAGAAGCGGAAGTGAAATATTTTAAAACTTTCTCATTTTTACGTTTCAATTA
Source organism: Sepioteuthis lessoniana (assembly GCA_963585895.1). Taxonomy (NCBI): domain Eukaryota; kingdom Metazoa; phylum Mollusca; class Cephalopoda; order Myopsida; family Loliginidae; genus Sepioteuthis; species Sepioteuthis lessoniana. The sequence continues at coordinate 71,104,279 of OY757936.1, forward strand.
ATAACTTAGTCGCCCTGATAAATATTTACTAACCGAAACGTTTAACGATGGCAAATATTTCTCCAAATAAAATCATCATCAGAAAATCTTGTTTTTTTCTTCTTTATACATTCTCATACCACCGGATCTATGTCTATTTATTCCAAGGCATGAACTCTCTTATCAACTTATAGATTGACTGTTCTTCTACTAGGATTGCATTGGCATTAAATAACCTTCAAAGATTGTTATGCCATAAAATCAAAGAAACAAAACTAAAAAAAAAAAAAAACCCAGATACTACAGAATTTACTTTGGAACACAAAGTCTGGGGTTTTCTGCGAGAATTTTATTGTATCGGGATTTTTCTGAAAGAAAACAATTCCTTCTAAACAACATGCCTTAAACAAAAACAGCCAAGTCGGATGCAGCGGTAGAATATACCGATTGTGTTTCTGCAGAGGAATAAGACTCCCTTCCCCAATGAGTGTCCTAAACCACCAGATGGTGAGGTTCCATTTCTAGAGGTTTAGAGAATGTGGAGTCTACCTTCATGAGGGTCACAAGTTCTTAGATATTCATATTTACCGACCCCTCCGCTCGGGCAGGATATGACACAAGGTCAATTTTTAAGCGGAGTTTAACAGGTTTGAATTCAGAGTTTTCCCTCTCCTAGACTAGTTGCCTCACCAAGGTTCAAGAACCTAGTCTGCCCTACTATTTACCCATAGCTGGAGGGAGAATAATTGGATTTATACCTTTCCCAAGTTCTTAGATATAACCAGTTGCAAATAGATGAATAAGAATAGTTACGTTAAATAATATAAACTGGGTAAAATTATTAGTATTAGAAAAGAATAATTGAAACGATACAACTGTGTAAACAAACGATTATTGTAGCATAAAAAAGGGCGATGAAAAAAATTCTAGGGAACAAAGAAAATACAAACAATTGAGATAGCAATCATTTATTAATGGATTAAATTCTAATATAAATCAAACCTTAACAAAATCGATATGTCATCCTATAAAATGAATAAGAGTGTTACATTTCATGTGTTTATTCAATATCCATTCATATTTAAATCCCAAAGTCTGATAGAACCAATTTTGCATCTTATGAGTGTTCACCTCGGTTAAATATTTATCCTTCATTGTTTTAGTCGTAGTAAAGGCGGCCAATTACCCACACAAAGAGAAAGTAGGAGATATGTAATCACAGCGAACAAGAGGAAAGTCAAATACTTTGTAATAGTATAATCATTCGATAAGGAATTTATATACAGACAAACACCCTTGTTATGATACACCTTCTGGTGCTGCCTCCAGGTGTGTCATCAGTGTTGCTCCCTAGTCATTAGAAGTTTCGGGTCTGTGCAACATACTTCTTCAAAGGGTGACCCGACCCTAATGTGATCAGCATTACGGCCCACATCCAGAGGTTAATATGAAACCCGGCTCTGCGTAAAACGTTATTTTATACTAGCGGTTAACTTTCGAACCTAATTAGAGGTTCACACAGATCAACACGGGCGATATTTTTATTTATTTATTTTTTTCCTCCCTCATTTTTTTTATTTTATTCCCTTCCCAATTTATTTCTTTTTTTTTTTTTTTTCTTTTTTACCTTAACTACTAATACTTAAGATAATCTCTATGCTAACCCAACAAGAATGCGTTATAGATTAAAAAAAAAAAAAAAATTTTTTTCCAAACGATTAAAAAATACCCCAAAAGTCCTCTGCATATATCTGAAGTGAAGTCGGGTTGTACCCATCTACATTTGCAGGTGTTATGGGAAAAATTAACTCATGCAAGCAAAAATAATTTAAAAGAGGTCTTCTTTCTGGCACGCTCTTTCCTCCGAATCTAGAAAATGTTTGTAAGCCGAGAGTTTTCGGCAGGGTGAGTGTTAGGGTCAGGATTAAAGACAACCCTGTTGTATCCAACATTTTAGTTCGAATCTCAAAAATGTTCGCAAGCCGAGTGTTCGTGGTAAAGTCATTGTTAGGAACCACCCAGTTGAAATGTCCTTCAGTGACTGTATCGAAGAACCTTTTCTGCGTCCCAAAAATGTTTGCCAGCGTAGTGTTGTTCGACTGAGACAACCCTGTTGAAATGTCCTTCCATCATTGTATTAAAGAACGTAGTTCGCATCGCTTGCATCGTTCATAAATCGAATGTTCCTATACTAAGAAACTCTTGTTGTGTAATGCCCTGACTGGCCCCCAGCTCTTTCTCGCATAATCAGCCGCCCACAGCGTACTATCATCTTGTGATGCTCCGAAAAAGCCTGTCACCTCGGATTAGCGAGGTCGATGAGACGTTGTCAAAACCGATCTGTAACCTCGTTGGCTGGCACAATTTCCACTAATAATAAATGCACTATGTTGCCATGGTTACGCACGAGTTTTTCGCATTATTGCTTTTCAGTGTACGAACATACCCAGATGCGGAAAGAAGGAATAAAGACGCGCAAGAAAAAAAAAAAAAAATGGAAGCTGCATTTTGCTCGCTTTAGAACAAAAATGGATTCTTTTCATCGTCTTTTCATTTATTTTTGTTTTTCTTTAATTTCTACATTCGCTCATTTTTTTTCAACTAATCGGCCATCCATACTTCTTGATAGTTAATTTTTATTGGTATTTTTTTTTCTAGGTAAATGAATTATGACTAAATAGACGGCATTTCAACGCAAGTTACGTTACTGTTTCTGCAACTACAGAAGTTATCAATGCTATTACTAATGTTGCTATGATAAGAACATTCGTGAGGAAAGTGTTCATTATAATAATAATAATAATAATAATAATAATAATAATAATAATAATAAAATAGCAAATGTAGATTATGTTGTGATAGAGACGAAACGATCACTCACATAATAAGCGAATGGTGTAAATTAGCACAAAGTGAGTATAAGACTAGATACGACTGAGTGGGGAAGGTGATTCACTGGGAATTGTGCAAGAAGTTTAAATGTGACCATATCAAAAAATTGTATATGCACAACCCAGAATCCGTCCTAGAAAATGAGACACACAAAATTCTCTAAGATTTTGAGATACAAATTGATTATCTAATCTCGGTCGGACGACCAGATCAAGTGATAGACAAAAAAAAAAAAAAAAAAAAAAAACCCACGGTGTAAAATTGAAGGAAAGTGAAAAGATAGATAAGTAGCTAAACCTTGTTAGAGAACTGAAAAAAACTATAGAACATGAAAGTGATGGTGATACCAATAGTAATGGGCACACTCGATACAGTCACCTAAGATTTGCAAAAGGGACAGGAAGATTTGGAAATGAGGAGGACAGGAGACCATCCAAACTACAGCATTATTGAGATTGGCCCGAATACTGAGAAGAGTCCTGGAGACTTGAAGAGATTTGCTATCATTCAGACTCCAGTGAAAAACCACCAGTGAATAATTTAACCACCACTCTGTCACTAGGCTTTAGAATCGGCTGATACCCAAAATAGGAGTGACCAAAGTATGTCACTCAATTTCATGAGATGATGAGACTCTAGTTTTGAAGTTCAAATGAAAGTGGAGTACCACATAACTGCCATTACTTCCAGATCCACTATGACCCGAGGTGGTAGTATCTCGTAGGGCTCCTGTGTTGGGATCAATGACAGCTTTACAGGACTCACGTTAGTATTCTTGTCCGAGCAAAGCGTATCTCCCATTCTTTTCTGTGTATTCAAACCGAAACCAGTTTTTTTTTATTAATTATCAATCCAAGGTAAATTAATCTCCTCGTTGCATATCTCAAACTATATTTGAATTTTCTATACATTGCGAGTGATTGGTTTTACGGCATGCCAACTCGTGGTGGATTATTTTTTGTTGAAGTCTGTTTAACAATTATGATTTTGAATTATATACAGTATAAAAATATGGTCTCCTAATTTGAGTCTGTGGAGGACATTGAAAGAAATATAACGGCGCAGCTTCTTATAATAACGAAAGAGAAGTTTCAATTTTTTTTCGGTCAGTGAAAGACTCATTGTCCTGAAGAGATGTAATTCACCGAATTTTTTACTTAAATGCGGCACAAAGACAAATGAATGGGGCACCCAACGAGACACGAACTCACTCGTGAAGGTTTACTAATCTAGCTTGCTAACCATTACACCACCCGAGGTGCCCGAATGTCGAGGAGAATATTTTGATTTGTAAGACATAAAAAGAAATACAGTGCAACTTTGCACCGTATTAAAAGGCGAGATTTAGTGATGCTTTGACCAATTAAAACCTCTCTGGATTATTTTCATTATGATGAATCATTCTTCAGGGGGTTATGTTGGTCAAATACTGGTAGAGGTTAAACCCATTGTTTTTGTTAGAAATATCCGATGACAAAATATCGTCAGACCTGAAAGAGCGTATGTATTTCCTATATATTGTGAATAGTTGGTTTTATGGCGTGTCAAACCTTGTTGGGTCATTTTATTGCCAAAATCAGTTTAACATTTATGATCTCCAATTATATATAGACCAAAATTAATGTCTCGTATTATATATTGAATAAAGTTAATGTCTCCATTTTTATATAGAACAAAATTAACGTCTTCCATTAAATATAGAAAAATTATATATCTAATTATATATCGAACAAAATTAACGTCGCCAATTTTATATAGAACAAAATTAATGTCTGTTATTACATTAAACCAGACATTGGAACAATGGTTAGAGTGATCGCCCATAGCCTGGGCAACCTGTGTTCAATCCCAGGTCGAGTCATACTAAAAACTCAAAAAAGTACGTGATACCTCTCTGTTTAACACTCAGGATTGGAAGGGTTAACTGGAGCAATCCTGCGAAAGGAGTAGCGTCCTCCCTTACACCTTGGTGTAGTAGCTATCGAAAGGGGAACCTTTAGGCCACCCTCGATTATGGTCTTTACATTTTTTTATTACATTAAGGACAAAATTAAAGTCTCCAATTTTATATAGAACAAAATTGTGTCTTCATAATCATTTAAAACATGCAAACATCGCAAGCATATGGGACCCTTACCCACTGCGGGTTACAGTTGTTCTGAGAGTAATGGCAACGAAGGCATACTCCTCACTTTTCCATAGCTTTAGAAGTGGAAACTAACAACCGGAGGTAATTTAGAATCATACTCAGTTCACTTTTTGAAGTAGGGATCTTACTTCTCAGTAAGGGATGCAACATATCCTACGCCATACCGACGGGGCTATCAATAGATTGTGTAAATGGTAAATTTTATACATACGCTTTCACTGTCTTGCAGAGGTGTAAAACCTCCCTCTAACATGTCCATCCGTTTGCCGTGAGTGGCAACTTGTAAAGCTTGGTGACAAAATTCTGATGGCTGAATTGTCCATGACCCGGCAACTGCACTGGTCAAATGGCTTGCAACACACCACTTTGGCCCTAGACGGCCGATCAGAGAGGCTCGATTCTGGTTATGTCAATCCCTAGAGGCCTATTTTTGAAATTGCTCTGGTGGCAAATAAGTACCAACCCTATTTTATCTTAAAGGAGCTGGGTGGTGGCTGAGAGTCAACTGCGCTGAGATAGCAATACTTGAAACCATTTAAATAATGCGAAAAAAATATTAATATTAGATAGAATTATTGGTTTTTGCGATACTTGAAAACATTCAACTGTGTGTAAACAATTGATTAGTGTTAAATAGAATTGTTAGTATTATATTGCAATACTTGAAACCATTAAACTGTGTGCAAATAAATAATTCATATTAAATAGAATCATTCGTGTTAGTAACAATCGAAAACATTCTATAATTGATTAATGTTAAACAAGTTTAAGACGAACAAAACTAGTGGAACACTGTTTGAGAAGCTAGGACGTGCTTCTATGGACCCCTACACATGGACATGTCATCAAGAACTTATTTACATCAGCTCTGAGGGGACACAAGATTTAGTTTGAAAGAGAGATGGTTGAAAGAGACGGATGGAGTGAGAGTCAAGGAAATCCGTGCTGTCAGCGCGATTTGATGACGAGCGATATTTGAAACTATTCAAACTGTGTGCAAACAAATGAGCTTTTTTTTAACTCGTTTAAGAATAAAGATATCTACAAACTATTCGTTAACAAATCATATATATGTATTAATTGAATGTGGGGTTAAATAACACACAAGGGTTGGTATGCCATAAATAACTCCAAACCAATACACTCTCTCTCATCTTTCCGCCTTGTAATTGTAATTAAATATATTTATCTAAATGCATGTCTATTTTTAAAAAAATTATTTTTTTATTCCTGGTGCATTGTTTTATTTTCGTGACGCGCCTAACAAAATTTAAAATAATCCAAGAATATTCCGCAGATTGTGTGAAAACAATAATGAACTGAATGTTTAGAGGAGAGAGAGTGGGGGGGGGAACAGTGGAAGATAGAACTAGAAAGAAAGAAAGAAAGAAAGAAAGAAAGAAAGGAGGGAAAGTTTTGTTGCTTGGGTTTTATGGCATATCACACTTTGTATGTTATTTAACGCCAAATCCACTTTTGTGCAAATTTGTTCTATTTAAAACAGGTCAGTTTAGCCTGAGTACACAGTTTGCCAAAAACATTTCTATTTAAAGCTATTCAATTTATTTAAACAGTTCTAATTCAGCTAATTCAGTTTACTATAAGTATAGATTTTGGTTACACAGAGTTAAATGTCAAAATAGTTCTATAATAAATAATTCAGTTTAGTGGAAGTAGAGTTTCAAAGTCAAAAACAGTTCCATTTCAAATAATTCAGTTTTGTATAAGCACGCAATTTAAGTGTAAGTACAGTTTAATTGTCAAAAACATTTCTATTTCAAGCTATTCAGTTTAGTCAAGCAGTTCTAATTCAAACAATTGAGTATGCAGTTAGTTCTATTTAACCCATCGATACAGCCCTATCAGGTGCTACCATTCCGGGCCAGAGTGAACCTGGGAGCAATGGCAATGAAGGGGTACTCCACATTCCCCAAAGCCCCAGCATCATGGGAACCTTAATATCAGATTGTTTAGTGTCATATCCAAGACACTCATTGCGATGGGGTTTTACCCCTCTGCAGAGGTGCAGTCGGTGTATTCAACAGCCCCAGCCGACCGGGCAAAAGAAAGAAAGAAAGGCGACAAATAAAAGAAAGAAAGAAAGAAAGAAAAGAAAGAAAAGAAAGGAAAACAGAAATTAAGCAGAAAATTAAAATAAAGAAAAAGGAATAGAGAAAAACAAGAAAAAGATGAATAAGAAAGAAAGAAAGAAAGAAAGAAAGAAAGAAAGAAAGAAAGAAAGAAAGAAAGAAAGAAAGAAAATAAACTTAAAAGAAAAAGAACGAAAAAAAAAATAAAAGAAAGATTGACAGAAAGAAAAAAATAAATAAAAAGTAGAAAGAAAGAAAATTAAAGAAAGATAAAAAGTAGAAAGAAATGAAAAAACTTATCGTAAAAAAACGGAAATAAAGTATGAATAAATTAATAAAAAATATCTTTCCTTTCTATCTATCTATCTATCTATCTATCTAGACATAGATAGATAGATAGATAGATAGATAGATAGATAGAAAAGGTAATTAAAAAGAATAAAAGAAATGGAAATAGAATGTCTGAAAACGCGAAAAAATGGAGACTTGATGAAAAAAAGAAGATGCAATTAAAAAAAAAGGCATTGTAATTCTTTTAAGAAGCCTTTAACCTCTTCGAATCGCATTGACCAATAAACAGATTGGGGGGGGGGGATCGTTTTGATTTATATCTTCAAATCGTACAAATACCATTTATTTCACATGATACACCAAGCAAGAAGAATACTAAATATTCCGAAAATGTACTGAAATGCCTGCTCATATAACTTTCGCTAAAAGTTTAATGAAGAACCCCACAGCTCTAAAGTCATGCGATATTTCTTGATCAAACAACGAGTTACTTTTATGTGAATTTAAAGACTTGACCCCAACTTCTAAGGCCATTAATATTTTTCCAATTGAGAAAGAACGCACATGCGCACTCGCGCTTATTTAAATAAGTGGAGGGGAGAAGGTTTTATATGACCTAGTTTCTCAACTTGCACACACACACACACACACACACACACACACACACACACATATAGATAGATAGATTGATAGTGAGTGAGTGAGTGAGAGAGAGAGAGAGAGAGAAAGAAATGGCAAGAGAGAGAGAGAGAGAGAGAGAGGGTGAGAGAGAGAGGGAGGGAAGGCGAGAGATAATGACATTTTTTTACTGACAAAATATTGAAATAAAATGTTGAACTTTTGTATTCCTTTGAAGTCTATGTACTTGATAGCATGTAACAGCCTAACACTTCGACCTATAAGTACTTTTTTTTTTTACCTAAGTGCTTTATAAACTTTTATCTATCTGTCTATTTATTTATTTATTTATTAGCATCATTTCACGAATTTTTTACACCAGTTGTAATTGGTCCTTTTTTTCTTTTTTACTGAAGTCTGATTGACAGCAAGTCTCTTCAGATCTACTGTGTTCTTCTAAATATTCTAGTCTGGATGGCCTTGATTCTTCTTTTTCACCAACTCGTAACCCTTAATATCTCCGCGGTGCAGTAGGAGGAAATACTACTCTACATCAAACCGTTTACTATGAAACTTTGAACTCCATTGCTCCCGGCAGGTCTTCAAAACAACATCTCGTGTTCCGTACAGAGATGATGAAGCTAAGTCTGACACGTGGTCAAATTAGAGGAGTAATTTTTGAAGATCGAACTTATGAACTGCTATCAATCTCCATTTTCCCCCTGGTCTTCAACAACATCCCAACAACAACTGGTGTGGGGCTTAATAATGCTTGTTTGCTGTTATTATTCCCGTGGTTCGTGGGTTGTTGGTGGTTATCCGTTTCGGTTTGGTTAATTACCGGGTTCTATGAGATGACTTTATCATATTTAGGGCAGGATGTGACACAAGGTCAATTTTTTCAGAGAGGTTTAACAGGTTTGAATTCAGAGTTTTCCTTCTCCTATACTAGTTGCCTCACCAAGGCTGAAGAACCTAGTCTGCCCTACTATTTACCCATAGCTGGAGGGAGAATAATTGGATTCATACCTTTCCCAAGGGTATTAGTGCTATGTGAAATGCAATCAGTCTCGTCCAGGATTTGAACTCGTGTCGCCGTGTCCATTTCCTAGGACGGTAACCATTACACCACGGGCACCTCCTAAGATGAGATGACTTTATAGATTTTGGTATTTGTCTAGATGGTTTCTCTTATTACCCAATTAATTTGTTCTCTTATGGTTAGCGGGAGCTGTAATTGAACGTGTAGCTGAAAGAACTTCGTATGTTTGGCGCGTAAATTATTTTGACCGTTGGTCTCGTCATATATTTTCACCAATGAGGATAACGAATCCCATTCGGCCCGGATGGCTTTTCCGGGCATATCGAATTCAGTGAAAACCCGCCAAACTATCTCTTCCTCAAAATCTTTCGAGCTGGACGGACGTATTTCTGTCCGCTCCCTTATCATCAGGAACTCACCACCATGAGGATAGAGCCGTTCCCATTTGCAAATGAACTAGACGTATTAATTCCGTCTCTGACAATTCAGCTACTTCATTCCCAGACAAGCTTTTCTGGAGACCTTCATACTTTTCTCCTACAGCAAACAGGGCCACGCATCATAGCTGAATATTTCATTCCTGATCTACTGTCTAATTCATGGAGCTTTGGGTCTACACTTCTAGACTCAGGGTTCCACCGATGAATACGAATTAGATGAATTAATTCCGCCTCTGACAATTCAGCAACTTCGTTCCTGGACAACCTTTAAGGAGACAGCGATTACTTCAATCCCACAGCAACCAGGGTCACACATCTACGGCTGAACATTCACTCCTGTTCTAAAATCAGCAACTCAATATTTGCCATGTCTACAGCGACGCATATAACGCTCCGACATTTAGCTGCTGTAATTCTTTCTCAACTCGATAACTATTTCTTCCTTCTTACGAGGCTTGCAGCATAAAGGTACCCTTTATTCTGGCTGCCATTAAACCTTCAGGAAAACCTTTCGATATCTCGTTCCGATTCATTTATTTTCCTTTAATTATAAAGTGAAGGTACCCGTTTCACCTTTCCGTTATAAACTTAAAATGAAAAAAAAAAAAAAAAGGCCAAGACAAGGATACTTTAAAACTTTGCCTTTATTCTACAGGTTGACAACTATTCGGGGTGAAAAATTTCTCCTCCAGCCAAGAAAAGCTGTGTGTCCAATAGGAAGGTGTAAAGAGAAAAGGGTTGAAAGTTTCTTTTTTTGACGCCAGGAAACCCGTCTTTTTCAGGCATGCGCAGATGGCACTTCCTGAGGGCTCCTGGGAAATTATTATTTTTTGCATTTGTTTATATTATCAATTAATTAATTAATTAATTTTATTCAATCCTGCATATCACTGTCACCTTCATGTTTCACAATTTTCTCCGTTCTCTGGTAAGATCCAGGTATTTCTCAAGGTTTTCGCATTCTTTCATTGTCACTATGGTCCACAGGAATGAGAAAATTCATTTGGTAACGAGTCCTTTTTTTCGGTTTCAGTTTCTTTATTTAAGGCATATCAACCTTTGTAGGTTATTTAATGCCAAAGCTATTCTCCTAGAAGAACAGTAGTGGTACTATTTAAACCATAGCTGCGAGGATAAGAGGGTTCATACCTTTCCCAAAGGTATTTGTCTGAAAATGAACGTAATAGCGTGACTAGAGTACGAACTCGCTTACTACAATTCCGCGTTCCATCGCGTTAACCATTACACCAGGAGGACACCCCAAGTCCTTTGTTATTGTTATTTTACTCCGTGTGAGTTTTTCACTCCAGGTTTAACTAGAATCGGATTATTATTATTATTATTATACTCGTTGAAAGTTTTTTTCCCGCCAGTTTTAGCAGGTGTCTTTCATTGGAATCCAAGTGTCATTGAGTCTCTTCAGATCTCTTGGATTCTTCTAAATATTCTAACCGATTTTAAAAGGTCTAGACGGTCTTGGTTCTTATTCTTATTCTACCATTCCTCCAATCTGTATTCAATTGATATTTCCGTCACTTTCATGTTCCATAGCTTGTTGGGTTTTTTGTTTGCTCTCTAGCAATATTCAAGTGTTCCTTATTTTTTAGCTTTCTTTTATTTTCACTCAATGGTCCGTCGAAACGGCAAAATCCACAAGATGACAAGTTCTTTTTTTCTTGTTGATCAACACTAAGTTTCCAGGTCTGGTCGTCTGGCAGAAATTTGGTGACCCGTTTGTATCTCAAAATCCAAGAGAATTTTATTTGTCTCTTTTACTTGAACAAATTTTAGTTTGTACATATACCATTTGGTTTTATGACCAAATTTTAATTTCTTGCACAATTCTCCGTGGATTACCTTTCCCGCCCAGTCATGCTTACTCTTGAATTTCTTTTGTACCAGTTTGTTGTATTTGCTCATGTGATTAACCTACACTTGTCATTCTTCAGCGTATAAAACATTTACTTTGAAATAATTAATTCTTATGGCATCATTTTGTGTTACTGTTTATAGAGATTTAGTTTCTCTTTTAAGGTTTTTCCTACTTAGCCATATCCCAGTTATCACTAGGACAAGTATCTATACAGTTTATCACTTGAAGTATCTATACAGTTGTTTCAATCACTTGCTGCAGTAATTAGTCTTTCAATGATCTTTTTCTTTTGCCTATTCTTCGAATCTCTGAATCGATGAATCCACGTAATCCTCAATCCTCTTCCTCCTTTTTTCTTGACTCACAATATCTGTCTAGTCTATGTCATCCCTCAGCCGTAAGATCTTGGGCATTGTCATCTATTTCTTTGTTCTGTGGATTATCAGAGTGCTCCCTCATCCATTTTCAGAAGGGTCCTAAGAATCATACAAAAAGAGATAAAACCAGATAATTATTCCGTTGATAAGATTTTTGCTGCAGCGTTTGGTTTTTAGAAGATTTTTTGGTATTGCGTTTTTAGATTTTTTTTTTTCATCGGTTTGCAAAGTGGTGTCATCTTCTTATCTTCCTAGACATTAGTAGTGTAGCGTTACAGCATTACTTAAGAGGATCTAATGATACCCCAGAAACTATCTGCTAAAGAGGCTTATCCTTACCAACAAAAAGAAGTCAAATACAAAACACTTCCGTTTGCTTTGTATGTGCGAAATTTATTTGTTGTGGGAACCCGTTTTAAGCAGTCAAACCAAAATAGAGATCGAGAGAAAGAATGTTTTGCCAGCAAAGGGGATACAGATTGTGTCCAGGCGAGAAATGAAAGAGAGGCAACTGACGACTTTTATTATTTTTCTACTCACCGGCTTTTTTGTACGTACGTGATTGGTCCATGGGACTGCTGCCTTTGTCGTCCACCTTCTTATCTCCCTCCTTCTGTTAGAATTCGTCCTTATATATGTGTATCCCTAAAATTATTGATTACGCAATCAGTCTTCCTAATATGACACGTAAATGCAAAGTCACAAATATCAGCTGATTCTAAACAATTGTTTATCTTTGAATATTTTCCATTCCAAATATTTCCCCAACATTACGAATTCGAAAATGAAAGTTTATTACAGTATGTTTTACATTCCTAAGTATAAACTTATAGATAAAATACCTGTAGTAGTTTTGCAATCCTAGATTACAATTGAAATTTTGCAATTCGGGTTTAAATTCAAATTATTACCACTCCAGGACATAGTTGACCGGGGAGTAATGATAATGAAGGTGTACACCGCAATTCCCAAAGCTCCAGGACTGGAGCCTCACCATCGGGTGCTGTTTAGAGTCATACAGGACACTCATTGAGGGCGTCTTATCTCTCTGGCGAGAAGTAGTCTGCGTATTCTACAGCCCCAGGCCACTGGACTTAGTTTTTATAAGGCTTTCTATTTAGTTTTCATTTTTGACAAATATCTTAATACACATATGAAGAGGTTTATATTTTCTTGTAAATTTGTTGCCTCTTGGGCATTTCCTTAGCATATAATAAGGTGGCGAAATTTAGTCGGCCTGAAAGGTGACTCTTTAGATTTTAGTTTCTTTTAGGGTTTTTTTTTTCCTGCTGTTAGTTTCATTTTCTAGTTTACTATGGCTTTCGTGATTTTTTGTGATTTATCGATCCTACGGCTACACTATTCCGCCTTATTTTTACCTCCTTGGGAATATGCAGGTCTCTATATATGATAAGACGTCTTTTCCTCTTGTTTACTTGCGCCATCTTTTCTATTCTTGCGAAAATATAAAATGGTGTTCAGGTGAGTAATATATCTCTTTTCTCATCTGTGTAATGAGGATATTCCGCATCAGAGGTAAACATGTAATCAGTCTGTAGTTGCTTGGACTGGTTGCTTTTTTGTGGAGGTGGCAGGTTTCTGTATCAGGTAACTTTTCCACTCGTCATCCATCCTGATCTTCTTCCTTCTCATTAACATTTACTCAGTTCTCGTGATAATCTGTCGTGAATGAATGTGAATTTTTAAAACAAGAATCTATGTATCCCTTTATACTTGCTATCTTTTAATTTGATTCTTTTTTTAGTGTTACCTTAGTGACATCATGCGTATTTTCAGCCTTCAGCCTTTCTTTGATTTCTTACAATTATTTTTGCATATTATTTATCCATTCGGCCATTCTTTTCTGTTTCTGTTCTCATATCTTGCTCTAGAAATGTTTGGTTTCCTTTGCATCCAGTCGCTGATTTTTATGCTTTTGCTACTGACTAATTGGTAAAATTCTCTTTCGTTATTTTATTTTGATTGTATTGTTGGATTCTGTTCTGGTATCTTTTAAGTCACCCTTCCTTCGCTAATATTTTCTTGGTTTATTTCTTCCAGTTTTCTTTGATATTAATGTTGTTGGTTTTTTTTTTTTCGGTCTTTTCCTTCCATTATGTCTTTGTGCATTTTTCTTTCCGTTGTTCTGCTGCATGTTCTCGTAGCTTTTTTATTTGTTCTTCTAGCCACATTTCCCCATCTAGTTTTTGTATCTTTTTTCAGTGTTCCTTTGCAGACAACCAATTTTATCATTGATTAATTTTACTCGTGCCTAAATTAAATCGTTCCATTCGGTAATATACATTCGGAGATTTTTTTTAAATAATTTGTTTCCTTTTTTTAGTTTATGAATTGACTTTTTTTAGTCTTGGTTCCTTAGGGATGATAATGGCTTCTCTTTGGTCATGATTTTTTAAAATTAATTCTACGTTGTTTCTTTCATCGTGTATTAACATTGATGTTGTGGTACTGGTGGGTTCTATGATGTTTTGTATTTCAGTTCCTTTGGGGAACTCTTCACGACTTACCTGCCCACATAATTCCAGTATCACGTGGTCAGAAAACCAGCCTTTCTTTAAACTCACCCTTGGTTGATCGGGTGAACGTTCTCTGGCACTGAAATCACCGAAGAAAATTAATTTGTTATTAGATTGCTGATCAAGCTGCTCATAAAAATTGTCCTTGATTTCTTATGGTAAATCAAGCGTGAGGTACAATAACGTTATAGTTAGTTTAAAAAGTTGAGGTGACGAAAAGGTTGCCAAGCTGACAAAATGATGAGAGAACTGTTCTGAATATCTGGGAAGTGAGTAACGATGTTGGTTCTTTAAAATGTTGAGGAGACAGTGATGAACGATACGTCATTGTCACTTGATCTTGCTGATGACTGACCAGATAAGCACGTTGTTACAAATCCCCTCAAGTCCCTTCCACCGAAAACAAACAAACAAAAAACAAATAAAACATGTTTATTCTGGATATAACAGATTCTTTTTCGATTGACTTCATAAATAGTTAGCTGGGGCTGTAGAACATGTCGAGTGCATCTTTGTGAAACTCGCCCACAACGAGTGTCCTGAATATGACACTAAAACATCTGATGGTGAGGCATAATTCCTGGAGCTCTGGAGAATAGGGGTACCCCTTTATTGCCATTACTCCCAGTTTCATTGTGATCCGAAATGTTTGGGTTCCATCTATGAGTTAAGTAGAAATATTTAACGATTTTCTGTACTTGGAAACATTTAACTGTGTGTAAATGAATAATGATGAATAGAATCATTTGTGTTAAACAGGAATACTTAAAATCGTTTAACTGTGTACAAACGGAACTATTCGTGTTAGATAGCAATAATTGACACCATTTAACTTTGTCCAAACAAATAAGCTCTGGCTGGTTTGATAATAATATTGCTGAGAAGCGGTTCGTTTACAAATCAAAAAGTGTGTCTCAATATACATGGGACCCATGTGACTGCTAATGACTCTACAAATAATAACGTTGTGTTCTTTTTTGTTTCCGATTGGAAAACAGTATGCTGTAAAAACTATTAATCCTCGATCCCAATGCCTTGGACAAGAGAGGAAAAATGTTTTGTGTCACTATTTATTTAGAAGCAAAATCGTTCAAAACTGTCTCAAAGTAGATGCAAACAATTGATATGATAATGATTTATTACTGAGACGAGAAACTCAAAAAAAGATTGCATGTCCTAGAAGCTGATATAATAACCGCTCGGACAGGATATGACACAGGGTCAATTCATAAGCGGAGTTTAACAGGTTTGAATTCAAAGTTTTCCTTCTCCTAGACTAATTGCCT
Organism: Sepioteuthis lessoniana; assembly: GCA_963585895.1. Classification (NCBI taxonomy): domain Eukaryota; kingdom Metazoa; phylum Mollusca; class Cephalopoda; order Myopsida; family Loliginidae; genus Sepioteuthis; species Sepioteuthis lessoniana. The sequence continues at coordinate 71,119,853 of OY757936.1, forward strand.
CACCGAGGCTGAAGAATTAGTCTGCCCTACTATTGACCCATTGCCGGAGGGAGAATAATTGGATTCATACCTTTCCCAAGGGTAATAGTGCTATGTGAAATGCAATCAGTCTCATCCAGGATTTGAACTCGTGTCGCCGTGTCCATTTCCTACGACGATAACCATTACACCACAGGCACCTGATATAATAATCTGATATAATAACAATTAAAAAATATTGATTTGATGTTTCGAGCTCAAATGATACATTTTTTACAGGACGTGTTCCAAATAAACCGCCATTGTGCTTGTCTCAGTAATAAATTGTTATCATATTAATGGGTTGCATCTATTTTGAGACATCATGTACATAACATATATATTTCATATATATTTATAAAAAGGATTTGGCATTGAATAACCTACGGTAGTTGTCATAAAGCACAAATAATCAGCCGCTTATGAAGAGGATGATGTGAGGTGGTTTTCATTCAGTCGATAGAGAAACGATTTATTTTTTTTATCTCCCAGTCGGTGGATCTGAGAATACGTCAACAATTGAGTCTCCTCCCCAAATGAGATGTTATAGTTAAACTGAATTTGGTGGTGTGTTGCCTGTTCTGGAGCTCTATGACATTGTGAGTCAACATTGCCGTTACTCACTTGCACAGATGTAACTGGTTTCATTTTAGCGATTCTTTTTTTTTTTTAATTGTTCCTTTTTGATACGTAGGGTTTCAAATAATCAACAATGATCCCGACTAAAAGACTGAACAGCTCTATATGACCCACTGATATGACCCTAACAGGCCTTACCAATCCAAGAGTGGGACTGTGAGGAATATTAATGAAGAGGTATTCTATGTTTCCCAAACTACATTGCGGGAACCTCATCATCAAATCCAGTTTAATATCATACCCAGGATACGAAATAGTTTCAAGTATTGCTATCTAATCCAAAAAATTCTCGATTAGCTATCGATCATATGGAAGTCTGACTTGACTGATAAAATGAAACGCAGTTTCTTCCAAGCAGCGGTCGTATCGATACTGCTGTATGGATGCACAACTTGGACGCTAACAAAACGGCTGGAGAAAAAGCTAGATGGCAATTACACATGAATGCTGCGAGCAATATTGAACAAGTCCTGGCGGCAACACTCCACAAAGCACCAATTATACGGCCACCTACCTCCCATCACGAACCAGACATACAGGACACTGCTGGAGAAGCAGGGACGAGCTCATAAGTGATGTACTCCAATGGACCCCCACATATGGCCGAGCAAAAGCTGGACGACCAGCTCGAACATACATACAGCGCTCTGTGAGGATACGGGATGTAGCCCGGAAGACCTGCCTGCGGCGATGAACGATAGGGAGAAGTGGCGAGAGAGGGTCAGGGATATCCGTGCTAGCGGCACGACATGATGATGATGATGATGATGATTTGTTTGCACAAAGTTAAATGGTTTCAAGTAACTGATTGAATAGTTCTATCTGACCCATAAATACTGCCACTCCTATTCAGAGTGAACCTGAGAGTAATGGCAATGAAGGGTACTCCACACTACCCAGAACTGCAGAACTGGAATCTCACCACCAGATACAATTTAGTCTCATATAGAGAAAACTTATTTTAGGGTAGGTGAGAGCTCTTCTTTACAGGGGATACAATCTGAGTATTCTAAACCCTGTTGATGGGACAATTAGTTTGTGACTCAGGACTAAAATCATTAGGCACCCGGTGAGAATCGAACTCACGGATAATGACCTGCTAATCTTGCTTGTTAAGCATTTTACTGACTTCTTATATGGCCAACGGGGTAGACTAAATACGTATTTGTGTGGGTCATCGATTGACGTTCAGACTCACAACGGTAGTAATGGTTTGTGAAGCTATCTTTCTAATCACTGCTCCACGATGTTGTGCTCCAAAAAGATGTTCCGAAACGGAGCTAATTGGGTTTGCGAATCAAGACCCATCAGTATCTTCCATTGAAAAAGTAGGTTCTGACATTTAAACCTACGACCGCTTTTGTCGATGCACCGGGTCACCATGCAACCCAACCCGCGTGACCTTTATGTTGACCCGGTGCCCATGCTGTAAACATTTCAGGACATTAACAGAAGAAGGGGTTGGGGGTGAGGCCAAACGAGGATTCTGGTTTATTGCTGATATTAGAGGTGGGAAGGTGGGGCGAATAGCAACAAAAGTTGGTTTAGTTAAAAAAAGAAATAAGAAAAATAAAAAAATACAGCTTACATTCTCTAGCCTGTACCGTTCTTGCTTGTGCAAAAAAAAAAAAAAAAATGATAGCCTGGGAGAATTTGACAGTTCTGCGGAGTATGCAAAGAACTTTATCATATTAAGTATATAAATATAATGCCCTTGGTGCAATGGTTATTGTCGTAGGAAATGGACATTGCGAAGCGAGTTCAAATCCTGGACGAGGCTGCTTGCATTTCACATAGCGCTAATACTTTTTGGGAAGGTATGAATCCAATTCAGGTCTTCTCGACAACATCCTGTGTCCGTACAGAGCTTTTAAAGACATGTTCTACTTGGTCGTCCAACACTTGCTCGTCCGTGTGATGGGGTCCGTAGGAAAACGTCGCTTATGAGTTCGTTCTTACTTCTGCAGCAGTGTCGCGCACGTCTGGTTGGTCTTATTTGGATAATTTTCGAGATGAGAGGAAACTGGCTGTACAGCGGCTGTTTTGTGGGATGTTGCTTCCTGGATTTGTTCAATATGTTGCATAGCCGTATAATACATATACAAAATATACATGCTGAAACATAGTCAACACAATAATGACGAACGAACACACTTCTTTAGAAAAATATACCTCTCACTTTATTCGAAATGGTTGCGAAAGGGTTACGAAAGGTTTACGTGTGAGAGGTGAATTGGAGACTGAAAAAACTGCAACATATTGACCCCCCAGTTCCTTTGTCTTTAGCAGCATTTCTTTCTCGTTCTGCTCAATCGGGGGTCCTGAAGGTCAATAGCCCTCTGCTGGATGCTGGTTCTCTCTACAGCATCTTATCTCCAACTTACTGACTCCAACTAACTGAACCTGTCTGTCGCACCGGGTTATATAATTGTTTGATGTTCACCTGCTTCCTGTTAACGTCGCATCTGCTCCCAATTCAATCCGTCCACAGTCAAGGTTATCATATTTACCAACCCCTCCGCTCGGGCAGGATATGACACAAGGTCAATTTTTAAGCGGAGTTTTAACAGGTTTTAATTCAGAGTTTTCCTTCTCCTAGACTAGTTGCCACAGTCAAGGTTATACCCTGATATCTTCGACCGGACACACCTGTTCCTTGATCGGCGTCTGGTTCGGAGGTCAATATGTTACAAATATAGCTCGTTGCATTGTTGTGCAATTGCCGTCAAGCTTTTTCCCCATACGATTGGTCAACGTACATTTGGTTTGGTTTGGTTTGGTTTTATGGCATATCAACCTATTTAGGTTATTTAACGCCAAATCAATTTTTATGTAAATAATCTGTTCTATTGAAAACAGTTCAGTTTAGCATAAGTACACAGTTTAATTGTCAAAAACATTTCCATTTCAAACTATTTAAGCAGTTATGTGTAATAATTCGGTTAAGTGTAAATACAGTTTTCAATGTCGAAAAACAGTTCTATTTGAAATAATTCAGTTAAGCATAAGCACTCGGTTTAAGTGTAAGTACGGTTGAATTGTCAAAAACGTTTCTATTTCAAGCTATTCAGTTTACTCAATTCATTTTAGCATAAGTATGCTGTTAGTTCTATTTAACCCATATATAGGGCCCTATCAGGTGCTACGATGGCAATGAAGGGGTACTCCGCATTCCCCAAAGCTCCAGCACTGCTGGAACCTCACCATCAGATTGTTTAGTGTCATATCCAGGACACTCGTTATGGGGGGGGGGTCTTACCCCTCTGCAGAGGTGCTGTCAGTGTATTCTACAGCCCCAGCTGACTGGGCAATCAACGTACATTTGATGCATCCATACAGTAGTATGGACACGACCGCTGCTTGGAAAAAATCCCGTTTTATTTTATCAGATAGGTCTGACTTACATTTGACCGATAACCTATCGATAGCTTGTCCATGTCTTCGCTCGTCGCATATTAACGTTATTTTCTGTTGATGAGACGCTGCTCCTAAAGAACCACGTGGAGATGTCACCTCTTTGATTAAAGTACATGTACTCCGTTTTGTCTGCATTCACATGGACGCCAATACCACCTGCTGCCCGCGCCAGACTATGGAACAGGGATTCGACCTGAGCGGGTGCATTTGCCAGAAGCGCTATGTCATCAGCGTTGTCTGCGTCCACAATAGTTTGTGCGTGGCATCGTCTGCTTATTGCCTTTTTCAGTGTAAAGTTATTTTCTTTCGTTAAATCTATCGATGTTATAGTTTAACAATCCTTATCTATTTTAGAAAATCTTTAAGGAATGTCTCTGAGAATTATTCTTCCTTAAAGAATTTGTTGACAATAAAAAGGAAACAAATACTAGGGAATAGAATTGGTAAAAACTGGTTTTCTCCAGACAAAAAAAAAAAAGGAAAAAAAGACGAATGGTATCTAGGTGTTTATATCTGTACATTGTATGTCTGAACCTTTTAGAACAGTACTAGTACTATTTAAAACAGAGAATACACCTTCATTGCCATTACTCCCAGATCCACTCTGAGTCGGAGTTGTAGTACCTGATAGGGTCCTTTCTATTGGTCAAATAAATCTGTGCAAACAAATGACGGAAGTTAAATTAAATTGTTAGTGTTACATATCAACATAGCCGGCTCATTGGCCGAGAGTGTTCGCCACTAGTCCGGGAGACCTGGATTCAATCCCAGGTCGCGTCATACTAAAGACTTTAAAAATGGTACTTGATACCTCCTTGCTTAACTCTCAGCAATATAAGGTACGTATCAAGGGTAAAGTGGAGCAATTCAGTGAAAGAATTGGCGCCCTCCCCTACACCTCGGTGTAGTAGCTATCGAAAAGGGAGCCTTCTAGTCTCCCTCGACAACAGTCGCCAACTTTACTTACATATCAATAATGAATGAATAATGTTGAATAGAATTATAGGTGTTGAATAGAAATACTTGAAACCGTTTAACTGTGTGTAAAAATTGAATTATTGGTGTTACAAAACAATGCTTGGAACTATTTGACTGCGTGCAAATGAATGTAGTGTGTTAAGTCGGAATGCTTGAAACTATTTAACTATGTGCAAGCAATAGCAATACTTAATTGTGTGCAAATAAATTAGCACTAACTTTCTGAAAATGAAATTACCGACAAACTATTCACTTACAAATCATATGTATTGCTATTTAACTTTGTGCAGATAAATAACTGATGTTAAATTACAATGTTTGTGTTTCATAGCAATACTTGAATCCATTCAACTATGCGCAAACAAATAATTGATATTAAATAGAATTATTAGTGTTAAGAAATTTTTGAAACCATTTAACTAGGTGGAAACCATTGATTTTTGACTTGTTTAAATAAGATTAGGATTAAATAACCTTCAAATGTTGATATGTCATAAAACCCAACCAACTATCCCATATATATATATATATATATATATATATATATATATATATATATATATATGTGTGTGTGTGTGTGTGTGTGTGTGTGTGTGTGTGTGTGTGTGTGTGTGTGTGTGTGTGTAAAACACGCGCGTTGTATCGGCAATGTTATGAGTAATTACTAACAAGTCATACCCTTTTCTTCTAATGTATGGTGTTTCAAAAACGTAGTAATTCGTGTTTTTTTAAATTTTTATTTAATTTTCTTTTTTATTGAAAAAGGTTTATCTCCTTTAAAAGATGTTTTTATGTTGGTTCTGTTGCTGGCCTCCTTAGAAAGACTATCGTTCAACACACAAAAAAATGATTAAATAATATTATTTAGTTAAAACACTTTCTTTTTCACATATAATCAGTACAATTTATTTATTTATTCATTATTTCTACATTAATCAATTAAATATCAGTCTCCTGCTGTAAGTGGAAGAATTTAATCGACGGATGCCAATTTTAAACCTCTCAAAAAATGTTTAACTAGAATTTTTTTTCATTAGCCACATCCTTAAAATATTAAGCTAAAAACACGTATAAACCAAAAAATTTCTAGAAGAGCAATATTGTACCCTATTTTACTGTTTTTTGAATTTCAAAATAAGGCATCCCTACGAACAAATAAACCAAATGTTATAAAAAAAAATATACACAAAACAAAATCTAATTCTCCATTTACCTGCAACTTCATTAACAATTAAAAAAAAAATTTTCTTCACAAATTTGAGTAGAAAATCTCACGTAAAAGAAACCTTTACCTTAATTGCCTTCAAAACCGAAAATT
>OY757936.1:71128722-71183722 GCA_963585895.1 Sepioteuthis lessoniana
TGTGTGTGTGTGTGTGTGTGTGTGTGTGTGTGTGTGTGTGTGTGTGTGTTTATCCAACCACTGTGTCGCGTGCAGGATATGAAACGAGGTCGATTTTAAAGCCGAGTAGAGTTCGTTTAAATTCAGCTTTCCTTCTCCTAGACAGGTTATCATAGGTTTTTTTGCCCAACTATTTATCCGTATGTTTGGGGAAACAAACGGATTCATGCCTTTTCCAAAGATCTCATCACGGGTTGTCAATTACATCTCCTGTGACGACAACCGTTAAGATAAGTACGCCTCTCTTTCTCCCTTGAAACAGAAGTCGATGATTATATTGCTGCTTTCATTTTGAGACCGCTGAAAGATTCTAATTGTAATTTCAAGTCGTCCACACATCTTAATTCATTTGCAAATTGATCTGGAAATTGCTTTATTTTAGAAGTTGGGGCATTTTAAAAGTATTGCTCTAATAGAAATCTCAACTAGACGTACTGTTTTTGATAGCTTAAGATTATATATATATATATATATATATATATATATATATATATATATATATATTGTAAGGAGATGTGGATATAAAAATTGTTTTAAACTGTACTGCAGGATAAAGCATAAAATAAATTATTTTATTACTTAAATTTTCATGTATCAACTATATATATATATATATATATATATATATATATATATATATTTATATATATAAAGCATGTTTTGTTAAAAAATCACACTGATCTTTTAAAAATATGTTTTTTAATAGATTCTTATTTTGGTTCAATCTAATATTTAAAAAAATGTCAAATTTTTTTCTCGCCGAGAACTTTCCACGAATCATTGATTATTTTCAAGGATCTAATGAAAATGTTTTTTTTTATGGTATATCAACCATTGTTGGTTATTTAATGCCAAATCTTCTTCATTCATATTTATTAAATATATATGATTTGTAAACACATTTTGTTGAAAAAGTTTTTAATCGATCCTACGCTCATTCTTTTGTACACAAGTATTGTTATGTAACACTATCGATTCAGTTAAACGGCAGCCATTTGTTTACATACAGTTACATGATCAAACAATTCTATTTCTAACAATTCAATTTAGCTTAAGTCATTTGTTTGGACTCAATTTACATGTCAAACAATTCTATTTGACCCATAGATAGGGGCGTATCAGCTGCTACGACTCCGGGCCTGAGTGGACCTTGGTACTCCGCATACCCCAAAGCTCCAGCATTATTAGAGCCTCACCATCAGTTTATTTAGTATCATATCCTGTACACCCATTATGGCATATTAACCTTTGTTGGTTATTTAATGCCATATCCATTTTTTATATAAATAAACAGTTCTATTTTAACCAATTTAGTTTAGCATAAGTACACAATTTAATTGTCAAAAACACTTATATTTTAAGCAATTCAGTTTCGCCAAATAATTCTATCTCAAACGATTCAATTTTGTATTAGTAAAGTTTTCTTTACACACAATTAAATGTCAAAAACAGTTCTATTTCAAGCAATTTAGTTTAGCATAAGTACGCAGTTTAAATGTCAAAACAGCCCAATTTCAAGTAATTCCGTTTAGCATAAGTACACAGTTTAGTTCCATTTGGCTCATCGATAGGACCCTATCAGGTGCTACCACTTCGGGCTAGAGTGGACCTGGGAACGATGGCAATGAAAGGATACTCCGCAATTCCCAAAGCTCCAGCATTACTGGAACCATCAGATTGTTTAGTGTCATATCAATGACGATCGTTTGGGGCGGGTCTTACTACTCTGCAGAGAAGCAGTCGATGTATTCTACAGCCGCAGCCAACTGTGCAATATTAGAAGAGACAGTGTTTAGCGTTAGTAAGGCAACCAATGTATGAGAAGGAAAATTAACGCTGGTATGAAAAACTCACAAGTTGTAAAAGAATGATGATAATGATTAGTTTCCACAGTTATTTAGTTTAAAGTATTCCTATCAAATACTAATAATTTGCAAGTAATTATATGGTCTCGTGTAAGCAAGTAAAGTTGGCGACCTTAGTCGAGGGCGACCAGAAGGCTCCCTTTTGGATAGCTACTACACCGAAGTGTAGGAGAGGGCGAAACTCTTTTCTTGGATTGCTCCACTTTACCCTTGATACCTACCTTATATTGCTGAGAGTTAAGCAATTAGGTATCAAGTACCATTTTTAAAGTCTCTAGTATGACGCAATCTGGGATTGAACCCAGGTCTCCCAGACTATTGGCGAACACTCTAACCACGAGGCCAACAGGGATAAATAGAAGTAATTAACTGTGTGCAAATAAATAACTTATGATAATTTAATTTGTTAGTATTTTAATGTCATTACTTGGAACCATTTGATTGTGTGTAAACAAAGTTAAATACTAAAGAGAATTATTCATGTTACATAGGAATACATGAATCCATGTAACTGTGCACAAAATTAAATTATTGGTATTACATGAAACCATTTAACTGCGAGCAAACAAAACTATTAGAGAGCAATACTTGAAACTTCTTCAATGTGCAAATAAATGATTGATAATAAATAGAATTATTTGTATTTGATAGAAATACTTGAAACCATTTAACTGTCTACCAACAAAAGTGTTCTGAATCGTTCAGAAATGTTGTTAAAAACTATTCGTTTTGAAATCATAGATATTTGATATATATGTATGAAAAGTGTTGGACATTAAATAGTTCACAAGGGTTAATATGCCATAAAATTCAACCAAGCAACCTAATACAAAAAAAAATTCAGTCTTTTAGTTTTAAGTCTTCCAATCTAATATAAATACTTTGCGCACAGTTATATGGTTTTAATATTTGGTTGGTCTTGGATAATCTGATGCTTTAAAACGAGGGAACTGCGTAATTATTTCTTTTTAAAATGGTAATTTTCTTGCCCACAGCTATATGGTTTCAATTAACTAATAAGAATCCATAGTAAGCAATCAGTCCAGTTGGCTGGGACTGCAGAATACACCGACTGCATCTCTGTAGATGAGTAAGACCTCCCCTCAAAAAGAAGTATCCTCGATATGACATCAAATAATCTGATGGTGAGGCTCCAGTATTGCCGGAGCTTTGAAGAATCCAGAGAACCCTTTTATTGTCATCGTTCCCGGATCCACCCTCGCTCGGATTGGTAGCACCTGATAGAGTCCTTTCTATGGATCAAATAGAACTGTTTGACATTTAAACTGTTTCCAAACAAATGAGTTCTGCTAAATTGAATTGGGGGAATGTCCTCGTGGTGTAATTGTAAAAGCGATGGACTACAGAATCGTAGTAAGCGAGTTCGTACTCCAGTCGCGCTATTACGTTCACTTTCGGGCAAATACCCTTGGAAAAGGTATGAACCCCCTTATCCTCCCAGTTGTGGGTTAAATAGTACCACTACTGTTCTTCTAGGAGAATGGCTTTGGCATTAAACAACATACAAAGGTTGATATGCCATTAAACAAAGAAACCAAACTAAACCAAACCAAACCAAACCTAAATTGAATTGTAAGAAATAGAACTGTTTGACAATTAAACTGAGTGTATAGAAAAATGTGTTTACAAATCATATATTTAATATATATGCATAAACAAGATTTTACATTAAATAATGTACAATGGTTGATTTACCATAAAACCAAACAAACCCAAACCAAACCAACCCAACCCAACCCAAACCAAACTAAACCAACCCAACCCAAAACCAAACCAAACCAACCCAACCCAAACCAACCCAACCCAACCCAACCCAAACCAACCCAACCCAACCCAACCCAAACCAAACCAACCCAACCCAACCCAAACCAAACCATTTGTAAGCAATTATAACTTTAAGTAGATATTCTTCCTATGGTAAAATTCTACCCGTGTACCCCTTCAAGTTCACCACGGAAAAAAATTTCCGGTAGTTTTCCTTTTCGTGATTTGAATTAATTAGATCCTCAAACTTAACCGCAATTTTTTATTTTATTTTATTTTTAGTTTGTAAAAAAAAAGAAAAAATTATTTTAAATTTCTAAGTGTTAGGGGTCACTTTCACATCATTTTATCAAAATGTAGAATGATCCCCAATTTCCGGAACGGTTAGCTTTGGAAAAGCCCAATAACCAGACTGGTTAAATTATTTTATCTTATTTATTTATCTATTTATTTTTACTTCCGGTGGGGTTTTCCTTTCCTTTGAGTTTTGTTCTACATGGAATTAGAATTTGTACGTGAACCACCCGCTTTTGTAAAGTGTTATATATATTTCGAAAAAAAAGTCGAGGTGAATTTGAGAATTTTATTCGTTCAAATGATACACAAAGAAAAAGAAAGAAAATTGTGGAAAAACTCTTTCCCCTGTCAAATTGAATTCTTTACCCTTATGCAGTCGAATGGGATCACCTACAGACTAAAACCGTTCATGCAAATAATTTAGAGGCATGAGATCAAGTATTCTTATTGAATACGAATAATCTTTATACAGAGCTATTTGACACATATAGGACTCTGACTAACACTAACACTCCGAATGAAGGTGGAACTGGGAGTAATGGCAATGAATAGGTACCCAAAACTGGAACCTCATCAACAGATGCAGTTTAGGACACTCCGTTTTGGTGAGAGTGCTCTTATTCTTCTGCTGAGGATACAATCAGCATCTTCTAAGCCCTACCCAATATTGTTTCAAGTATTCCTATCTAATACTAATAATTTGCTCATAATGGTTTCATATTAAAATTATAATCGTTTCTAAATAACTGTCGCTTAATACAAATGATTTGCACGTCCTTATATGATTTCAAGTATTCCTATTCAATACTTATAACTATCAAACAGATCTATTTACTTAGTACATGGTGCAAAAGTAAAATATGCAATAATTTTTAAAACATTTTTTAAAAAATCTGATCGGTTCAAATTCTGGTGAAAAAACGCGCCTGGCCCAGCGGTTAGAGTGTTCGCCAATGGCCCGGGAGACCTGGGTTCAATCCCAGGTCGAGTCATACCAAAGACTTTAAAAATGGTACTTGATACCACCTTGCTTAACACTCAGCATTATAAGGTACGGTTCAAGGGTAAAGTGGAGCAATCCTGGGAATGGAGTAGCGCCCTCCCCTACACCTTGGTGTAGTAGCTATCGAAAAGGAAGCCTTCGGGTCACCCTCGACTATGGTCGCTAACTTTACTTTTTTTTTACTTTATTTTTAGATCAAAATTCAGCCCAATATGAGTGAGCAAGAAAAGAAACGACCAAGAATCTATGATTTGCTTAACGCCAAAACCAAGCCAAACTTTCTTTGTCTACCGTTTACAAAACAAAGAAAAGTATTTTTTTTTAACGGGAAAAGATGGAGTCGAGGATTGAACAAAAAACAAAAAGGAATGCTTTTTAACTGCTCTCGCGCACCTGCGATTGAAATGGACACCACAACGTCAATAAGAAAACACGCTTATGAATTGAAAGTCTACGAGAAAACTGTGAGGATAGCAAATAAACAAGATTTAAGCCCAGACCTTAACACCTTTAATTACGCTAAAGGGGAAGTTTTATAAACAAACAAACAAAAAAACAACAAAAAAACAAAAACAACAGCAATAAAAAAAAAACAAAAACAATGCATCTTCCATTCCAAATATTGGTTCGATTAAGACTGTTATTGAGGAGGAATGGAATGAAATGTCTGAAGAATTTATTTTGAAGGCATGCGAGTCATTTCGAAGGCAGGTTGATACAATAATTGAAAAAAAATATGGCGGCCATATTGAGTAAATGTTCTGTTTTGTGTCTATTTTCTAATTTTGTTGTTTATTTTTAAAATTAAAATTAATCTTGTTTTATAATCGAGTCATTTATCATTATACTAGAATATTCCTAATTTTGCTTCCGCACCCTGTAGATGAGACTTTGACAGGTACAACAACTATGAATAGATCGGGTTGTAATAGCAATGAAAAGATGACTCCATATTCTCCGGAAGTGGAACCTCTCCACCAGATGTACTTTAGTAGATTCCCTAACCCCTTTTGTGGCAGCCCAATAGGCTGGGGCTGTAGAATACACCGACTGCATCCCTGCAGAAGTGTTAGACTCCACCTTCCAACGAGTGTCCTGGATATGATGACGAAGATCCAGCCATGAAGATTTCGGGAATGGGGATTACCATTGCCATTGCTCCCAGGTCCACTCTAGCTCGGAGTGGTAGCATTTGATAGAGTTCTATTTATGGGTCAAATAGAACAAACTGTGTGCAAACAAATAACTGAAGTTAGATTGTGACTGTTATATAGCAATACTTGAAACCATTTAACTGCGTGCAAACAATTGATTAATAGTGGAATTGTTTGCAATTGATTTAAATACTTGAAACGATCTAACTGTGCGCAAAGAAAAGCTCAGACTCGATGAAGAATGTTGTCTACAATATGTGTTTACAAATCATATATTTAATATGTATGTATGAAGAGGATTTGGCATTAAATAACCTAGAATAGTTGATATGCCATAAAAGCAGACAAAACCAAATCATGGTGATAAATCAAAACATATGAAATATCATCGAAATTAATCGTTACAGTAATTGGCAAATCTATATTTCATATTTAATGATATTATAGAGTTCTTGGTCGTTAGGCTCAAGTTTAACCAAATAAAATTGAAGAAAGAAAGAAAGAAAGAAAGAGCTGTCATGTTGAATTTAAATGTCAAAATTTGCTTAATGCATTTATCATGAGTCTCTAACGAGAATAGATTGCCTTTTAATACCACACAACATCTGCTTACGTCAAGACTTTAGGAAACATAATATATACAACAACATGGCTTGACCAAAGGTCAGGGATGGCGTGATCAAAGGATAGGTCTCATATTCTGTAACCTAAATACAAAATGGCGTGCAAATAAAAGAGAGCTTGTCACTCAAATCGGTTTCACCTCGGCTGGAACCTATTACCCACCGCCTGACTGTGCTCACTCTCTCTAAGATAAGTCTTATATTCAGTGATATTTAAATACATGACAACATACAAATAAAAGAGAACTTGTCCACCATAAATTGTTCTTCGAAATCCTTCAGCGTATATTGATTCATGTCAAGGAGTAATTTTTCAATGGAGAATTTGATAATACACCTTCATATCAAACTACATTTTTTTCCGACTGCTTAAGTTTATGAGTCGTAAAGTTTAATTTCTACTGTCATACCACCATTATCCTCTACCGGCGTTCTAAGTCGACTTAAGAGCAATTCTCTTACGAGTGCAGCATGGCGACTGTTCTTTATCGCTCGTGAACATACATAGCGAAAGGTGGTGAATATCGGATTTGGTAGCAGAAATCTTACCCGGAAGCACAGCTAAACGATATGCGATGCTTCTCAGCAGTGGCAACAGAGATTGGACTGACCGGCCAAAGTCAATACTGTAGTCAACCCACGACACGAAGACTGTGTCGATCATCTCAATCGAGCCATTGAAAGATGGACCACAACATGTATCTGACAAGCATGCCGTATCGTTTCTTTCTTTCTTTCTTTCTTTTGCATCAATTCTTTCTTTCTTTTTTTCTTTCTTTCTTTCTTAATCCACTTAAGTTTTTTTTACCACTTCTTGTTTCACTCATTCATTCATTCATTCATTTATTCCCAGATTCTTTCTTTCTTTCTTTCTTTCTTTCTTTCTTTCTTTCTGTCTTTTGCATCAATTCTTTCTTTCTTTCTTTTGCATCAATTCTTTCTTTCTTTCTTTCTATCTTTCTTTCTTAATCCACTTAAGTTTGTTTTTACCATTTCCAGTTTCATTCATTCATCCATTCATTCATTCACACTTTCTTTCTTTCTTTTTTTCTTTGCTTCTTTCTTTCTTTCTTTCTTAACAATTTAATTTTTTTTGTTCTATCTGTTTCTGTTTCATTCATTCATTCATTTACGCTTTCTTTCTTTTTTCGTATGATTTTATTTGTATTTTTTCCGTATCATTTCTTTCTTTCTTTCTTTCTTTCTTTTTTAATCCATTTAACTTCGTATCTCTCTCAGTTTCTCTCTGCCTTACTTGCTTCCTTTCCTTTCTTTCTTCCATCTTTACACGTGTGGTCTATCACTAAAACATCAAGTGATAATCTCATACTTCCAGATTAATCTGTAAAATCTTTTTTTTAAATGACGACGTAAGCGTCAATCATTTCAACATCAATAAATTCTTAGTCTAACTTTTGTCCAGTTAGTTTGGGATGAGAGGGAGCTAAGCAGAAAAAAACACTAACTCTACCTCAAACGCCCCTACCCCAAAGGTTCATCTTAGTTCCATGTTTATTAACACCATTATCTCCCACCGGTCCTCGTCATATTCTGTCGTCTTTTACAAAGATTCCAGCGTGACGAGTTGTCGAAATAAGCAATGGAGATAGCCGAATCAATTCAGCTCTATTAAAAAAATAATAATAATAAAAAATAAATAAGAATTAAAAATGCATCAATAAATAAAAACACCGAAGAATATAGAAGGATTTGATTCGCGTATTTCGTGTCTGTCAATCATTGGTCAAAAGGAATTATCGTGTTCCACTCAAAAAGAACGAACGAATCGTAAAAGTGAGACAAGATTATTAGTGCCCTTCACTTTAGCAAAGAGACACGTGACAGGTTTAATTTCACTCCCATTTCGCTTGAAATATTAAAGAGTAAACAAATGTCAAATTCAAAGATCCCAGCGTTCGCCTTTTCTTTACGTTTTTTTTTCTAATTTCAGTAAATCCTTTTTTTCTATTTTCTTTTTTTCTGCCTCTGATCGTTGTTCATCAATGCCTTCATAGTTCTTTCTTTCTTTCTTTCTTTCTTTCTTTCTTTCTTTCACTTCCGTTCTCTCTTTCTTTCTTTTCGCATTCTTCTTTCTTTTCCCATTTTTCTTTCTTTTTTTCTTTCTTTCTTTCTTTTTTCTTTCTTTCTATGAAGTCTTTTTTTTCTTTTTTACATAACTGAAAAAAAATCTTCGTTATCTTAATCATTATTTCCATTTCCGACATCTTTTGCTTTTATTTTCTTTTATTTAATTCTTTGACCAATATTCACCAACAATATCTTTTTCTTTTCCTTTTTTTTTCTACCCTTGTTTATTTTTAATCTTTTTCTTTTAAAACCTTTTATTCGACTTTTAGCATTAGATCTTTCTTTTCTTTCTTCTTCAGTTTTAATTTGCGACTCACCTCTCCACTTTTACTTCCATTCGCTCGGCTCCAGAACAAGAAATTACTCTGGTTCCATATTGTTACAATTCTTAAATACCTATCCGGCTTTTCATCACCCGCAACTCAACACTAATTTAAAATTCCTAAAGAAAATCTCTCTCTCTCTCTCTCCCCTCTCTCTCTTCCCGCCCATGGTTCCCATCTATACGTATGAGCGTTCACACATTTACGAATAAATCTTTTCCGAATGGTTTGTAAACTCGTCTGCCACAACGAAGCCCATGCACGAGACCAATCAAAGATGGTGACGATTTACACAAAACTAATTATTGTCCATTTACAAAACAAAATGACAAAATGAAACAAAGAAGAAACTGGGAGTAGAAGCGAATATTTTTGTCGCTTGGGTGAAATTTTTTTCTTGGAGAAACACAACACAATATAAGAAAGGAATATTCACATGTCCCACAGCTTTTCCGAAAAGCGTTTCGGAACAGACCCACCAATAAATTTTAATTTGAATAGAATGAGAACAGTACTTGAAATAACTGCTTTTTTTCTTAGTACTCGATTCTTTCATCTTCATCTTTTATTGGTCGATACTCCTTTTCCTCATCTTTCACTTTTCTGTTTCCTCTCGACCATCTATCTATCTATCTATCTATCTATCTATCTATCTATCTATGTTCAGCTGTTCCCACCGCCCTTTCAAAAAGAAGGAAGATTAGAGAGACTGCTTACACAGGTAAAAAATACTTGATATACGTGGTGCTTTTAATAGGTTTCCAGACTTTTTTTGTAAAGGCATTTAAAATTGTTGTAGACTCTTGAAAATTCAGTATGTTATTGCTATACATCGTAGGAGATGACGCAAATTTTTATGATTTCAGCTTCAAATGAACAGCTACAGAAGCAATTGGAATACACCCTACTAAAGCCTGATTGTCACAGCTGGTGAATTTCAAAAATGCAATCTGGATGTGAGGACGCTTTAGAAGAACGATATACAATAAAATTCTGTTTTACACCTAGAAAAAAAGCCACAGAAACATATGGAATACTTCAGACTGCTTTTGGAACATCTTGCATGAATTGGGCATCAGTTTTTGAGTAGTATAAGAGATTCAAGGAAGCCAGGGAGTCTGTGAGGGATGATGAGAGGTGTGGGAGGACTTAGGAAGTCTATACACCAGAGTTGATTGACCAAAGGGTTAGGGTTAGGGTTAGGGTTTGGGTTACTATGTTGATGTTTTAAGGGAGTTCAGGAAGAGATTCCGTCGGAAGAGGCCAGCACTCTTCATATCGGCTCAGTGGCATTTCCAGCAGGACAATGCACCAGTCCACAACTCCGTCCTTGTCACAGACTATTTGAGCAAGATTGGTATCAAGACAGTTTCTCAGCCTCCCTATAGTCCAGACGTTGCTCCCTGTGACTTTTGGTTATTCCCTAAGCTCAGAGGCTGTCGTCGTTATGAGACAATTGAGGAGATGAAAGAGGCTGTGACGAAGGTCATTGACATGCTCACACAAGAGGACTTCCATGGGGTCTTCCAGAAGTTGTTGGAACGATATAAAAAGTGCATTGCAGCTGGAGGATATTACTTCGAAGGGGCCTAGAGTTTCATGTGTGTACTATCAATAAAAGTTCCCATACAAAAAAAGTCTGGAAACTTATTTAATTATCCTCGTATTTCTGTTTACCTATAGACATACATACATATCGATCCTTTCATCTCTGGTCACATCTATCTATCGATCTATCTATCTATCTATCTATCTATCTATTTTCACATTAATCTATCTACGTTTATAATTATCTATCGATTGATCCCGCGATATATCCTTTTCTTTTCAAATCTATCTATCTATCTATCTGTCAGGTGGGTGCAACTCTTTCAATGCCCTTTTCAACATTTAAAACCAAATAAACAGTTTCATATAAGAAACTTTCGCCTATCCCACTTATAAAATATTGTATATATTCATTTAATTGCCGAATTTTAAAAAACTAATTTACCGGTAAAAACTGACCTCGAATAATACACAATGAGATCAACCCTATGCTTTAAAAAGAATTCAATTAATTAACCATTTCATGAATATAAATCGATTTAAATATTAGATCGACTTATACACGAATACATACAGTTTAAGTTTTTATATGTACGATAAATAAATAAATTTTCGATAAATAAGAAAAATATACTATTTACCTAACCCCTCCGCTCGGGCAGAATATGATACAAGGTCAATTTTTTAAGCGGAGTTTAACAGGTTTGAATTCAGAGTTTTCCTTCTCCTAGACTAGTCGCCTCACCAAGGCTGAAGAACTTAGTCTGCCCTACTATTTACCCATAGCTGGAGGGAGAATAACTGGATTTATACCTTTCCCAAGGGTATTAGTGCTATGTGAAATGCAATCAATCTCGTCTAGGATTTGAACTCGTGTCACCGTGTTCATTTCCTACAACGATAACCATTACACCACGAGCACCTCCAATAAAGAAATATATTGTCGTAGGAGTCACTCCTTTTTCAAGGTTTGCATCTCTGCAGAGGGGTAAAACCCCGATCCCAGTGAGCGTCCTAGAAATGATATTAAACTATATGATGGCGAGGCTCTAGCTTGGAGATTTGGGGAATATAGATTACCTCTTCCTTTCCATTGCTACCAGGTCTTTTCTGGCCCTGAGTGGTAACAGCTGATAGGGCCCTATCTATGGGTCAAATAGACTGTGTGCAAACAAATGATTGATATTAGATTGTGACTTTTATATAGCAATACTTGAAACCATTTAACTGTGCACAAAGAAGAGCTCAGACACATTTAAGAATGTTATCTACAAGATGTTTACAATTTGATATATGTGTATAAGAGGATTAAGCATTAAATAATCCACAATGGTTGATATGCCATAATCTCAACCAAACCAAACTAAACCAAACCAAACCAAACCAAACCAAACCAAGGATATCAATAGTGATGGATACGTTAATGTCCCAGAACAGTCAGCATGACCTTCTTTACTGATCTCTACTCCTAGAACGTTTTTTTTTTGTTATCGGAGAGTCAGTGTGTTTTCCCTCACTGAAGTCTCTTTTAGACTCAGGCTCAAAGTGACAAACCCATGTTTTGACCATTTGTAAATTTTTTTTTTCACTAAAACATGTTTTTTATCATTAATGGTTTTCGGACTATTGTCTTCAACTTTATTGTTATTTCCAAAACGTTTCGGCCGATATGTCCTCCAGCCTTCTTCAGGTATTTGTCGAACTCAGGAACCTTCACGGAACTTCGAACTACGTCCTTTATTGAATCCACAGGGATCCTCTGCTCTGATTCCGTTTGGTATAACCGGGTACAAGTGTTAAGTATTCCTGAGTTCGACAAACAGTGATAATTGCTTTTCCATACTAGCCATTTGTTTGCACAGAGTTAGATGGTTTCAAGTAACTAATAATGATTCCAGCTCAGTCGGCTGGGGTGACAGAATACACCGACTGCATCTCTGCAGATGGGTAAGACTCCCCCCCCCCCACGAACGAGCGTCCTGTATAGGACACTAAACAATCTGATGGTGAGGTTCCAGTAATGCTGAAATGCAGAGTACCACTTCATTGCCATCGCTTCCAGGATCACTCTGATCCATAGTGGTTGCACCAGATAGGATCTTATCTATGGGTCAAATAGAACGATTTGACCTTTAAACTCTGTGCAAGCAAATGACATGCTAAATTGAATTGTTAGAAATTGAACTGTTTGATCATTTAACTGTATCTAAACAAATGGTTGATATTTAATTAAATTATTCATGATACATGGCAATATTTAGAACCATTTAATTTTGTTGAAGCAGCCATCGTGTCGATACTGCTCTATGGATGCACTACATGGATGCTAACTAAACTTATGGAGAAAAAGCTTGACGGCAACTACACAAGAATGCTGCGAGCAATATTGAACACGTCCTGGATGCAGCACCCCACATTGCAGCAGCTGTACAGCCACTTACCACCCATCACGAAAACTATCAAAATTAGACGAACCAGACATACGGGACACTGCTGGAGAAGTAGGGACGAGCTAATAAGTGATGGACTCCTTCACATGGCCGAGCAAAGGCAAGACGACCAGCTCGAAACTACATACAGCAGCTCTATGTAGATACGGGATGTAGCGCTGAAGACCAGCCCGAAACAATGGACGATAGGGAGGGGTGGCGCGCTAATTGTCAGGGATATCCATGCTAATGGCGTGACATGATAATGAACTTTGTTGATTTGTGCTAAATTGAATTGTTAGAAATGGAAATGTTTGATCATTTAACTGTGTATCAACAAAATGTGTTTACAAATAATATATATATATATATATATATATATATATATATATATATATATATATATATATATATATGTGTGTGTGTGTGTGTGTGTGTGTGTGTAAAAACAGGATTTGGTATTACATAACCAACAATGGTTTATATGCCATTAAACCAAACCAAACTAGCAATAATCCTTACTAAACTTATATCTTCAAGTAACTAATTTTGATACAAATAATTTTTAGTTATTTGGCATCAAGTATTCTTATCAAACACAAATAATTTTGAACGGATCTAGTTGACCCATAGATAGGAGCCAGATTATTTCAACCACTTATGGTCAGATTGGACCTGGGAGTAATGAATAGGTACACCACACTTCCCTGATATTCAGAAAAGTGGAGCCCCACTATCAGATGGAAGTTAGTGTCATAACTAGGACACCATTTTTTGTAGGGAGGGCATATTCCAGTGAAGGTGATACAGTCCACCTATGGTGGTATAATTGTAAACTAGATAAGCAAACCTTCACAAATGTGTTCGAGTGTTATTGGGTGTCCAATTCATACGGCCTTGTGCCACATCTATGCAAAAAGCTTAGTAAATTACAAATTATTTTAAGACCCACCAACAGGGCTCAGTATATTTTTTGCGCCACTTTGACAACGACATCGAATCTGTGAAAAAAGTTCTAGACAGCTGACAAAGGCGAAGAAAGAGGGATTGACTTGTAGAAAAAAAAGGTCTCATTTCGCTACTTAAAAAATATTGTTGGTTTAAGAATCTTCTTAAGAAGGTAAAATAAAATGAAATAAAATAACGCCCGTCCATCTGTTTTAAGTGAGAGCCGACAAACACGGTAATAAATTCCCCGGATTTCATTTGGCGCCTTCAATATTTGTAAACGGAGAAAAGAAAAAGAAGAAAAAAAAGAACCAATTGGCTTGTTCTGTAAATCGTCTATTAGAAATATTTACATGGCGGACGTGTTAAGTGGATTATTGTGGACAAACAACAACGAAGAGGAAATGAGCTATTGAACTGTCGGCATTTTCACAGGTGCACACCATCAATAGGAAAAGACGAAGAAGATAT
This sequence comes from Sepioteuthis lessoniana, assembly GCA_963585895.1. Taxonomy (NCBI): domain Eukaryota; kingdom Metazoa; phylum Mollusca; class Cephalopoda; order Myopsida; family Loliginidae; genus Sepioteuthis; species Sepioteuthis lessoniana. Next base: position 71,143,296 of record OY757936.1, read on the forward strand.
CCCCCCACCTAAACCCGCAGAAAACATTAACAGGATAGTAATAATAATACTAATACTAGATAGAACATTTTCCAGATAAATCAAAGGAGGAAAGTTTGAAAGTTTTGAGATTCTCTTCCCAGAAGTAAATCGACCAAAAATGATTGATTTTGACGGCATGTGAACCTGTCGAGGGTTATTTAATGACTAGGGAATCTCATTAATTGTAAGTTCATTTTTTATTATTATTTAGAATATTCGGATTATTGTCTTCATTTTCATTGTTATACTTACGACGTTTTGGCCGATATGTCCTTCGGCATTCTGCGGGTGTTTCATGTCGAACTCGGCAACCCATACCACACTTGGAACTGAACTCTTTACTTAATCCAAGTGGGTAGATGGTTCTAATTCTGTTAATTGTTCTTAGTACTTCTAAGTAATATCATATGGAGGTTGCTGGTTCAATCCCGACTACTGGTAACTTACAAAGAATATTTACTGGAGCTTAACACTTGTTCTCGGTCATGATTGATGGAATTAGAAAAACATTTTGAGAGGAGCTTTTGTTTTAATTAGAAAGGATTTTTTAACCGAAAAGGTGAACTTTTTGAGTCTGGAAATTCTTTGCTTCGTTCGTGAAATGCCAAAATAGTTCTATTTCAAACCATTCAGTTTATCATACAAAAACAGTTCCATTTTAAACAATTCAGTTTAGCATAAGTACGCAGTTTAAATGTCAAAACAGCCCTATATCAAGCAATTCAGTTTAGCCTAAGTACACAGTTTACTTCTATTTAACTCATAGATAGGACCCTATCAGGTGATAACATTTCCAGCCTGAGTGGACCAGGGAGTGATGGCAATGACAGTGTACTCCGCATTCCTCAAAGCTCCAGCATTACTGGAACCTCACCATCAGATTATTTAATGTCATATCCAAGAGACTCGTGGGGGGGGGCTCTTATCCCCTCTAAAGAGATGTAGACGGTGTATTCAACAGCCTCGGCTGACTGGGCAACCACCTCGTTTACCGACCCCTTGCACTTATGACTGACATTGCGCATCTGTCAGTAATATACGGACAAGGTTTGTTTGACTGGTTGTAGTTTTGTTTAATTGCAATATTAACGATTTCTTCTTTTTTTTAACTTTTCATAGCAATTATCTTTTTATAGAGCCTTTTTTATATAGTTCTCTCTAATTCTTCTTTGTTTGCAGACAAATATATGCAATCAGTTGTTCTTATCTAAGACTAATAAATATACTGGCATTTTCTGGTTTCAGGAGACGCCGGTGGTTTTACAGTTATCGTTCAAATCCTCAACTTTTAATTTCGCACTTACAAAAGGTATGGCTCCAATTCTTCTGTTATATAATTAAGGAATGATTTTTTTTATTTTAGTAATTTTTCATGAATATATTTTATAATTCAGTTTGGTTAGGCTTTGAACTATTCAACTCTTAAGTCAGGTGCACAGACATTGGGTACAGTTTTACGATCGCGCGCAAATGATATGACAATCACAATTGTCATAATTAACCCCAGATGGGAAATGATGCTGGAGTGTGAATGACGTCATGCCCGGAAGCGATGGTCCTGAGAATTTGAAGATTTTGAAAAAGTGTCAGTTGGGAGTTGACTTTGGACGATGTAGGCTGAGAGTTGGGTTGTCTGCTTCAATGGCAGACAGTTGAAGTTGAGTTCCGACCATGATGGTGAGAAGTTGGGGTCCGACAATGATGTGAAGAAGTTGGGGTCCGACCATGGCGTTGAAAAGTTGAGTTCCAACCATGGTGCTGAGAAATTGAGATTGGACCACGAGATGTGTCAAGCGTTTGGGTTTTGTTAGCATAGTATAATTACGAAAGACTTTTAAGAATTGTCTCTCTCTCCCCGCGTCGAAGAACCGAAGTCAGAAGTTAATAAACCGTTCGTATCTTAACAACGGAGACGGCTCGCTTGTGTATTTGTAATGTGTTGTTTGCATATGTGTACGCCTATCATACAACACTTCTTCTTCCAGCTATGGGTGAATAGTCGGTTTGACTGACGCTTAAACCTTGGTATGGCAACCAGTCTAGAAGAAGGAAAACTCTGAATTTAAACCTGTTGAAATCCGCTTTAAAAAATTGACCTTGTATCACATCCGTGCGGTGGGGGTAGATACATATATGGTTTCAAATAACTATTCCTATTCAATAATTTCAAATAGATGAGGGGGTGTCCTCGTGGTGTAATGGTTAAAGCGACTGCCTGTGGAATCGTAGTAAGTGAGTTCGAACTCCAATCGCTCTATTACGTTCACTTTCGGACAAATACCCTTTGGAAAAGTGTGAAACCCTTCATCCTCCCGGCTAAGGGTTAAATAGTACCACTACTGTTCTTCTCGAAAGGTGGCTTTGGCATTAAATAACCAACAAGGGTTGATATGCCATTAAACAAAGAAACCAAACCAATCAAATAGATGATATCCTAACAGGTTGTAAAACAAATAAAAATTTGTACACCTCTATGCAAAAATAACTTTTTATAAAAAAATTGTTAGGGGTGTACCTATTTACAGACGTTATTGTACCTAAAAATATCCATTTTGATTGTTTAATATCCAGATAGAAATAATAAAATACTGGTGTCTTTGGGTTAGAAGAAAATGAACTTTTTATCAAAATTGTTAGGGGTATACTTTTAATGGGCGATTATGTATTTACAAATCTTGGTCTGGTACATGGTCAGTTATTATGGGTGATACTGTAATATTCAATAATATCTAATTTCAAATGTATCAAAGTGTTAAAGGTGTACTTATTTGTGGGATACACTGTTTATATAAAGCTAAGTCCGGCACATGCTCACTAATTTATGGGCGATTGTTGTATGTTTATAACGACAAATTTAGAAATATATCGATCGACAATCGACAATCTCACCAGCGTTAGCTGATAGTCTTTCACTGGACTTTGAATGTTAGCAAGTCTTCTCAGGTCTCCAGAACTCTACTCAGTATTCTGTATAATCTTAATAATGCTGTAGTTTGAATGATCTCGATTAGTCCTTCGATTTCCTTCACTTCCTGTCCCCTTTCTAACATCATTACTCTCATGTTTCCCACCATTCTTAGTTCTTGGGATTACTATTATTATGATTATTATTATTATTATAGTTGATCCTTGAGTCTTTTCTACATCATTGTTAGTTGTTGGCCTTTCACTGGAGATTGAGTGACAGCAAGTCTCCTGGATTTTTTCTGTATTCTGGCCGATAATGCAGTAATTTGAATGGTCTCCACCCGTCCTGTTATTTCCAAGTCTTTCAGTCCTTATATCAATCTTGGGTGACTTTGTTTATTTAGGTTTTATAGTATATCAATCTTTCTAAGTTATTTAATGCCAAATTCATTTTCATACATAAAACAGTTCTGTTTCAAGAAATTCAGTTTAGCATAAGTACATAGTTTAGTTCTATTTGACCCATAGATAGGACCCTATCAAGTGCTACCACTCCGGTCCACAGTGGATCTGGGAGCGATGGCAATGAAGGCGTACTCTGGATTCCCCAAAGCTCCAGCGTTACTGGAAACTCACCATCAGATTGTTTAGTGTCATATCTAGGACACTCGTTGGTGAGGTCTTACCTCTCTGTAACGATCCAGTCAGTGTATTCTAAAGCCCCAGACGACTGGGCAACTTTTGGTGAGTGTACCAAGAGCACCAATTACAACTGGTATAATCGTCCCTTTCAAGTTCCGCGGTTTTTTTCAATTCCCTATCAAGGTCGAGGTACTTATCCTTCTTTTAATTTTCTTTTGAATTAACCCTGTGGTCAACCGGGACAGCAAAGTCCACAATTCTGCAAGTTCTTTTTTTATTATAATAAGTTCTGGTCGTCTGGCCAAGATTAAGTGATATCTTTATCTGAAAATCTCAAAAGGTCTGTGTGTCTCATTCTCCAAGACAGATTCTGGGATGTGAATATACCATTTGTTCGTATGGTCAAATTTCACTTTCTTGCACAATTCACAGTAGATTCTTGCCCACCCAGTCATGTCAAGTCTTTCTGTGCTAATTTGCTGCATTCGCTTATTACATGATTGATCGTTTCGTCTCTATCACCACATAATCTACATCTGCTGTTTTGTTGCGTTTTATCTATTCTTTCTTTGATATAATTGGTCCTTATGGCGTTGTTTTGTGCTGCCATTAGAAGAGATTCAGTGTTTCTCTTTTAAAGTTTCCTTTTCTTAGCAACATCCATGTTTTCTCGCGTGAAATGTTACTTGCAAGTCGCTTAAAACGTCTATACTTGCCCAGTCACGTCTGGGACTGTGGAATACATCGACTGCACCTCTGAACGAGTGTCCTGGATATGATGGTGAGGTTCCAACGATGATCAAGCTTTGGAGAATGCGAAGTACTCCTTCATTGCCATCGCTCCCTGGTCCATTCTGGCCCGGAGTGGTAGCACCTGATTGGGTCCTATTTATGGGTTAAATAGAACTAACGGCATACTTATGCTCAACTGAATTGTTTGATTAAACTGAATAGCTTGAAATAGAAATGTTTTTGACAATTAAACCGTACTTACATTGAAAGTGCGTGCTTATGCTAAACTGAATTATTTGAAATAGAACTGTTTTTTGACATTGAAACTGTATTCACTCTAAACTGAATTGTTTAACATAGAACTGTTTTGACAATTAACTGTGTGTAAACAAAATCTGTACTTTTACTAAACTGAATTAGCTGAATTAGAATTGCTTCACTAAACTGAATAGCTAGAAATAGAAATATTTTTCACAATTAAACTGTACTTACATTTAAACTGCGAACTTATGCTAAACTGAATTGTTTAAAATTGAACTGTTTTTGACATTGAAATCGTACTTACGCTAAACTGAATTGTTATATATAACTGCTCGAATAGTTTTTAAATAGAAATGTTTTTGACAGTTAAACAGTCTACTCATGCTAAACTGAATTGTTTTAAATAGAACTGATTATTTACATAAAAAGGGATTTGGCGTTAAATAACCAACAAATGTTGATATGCCATAAAAACCCAACAAACCAAACCAAACCAAACCAAACCAAAACGTCTATAGAATTGTTTTTGTTCCTATTCTTGTTTTCTGGTCATTTCCATTCTGTTGGTCCTTGTGTGGTCAGTATTGTTTCTGATGTTCTAATCTTTCTCCATGAATTTCTATGTGGTCTTCGAGTCGTTGAATCGGTGCGTCAACACTGTCTTCAACGCTGACAAGTACTTCCTTTTTGTAGTCAATCCAGGCCATAGCTAGATTTTTCCGTCTGGTATCCACTCCTACTAAAATCCATAAACTAATTAGCAGTGTTTAATTCATCAATAAAGTTCATATGAAATGCGTCTCGGTGTTTAATTAAAAATGTATGCGCCACTCGGTACTGTTAATGAATTTGACAGTCAAACGTGGATCGAATTCTTTTATTTCTTTATTTTTGAGCAGGAATGATGTCTTTAGTGTTGAAGTCTGTCAGTAGCTCATCTTTTTGAAAGATACTGCCATTGACTTGAACATTTTGTTTAACTTTTTTTTCCCCCAGTCGGCCGAGGCTGTAGAATGCACTGACTGCACCTCTGCAGAGGGGTAAGACCCCCCCCCCCAACGAGTGTCCTGGATATGACACTAGACAATCTGATGGTGAGGTCCCAGTAATGGTGGGGCTTTGGGGAATACGGAGCACCCCTTTATTGCCATTGCTCCCAGGTCCACTCTGGCCCGGAAGGGTAGCACCTAATTGGGCCCTATCTATGGGTTAAATAGACCTAACGACATACTTATGCTCAACTGAATTGTTTGATTAAACTGAATAGCTTGAAATAGAAATGTTTTTGACTATTAAACCGTACTTACATTGAAAGTACGTGCTTATGCTAAACTGAATTATTTGAAATTGAACAGTTTTTTGATATTGAAACTATACTTACACTAAATTGAATTGTTATATATAACTGCTTGAATAGTTTGAAATAGAAATGTTTTTGACAATTAAACTGTGAACTCATGCTAAACTGAATTGTTTTCAATAGAACTGATTATTTACATAAAAATGGATCTGGCGTTAAATAACCAACAAAGGTTGATATGCCATAAAACCAAACCAAACCAAACCAAATTAACTTTTTTTTTATGACAGAATGACTAAGCGTTCGTACGAAAGCTTTACTTTCGCCAATTCAAAAACGGTGAAATTGGGTACAATGTAGTTATTCAAGGCATTTTTTTTTGTTTCATAATTTTTAGAAATACAGCCAGTAAAAAAAGAAAACATTCACCTTAATCAACTGTTTTTTCTCAGTTGTCTAAAAAATTGACAACCGTAAAGTAAATTCTTTTATTTACTGTCACTGACTGGGATTTTGTTATTTGAGGCAAAAACACTCAGAATGAATAAATATGATTGCAATGGAAAAAAATACAGGGGGGGGTCTATATTTTTCCAAATTTTTATCTATTTCTTTTATTTTATTTATTTTTGTGTGTGTATGGAGAATATTTTTGTTATGGGTGAATGTAAGTGTAATAAATACATTGTTTAGTGTGAATAATCCTTTAAATGCTTACGAATTTATTTTGGATGTTTATGAAATTGAGAAACGTAAATTAAATTAATTTTATTGCAATTTACTGGAATGTTATATTAAATGCAAAAATAAATTGATATAAGTATATTTTTTTCTTATTTTTATTTATTTGTTTATTTCATTCATTTATATTTTTGTGAGTAGAGGATAATTTTTGTATGGATGTTTGTAAGTGTTATTTTATGAAATCGCGTCCAGTGCATATTTACATTAATATTTTTCAGTAGTATTTACCTCCATACATTGTTATATGATATTAAACATTTTAAAAATTTGCACATGGTTGTATGGTTTCAAGTAGTCCTATCTAATACTAATAATTCGCTCACTGTTGTATTGCCAAGTCACCTGAGGCTGTAGAATACAGCGACAGCACATCTGCAGTGGGGTAAGATCCCCCCAACGTGTGTCCTGGATATGACACTAAACAATCTGATATTGAGGTTACAGAGATGCTGGAGCTTTGGGAAATGCGGAGTATCACTTCATTACCATCGCTCCCAGGTCCACTCTGGCCCGGAGTGATAACATCTGATAGGGCCCTATCTATGGGTCAAATAGAACTAAACTGAGTACTTATGCTAAGCCGAATTGCTTGAAATAGAACTGTTTGACATTTAAACTGAGTACTCATGCAAAACTGAATTGTTCGAAATAAAATTGTTTTGACATTTAATAGAGTGTAAACAAAAACTATGCTTATACTAAACTGAATAATTTGAATTAGAACTGTTTGACTAAACCAAATAGCTTGAAATAGAAATGTTTCTGACAATCAAACTGTGTATTTATGCTAAACTGAATTGTTTGAAATAGAACAGTTTATTTGTATAAAAATTGATTTGGCATTAAATAACCTAGAAAGGTTGTACTTGTCTTGAATTGGAATCATTTTGAGTTGAGGCTTCTTAATCTGAGAATTATTTTTTATTTACTGCGGACATTTTTGTCCTCATCTTGGTAGTTTTTGTGTTGTTTCTTCTTTCACTACGTTTCGGCCAAATTTCACCTCTAGTCAATGGCAGCATCACCTGAAGAAGGCCAGAGGTGAAATTTGGCCGAAAAAACTACCAAGATGAGGACAAAAAAGTCTGCAATAAATAAAAAATAATTCTCAGACTAGAAAGGTTGATATGCCATAAAACCCAATCAACCAACCAACCAAACCACACTGTTGCACAGTTTCAAGTATTCCTATCTAATACTAATAATTTGCATACTTGTGAATGGCGTCAAGAAGTTCTATTTGATACTAGTAACTCTATACTTTCAAGTAATTATTTCTATCTAATAATACTTATTTGCTTGCACACAGTTATAAGGTTTTATGTAACTAATAATACTCCTCATTAAACAATCAAATTAAATTCATTTAACTATTCTTAATACAAATAATTCATACTTATAGGGCATCAAGTATTCCTATCTAATACTAATAATTTTTACACAGATTTATTTGTCCCATAGATGAGACCTTAACTGGTACTACCATTCTGGATGTAGGAGTAAAGACGAAGATTGTTTCGTTTCTTTGTTTTTAATGGCACATCAACCTTTGTAGGTTATTTAATGCCAAAGCCATTCTCCTAGAAGAACAGTAGTGGTACTATTTAACCCATAGCTTGGGAGGATAAGGGGGTTCATACCTTTCCCAAGGGTATTTGTCCGAAGGTAAACGTAATAGCCCAACTGGAGTTCGAACTCGCTTACAACGATTTTGCAGTCCATCGCTATAACCATTAAACCACGACGCCACCCCTGGACGATGAAGAGATACTCCATACTTATCAAATGTCCAAAACTGAAACCTCACTATCAGACGTAATTTAGTGTCATACTTAAGGGCGCCTCTGGTGGTGTAATGGTTAGCAAGCTCGACTAGCAAACCTACACGAGTGAGTTCCAGTCTCATTGGGTGTCCCTTTCATTTGGCCTTGTGCCACATCTAAGCAAAAAGCTTAGTAAATTTCCATACTTAAGACGCTGAGTTTTATAGAGCTCTTATTCCTCTTCAGGGAATGAAGTTGGCGCCTTCGCAGCCCAGCCGACTGGGATTATTACAATTATTTTTTTTTATTATATTATTCCGTGAGATTTTCGCTCCAATGTTAGCTGGTTGGCTTTCCTTGGAGTCTAAATGACAGCAATTTTCCTCATGTCACTAGGACTCTTCTCAGTATTCTGTCCGATCTCAACAAAGCCGTAATATGGATGGTCTCGATTCTTCATTTGATTTCCAATACCTCCAGTCTCTATACAATTATTTGGGAACCGTTCCAAGTGCTACAATTACAATTTGTATCACCGTCACCCTTATATTCCACGGCTTTTTCTGTTCTCTTGCAAGGTCCAAGTATTTGTCTATTTGCAAAATCCACTAGACGGCAAGTTCCCCCTCCTCATTCCCTCTTTTGAGAATTTTATACGTCATATTACATTGGAAAGATTTTGGTTTGTGTATCATTATTATTATAATTGTTTGTTTGTTTGTTTGTTGCACACGCGCTCGTTGGAGTCAACGAAGTCATTTGAGGAACGATTACAATAAAAAATGATGCGAGATTCCTGAGTTCAAATATAAGTAACAAAAGAACGTAAGGGATGGTAACTCCTTTTCAAGACGCCGGTGAACACAAGGGAAAACAACTGATAAACAAATTGGGAAATTAGAGAAGACAACACAAGTTACGAGGATCATTAAATAAGTTTCTAGACTTTTTTCGTATGGGTACTTTTATTGATAGTACACACATGAAACTCTAGGCCCCTTCGAAGTAATCTCCTCTGGCTGCAATGTACTTATTGTACCGTACCAACAACTTCTGTAAGGACCCTTGGAAGTCCTCTTGTGTGAGCGTGTCAATCACCTTTGTCATAGCCTCTCCTCAATTGTCTCATAACGACAGCCTGTGAACTTAGGGAATAACCAAAAGTCACAAGGAGCAAGGTCTGGACGATATGGAGGGTGGGGAACTGTCTTGATGCCCATCTTGGTCAAATAGTCTGTGATAAGGATGGAGTTGTGGTCTGGTGCATTGTCCTAGTGGAAATGCCACTAACCCGATTTGAAGAGTGCCGGCCTCTTCCCTAGGAATCTCCCCTTGAACTCCCTTAAAACCTCAACATAGTAACCCTAACCCTAACCGCTTGGCCAATCAACTTTGGTCTATTGACTTCCTTACTTCTCCCACACCTCTCATCATCCCTCACAGACTCCCTGGCTTCCTTGAATCTCTTATGCCACTCCAAAACTGATGCTCGCTTCATGCAAGATGGCCCAAAAGCAGTCTGAAGCATTTCATACATTTCTATGGCATTTTTTTCAAAGTTTAAAATAGAATTCTATTGCATAACACAATTTTATTGCATATCGTTCTTCTAAAGTATCCTCACGTCCACATTGCATTTTTGAAATTCACCAGATGTGACGATCAGACTTTAGTAGGGTGTATTCGAATTCCTGCTGTAGCTGTCCATTTGAAGCTGAAATCATAAAAATTGGTCACTAGTCTCCTATGATGTATAGCAATAAGAAACTGAATTTTCAAGAGTTTTTGTAAATTTTAAATGCCCGTACAAAAAAGGCTGGAAACCTATTCAATGATCCACGTATGAATTTCAAATACAATCATTTATTCATCCAAACAGGGAAAGGAGTTGGAAAACAAAAGAACAACACTTGATGAGGGGAAAAGGATCTAACCGAAATATGTTTGACCTATGAACAAAGAATAAATTCATCCAAAATTATCAATCTATGAGGAAAAGAGAAAGTTCATTCACAGTTCATCATCAAAAGGTTTGGAGTAGAATTGAAAATAGAGTTAAAAGAGTTCAGCAAGTCTTCTCTGTAGAAGAAAGATAATGAGATAAGTCAAAGTCACTTAAAAAAATAGATGGTGTTATAACGAGTGCCCGTGGTGTAATGGTTATCGTCGTAGGAAAATGGACACGGCGACACGAGTTCAAATCCTGGACGAGATTGATTGCATTTCACATAGCATTAATACCCTTTGGAAAGGTATGAATCCAATTATTCTCCCTCCAGCTATGGGTAAAAAGTAGGGTAGACTAGGTTCTTCAGCCTTGGCGAGGCAACTGGTCTAGGAGAAGGAAAACCTGTTAAACTCCGCTTAAAAATTGACCTTGTGTCATATCCTGCTCGAGCGGAGGGGTTGGGTAAATATATATAACAAGTGCAGAGCGAGGTTAATCTCAGTTCTTTGTTTACAGGACGGTGCAAGGTGGTCTTCCTTCGGGGTTTGGGGAACTTAGTTAATCGTCTTCGGGGAGATTCAATTAAATATTTTCTTCATAAGAAAAAGGTTTTATTTCTTGTTTTTCTTTTCGTCATCAACAATTAGGATATTCCACCCAACATTTTCTTAGATCGAAGAAGACATTATTTCCTCTTTCTTCCTGGTCTTCTCAGGACTGTGGATTTACTTCTCTTTCTGTATGATAGAGGCGATATCCTCCCGGTTTTCATTTCTCTATTTTTCTTTACTTCACGGAGACTTAATCAACACGTCTCGTCAGCTCGCTAACCAGCCACCAATTGTTTTGGCGACTTTTTTGTCGGAGGGAAAATTTCGTTGCCAGTCACGTGATCAGATTTGCTTGAGCGCAAAAAGGGCGCATGCAGTATAAGTTGGGTCTTCGCGTTTACTGATCCCAAGCTTAACGTCGGGTTAACATCAGAATCGTATGATTTTGCGGGTTGGGTGGGGGGAGGAAAAATCGGAAATATTAAAAACGTACATCCTTGTTCATATTTAGTTTTTGACTAACAATTAAATTCTTTCTCTCATAAAGTGAAAGGCAAAAAATAAATAAATAAACAAATATAAATACATTTTCACTCGCTGGTAGTTTTACTCTTTTTCATCTACTTGTAAAATCTAAGGTTGTTGTTCTAGCAGTGATACTACGTTGCAGTTTATTGTCTGTTTGTCAATGGGCATCTTTCTTTTTTACAAACTTTCACATCAACCAAAAAAAAAAAAAAAAAAAGAAAGAAACGTTATATTGAACATACAAACGATTGATACAATATTTCTCGTAAAGATTAAATTGTTTGGTAAGTAGTTCCCACAAATTCTCTCCTAAATTATTTTTCTCATCATTTTTTTATGAAACCATCCAATTTAGATTTAATTTTTTACCGCTTTTGATTTGATTTAGCAATTTATTTCTAAGATATATTACTCTATTAACAAAGAAATTCAATTGGTTTGTTGACTTAGTTTTTGAAATCCGTCTAGACAGTAAATTTCCAGTTCAAGGAGAAATATTGAAAAAATGTTTACCATAATTAGAAATTCCATTAAGTATTTTGAAAGTTTCAATTAGATCAACTCTCATTCTTCTTTCTAGTAAAGTACTTTATCTTAATTTCTCTAATTTTCCCCTGTAACTGTAATCTTTCACTCTTTTTATTAGTTTTGTCACTCTTCTTTGTATGCCTTCCAATCTCAATATTACTCTCCAATTTCCATGTCCCGACGCTGAACTGCAGGCCTCAGTACAATATTATATATGAGGTTTTATAATATAAGGTTTTATATGTTGTTAAAACTATTACTCGGTTACTGCTGGCAGAGTTTAGTTCTCCAGATGATAATTATTCGGTCCGGGTTGGGCATGCTGCGTATCATGTTACATGACTGAAACCCAATAAGTGACAACACCCATGTGCAGTAAGAACCGAAGCTGTTGACAAACGAATCGTCTTATTCTTGTAAAAAGAGAAGCGCAAAATTCCATCGGCTGACACCTGTGTTATATTGAAGGCAAAAAAGAAAAAGAAAAAGAAAAGAAACAAAAACAAAAAAACAAAAAACAAATTGTCATATCAGAAGCGGATCTTGCTGGCGCTTGCTTTCTGCTATGATCCTAAAGATATCTGATTGTGAGATTTTATACAAGTGACGAAAGATGAGGACAAATACGCTCTCTCTTTGATTCTGATGTTAATCACTTTAAATGTTCTGGCCGTCTCTGCTCGTGGGTTTACTGAAATTCAACCGTCATTACTGAAGGGATGAGAAATTCTTTGGCAATCTTTTATATGGAAGTCCAACGGGACCTTAAATCCCAAACTCTTAAATTATATTGGTGGTGTCCTCGTGGTGTAATTGTTAAAGCGATGGACTGGGGATTCGTAGAACGCGAGTTCGTACTCCAGTTCACTTTCGGGCAAATACCATTTGGAAAGGTATGAACCCCCTTATCCTCCCAGCTATGGGTTAAATAGTACAACCACTGTTCTTCTCAGAGAATAGCTTTGGCATTAAATAACCTACAAAGGTTGATATGCCATTAAACAAAGAAACCAAACCATCCTAAATGATATCTCTCTCTGTTTCATTTGTAACTTCCAAATCTAACTGAAAAAAAAAAACAGAGGTGCAATCAGTTTATTCTACAGCCCTAGCCGACTAGGCAATTTTCATATTGTAGGAAGGAAATAAACCAGAAACGAAATTAGATATTGAAAAGAAAAAAAAAAAAAAGAACGAATAAAAGCTGAACCTCCCAGCTTTGTAAAACATATCAAACATAGATTACTTGAATTAACGGAATATTTTTCAGATTAAGTATTTGAGAAGTAATGGAATCATTTAATTTGGGGTAAAAAAATGAAAGAATTTTAAAAAGTAATCACAAGAATGTTTTGTTGTTCGTGGCCAGTCATTTCTGATAGACTGAATTCTTTGATTACTTGATTAAGTCTAATGGTATGTCAATATATATTGTATCGTAGAAGTTAGGGAATCACGTTAATTTTACATTCATTATTACATTTTGATTTTGATTTGGTTGCTTTGTCTAATGACATATCAACCTTCGTGGCTTATCTAATTATTGACATCCTCATAGAAGAATAGCAGTCGAACTATTAAACCCATAACTGTTGGGATAAGAGAGTTCATGCCTTTCCCAATCCGAAAGTAAATATAATAGCGCGACTGAAATTCGAATTCGCTCACTACGATTTCACTGTCCAGAACGTTAACCACTACATCACGAGAACTTCCTCGAACTCATTTACATATTTAAAATAATTTAATTTTATACCCATGATATGACCACAAGTGGTATCAAAAGCAAAAAATACGTAAATGTCTCAATATCGAGAAATATACGCAGACACTGGAATAACTTAGCGTAATGGTTATCGTCGTAGGAAATGGTATTGGTGACCCGAGTTCTATTCCCGGAGAACGCTGTTTGCATTTTACTTAACGCTAATGATCTTGGGAAAGGCATGAATCCATCTGTTTTCCCTCTGGCTATAAGTAAATATTAGGTGTGTCTGGTTTCTTCACTTTTGTTTAAGCAACTAGTCTAAGAGATAAAAGATTCTGACTTCATGCCACAATAAATCCGCTAAAAAATTGACCTTGTGTCACATCCTGCACATCGAAAAAGGGTTTGGTAAATACATGCACTGTTTTTTTTTTATACAGACAAAATTTGTCTTTATTATTTAATGAAGTATATATATATTTATATATATATATATGTGTGTGTGTGTGTGTGTGTGTGGGTGTGTGTGTGTGTGTGTTATGATTATCTTTGTAACTGTTAGATAGCAATATTTAAAAGCATCTAACTATATATATATATAATATTCGAAGAAGATGAGTTGGGAATTATTCAATTTGATGATATATAAGAGGATTCTTATAAATCTACAGGAGCACTCAATGTATGATAATTAATATATAAATTTATAAACTTCGTACAGAACAATTTCATTTTGAGCAAATTATAAAATCGGAAAAGATTTGGTTAAGAGGTGACAAATTGAAAAACATAAATAAGATTAGCCGTTCCAGTTATGATAGATTCTTACAAAATAAGATTACTGATACTTAAAAACCAGGCAATTACGATACTCTGTCACAAATCAATAACTACACAGCTAAATTTGCTAATAAACTAACATTAATGACTGGATAAGTAAATTAATGAAAAAAGGTATTTATATTTTATTCAAAGACCATAAACCTAATTTCTATGACAAACAACCGTCTAAACCTATCAAAGACTGAACTCGGCCTAATCTCAAAATAATTGTTCAAAAATATCATCTTTAACATACAAAAAGAATCTTGGTACAATCTTTGGAAAAACTCATTTAATGCTTAGAAATATTAAGTGTAAATGTAAAACCACATTTATTCAATTTGATATTATTGAATTCTATCTCTCTGTTTCTAAAGACATTATAAAAATGTTTAGACTCTGCTAAGAACTTTATAGACATCATAGAAGAGCAAATAGATATTATTTTAACTTGTAGCAAGTTTTTTCTTATTGATAGTAAGTCTACTCGGATAAAAAAAATTGCACAGATAACTTTGACGTTCCTATGGTTTCTTACGACTCTGCACAAATATCCGACTTGATAGGTATTTATATATTAGATACTCTTGGTTGGATAATAGACCACAAGCAAGCAGGTTTATATAGAGATGGCGGCTTCATCTTCATCCCAGATAGTAATACCCCCCACAAAGGACTTAAAATTGAAATATCATCTAACCTTAAAATAGTTAATTTCCTTAATTTAACTAACAATACTTTTAAACCATTTAGCCAAGATAAGCAAACACCTTACATTAATATCAACTCCAACCACTCCAGATCAATAATTAAACATATACCAAATACGGTTAACATAGTGATTAATAAATTATCTTTTAACATCTTCAATGAAAATAAGAGAATATATAATGAGGCTTAAGAAAAAAGTAGAGGCTAAAATATCAGGAACAAATGATAAACAATAAAGTTACTAAACACTACAGTACCAACAACAACGACACTAGTAGCAATGCTTGAAGAAAGCAACAATACTATAAATTCTAATTAAAAAAAAACAACTAAGTATAGGAAAAGAAAGGTAATCTGGTTTATCCCACTCGTTCTGTAAACTTTCTAATATTAAATAGGCTAGTGCTTCCTTTAGTTAAAAGATGGACAATACAACAAGGATAACCCATTGAATAAATTTTTTAGGAACACGCAAAAAATTAGTTACTCTGGCACAAATAATATATTTAAAATAATTTAGAATCATAACAAGAACTTAATTAACAAATCGCTAATTGATAACCAGCAAACAAATAAATTGCCTTAAAATTGTAGAAATAAAGAAGATTGTTCCATGGGAGGAATGTGAAATTCTGATAAATTAATTAACCAAGCAAATATTTTCCCCATTGAAAATAGAAAGGAATGGAAGGTTTATATTGGAATCTCAACTGGAAATTGGAAACAGAGGGTCTACAATCATAGACACACTTTTTCCAACCGTTTGCATAGAAATCAAACAGTCCTATCGATGTGGTTTTGGAGTTTGAGAGATAGGAGCCTAACTCCACAAATTAAGTAGAGATTTATCAAGAAATCTTCTGCTAGAAGCTTCAGCAAAAGATGTAAAATCTGCCCGGAGAAAAAAATATCCATCCTTAGATAGGAATTTACTTGCCAACAATTAAATAAACGTAATGAACTTATTTTTAAATGCCGTCATAAAAATAGATTCAAACTCATATGAAAAAAAGGTTAATGATAGAAAAATTGATAGTGATAACAATAGTAGGATAAAACTTATAGGATCAATTTTTGTGTTGGTATTGATAGTGATGTGATAACAGTAACGATAATAATGATCACTTAGCAATAACTGTTGTAGTTAAATTTTTCGTTATAAGTGATATATTTATTTATGAATAATTATTATGATGATATAAATAGTTTTAACGGTAATTAGAATGGCAGTATTCAGAATAAAAAAGATATATAAGTGTATAAAGACGTTGAATAAAGACTAAATTTTAATCTTAAATAGAAATCAGATAAAAACCAAAAAGTTTGACATTAGTAATAGCATTTACCGCTACGTTTTCCTTAATAAAGAATTAAATAGTTAGATTTTTTTTTCTTAAAAAAGAATAGGCCAAATTATTGAAAAGATTTCAGCTGCTGAAGGTCATGTAAATCGCGTTTTTTTGGTATTTTTTAACGAGTTAGTATTCATTGAAAAATATTTTAATAATTTTTTCTCTACATTATATGACGGTTATCTGAAGAGGTTGGTTTATCAGATGGAGTGACCAACTGAAATAAATCTATAAATGAAGGTTTGTGGAGTTTTTCTTCCAGTTATCTATCTATCTATCTATCTATCTATCTATCTATTTCATGCTCAAGCTCTGTAAACTTGTGGTTGCTTCGTCACTATAATCTCGTATATCGACATAAAAGAAAAAATCTCTAGTTTAGACATATACATTTAAGAAGTGGGGAGGAGAAGCTTTGCAACCATCGATATAATGTAATCTGTTTATGCCTTGATCAGATGAAATGTGTTTCTTTCTTATTCGGCAACTGAAATATAGCAATTGTATAGAGTAAAATCTTTTTCTATGAAATACCAGCGCGTGTCCTCGTGGTGTAAGCGTTAAAGCGATGGACTGCAGAATCGTAGTAAGTGAGTTCGAACTCCAGACGCGCTATAACGTTCACTTTCGGACAAATACCCTCGGGAAAGTTATGAACCCCCTTATCCTCCCAGCTATGGGGTAAATAGTACCACAGCTCTTCTTCTAGAAGGATTTCTTTGGCATTAAATAACCTACAAAGGCTGGATTGCCATTAAACAAAGAAACCAAACCAAATAAAATGTTACTAAATGTTAAAAGATCAAAACCCACTCTGATCCCAGTGCTTATCTGATCATGTCTCAATTCAGATGTTCACTAAGTTGAAAATTGTTGTTTAATACTCGTAATTTATAGATCAGCTGCAGGTGTTTTTTCTTCAGCAATCAAAGGATAGTCTTTTTATTACAACTGTACCTTTTTCATCAAATTCCACTAAATGTTGATAGCCCCAACTCAAGGATCCAATTCTTTCCAACCTCCGATCTACCTATATATATATATATATATATGTATCCGTTGAGCTTATTCATTATCCATTGGGTGTCCTGTGTATGATATTAACCTGTTTCCCGTGGAGTGACTCCAGTTCTTGAACTGTTTGGCGTGTGCAGTGACTCTTTCATTGTCATAACTCCCACGTTCAGTTGTGTATAATTTAAGTCTGTGTTCGCTAAATAGAGGTCGATACAAGATAATCCAGTCCAGGAGAAAGATATCTCCGAATTCAAACCATTTGTACACCTGAAGAAGTACGGGTTCCGCTAAGCTATTCCTGTCCATGACAAACTTCAAGTGTAGAACCCTCAAGACCAAACCAAATTATGGAACCAGTGAGTTTGAGAGAAGATAAATGCTCTCAACCATATCTAATTGGGGATTTTGCATGGGGAAATGCGGAGTACCCTTTCATTACCATTACTCCCAGGTCCAATCTGACCCGGAGTGGTATCACTTGATAGGGTCCTATCTAGCGGTCAAATAGAACTGTTTGACGTTTAAACTGAGTGCAAACAAATGACTTTTGCTAAATATAATTGTTTGAAATTGTTGGGTATCACCCACCTTTTTCTACACAATGAACTAGTCCATCTGCTATACATAGCAGTAGCTACTAATACCAGGGTAGACTAGAAGGTGAAGAGCAGCTTTTCATAGGAATAGTATTAGAGCGTTGGAGACTGGAGATCGCACTAGATCACCTTACTTGCTTCCGTAATAACGGAAGCCAATACTATCTTTGGACTATATTTTTATTCTGTATTCACTAATCCTATGTTCTTGTCTACTAATAGTCTCTCTATTGTATATACTTGTTCTTGAGAATATATCTCTATTTCCTCTCATATCGTGGTTTGTCCTTTATTTGATATTACAAGCGTTCACTAACCAGAACGCAACAGAAATAGAATTGATAATTTTACTGTGTAAAGAAATGACTGGTATTTAACTGAATTGTAAACTAATACATAGCAATACTCGAAACCATTTAACTGTAGGCAAACAAATGAGCTCAGCTTCGTTTAAAAATGTTATCAACAAAATATGTTTACAAATCATATATATTCAATATGTATGTATAAACAGAATTTTTTAAATTAGATAACAGTAATGGTTGATATGCCTTAAAACCAAACCAAAACAAACCAAACCACAACAAACCAAACCAAATCAAAACACAACAAACCAAACCAAACCATAGTTATTAGGCTGACTTCAGCGGGAAATAACTTAACAATGGTTAACATGCCGTAAAACCTACTTAACAGTTAATTAATTGATAATGAATATTTATTCAAAAAGGCTTCTATTTTAATTCAAATCCTCTTAAACGTTGGAGATGCTCACCTCAAAGGGACGAACCTCCTCTCCACACACCCAAATCTCACAGATATATTTGCTGAACTTCTGCCTAGTAGAGCAGATTCCCGACAGGTTTCAGAGATGGGTGTTCGAGACCTTCTAAAAGTTAGGATTTAAAAGGCAGATTTTCTTGGCTGACAAATCTGTCTCCCGCAATTGAAAGGTTGACATGATAAGTAATGCTTCATAAATAAATAAAAAATGACGTCAAAATACTCCGGTAAATAGAGATGATTACTACACTTAACATAATGTCGTTTCTTCTCACCTGAATGTGAACAACATGACACGCTCAATATCCAGAAACGTTTGTGTCTTATACCTTATTAAGGATGACATTATAAGGAAGGTATCTTTGTCTGTGTTTTCAGTTTTATTTATATATCGTCTACTTTGTTAGCTTTTTGTATTTTAATTCGTTTTTTTTTCTTTTCTTTTTTCCCAAGTTTTCTTTTGACCTCTTTCTGTCAGTTTAAATTATTTTTCTTTCTTTCTTTCAATATTTAGTACTCTCGTATTTGTTCTCCTTCCGAGACTTTCTTTCTTTCTTTCTTTCTTTCTTTCTTTCTTTCTTTTGCTTTTCCTTCTCATTGTGGATATTTCTTTCTTTCTTTCTTTCTTTCTTTCTTTCTTTTGCTTTTCCTTCTCATTGTGGATATTTCTTTCCTTCTTTCTTTCTTTCTTTCTTTCTTACATTTTTTTAATTGCAATCCATTTTTAAATGAAATTTGAGACTTTCTGCTTGGCTAATTCATTCGTGTCTCCACCCACAGCAGCGTCATAGTAACCTTTATTGCTTTGGTTCAACGGGACAGCAGGAGATTCGCCAATCTCTCTCTCTCTCTCTCTCTCTCTCACACACACATACACACACACACAGACACATACACGTTCACATATATAGTTATTATTATTATTGTTATTATTTTAAAAACCAACATCAGACTTTTTTTATAGTCTTCGCTACAGTATGAGTGACAGAAATTCTTTTCCAATCACGTTAACTATTTTTAGTATTTTCGTTGACTTCTATCTCTTAATTTCCCTAACTTGTTTCTCCTCTACTTTTTTTAAAATTGAAACTATCTTTACCCTATTTCAATGTACACAAAATGTATTATTATATTTTAGTAAACATTGACGGGAGATTGCTTGGCTACATATCGTTCAACCTTGTCATCGTATTATTTGCGATAACGACATCACAAATGTACTTCGTTCTGTTATCATAAATGATGATGTATATCGAAAGAAATAAGCGACTAAAGACTTCATTGACGATACCTTGAAGTAGTGGGAGAAATCCAATATGAATTCTAACAACTTGACAAAGTATCTATTTACAAACAAGACGAAAATATATTATACTAGATGACACAACTAGAAGTTGTACTACAACAAAACTTAGGATTATTATTAAATTTGATCAAAAAGTATTGAGACTGAAAAATCAATTTCTTTTTCTAATGAAGATGTGTGCAAAACTGAGAAAAGTATGATGTCTAGACTGTCCTCTTCATATCTAAAGAAGCCAAGATAGGTAATTGCCAAATCGCAATATTTTTTATCAGTAGTCTCGATACTTTTTGATTAGCCCTCGGTACTTTTTGACGAAATATATGATTGTTTAAATGTAGCAATCTCCATAGTTACCTGATCTAGTTCTAAATAACTTTAGCTTGTTTCCTAAACTGAAAACGATAGGATTTGATGATATCATGATGTGGATGATATTAAAGAAACATGACAGCGCAGTCTCAATCGCTTATCAAAAGAAGAATTTCCGAGATGCTCCGACCAATTGGGAACTCGCTGAAATAAATGTGTTGCATGCCAAGGTAGACCATTTCGAAGAAATTAACGTTTTCATTCATTGTTCACTTCTTTCTTGGTAGATACAACTGCAGACTTTTAGGACACGTCTCTTATACTTGTTACTCTTTAACCAAAAAATTCAGTTGTATTTTCATAGAATCCATCTTTGTTGGTCTGCAGACTTTCCTGCAAAGTATCAGATTATCTTAATCATTGTTAACTGAATTATCTGTCAACACTGGCTGATCCTTGTAGTCATCATCATATTTAGCATTATCACCATTCAAATAATCTTCTTTGCCGTTTCAAATCCCTCCCCCATACACTGTCGTTAAAGCCTAAAACGTAATTATGTTATGATTTGTGGTTAAAGTCAGCCATGGCAGTTTATTTCAACCAACAATAGAGGCTATTATAATTATTATGCTTATTCATTTGTCTCTATTATTTTCCTTGGAGAAAAATGTTGAAGGGAAGAGGAAGGAGAAAAATCTTCGACTAACAAAATCCATTTTTGTACTGCGGGTACCGACCGAGGCCATTTTGTTGATATTTTATGTGTGTGTGTGTGTGTGTGAGAGAGAGAGAGAGAGAGGGAGAAAGAGAGAGAGAGAGAGAGGCATGAAACCATCTCTTCTATCCAAAGATAACCATAAATAGTAGGACAGACTGTTTTCTTTGGTTTTGTTACGACAACCAATCTAGGTTGAGGAAAACTCAGACTAGCCGTACTTCATTTAACAAATTAACTTTGCTGCTCATGGGGGAGGTATTCAGTAAATACTTACACGAGTCCTGATATTTTAACTAGTGCTATATTTGCTACTCTTGTCTAGAAATCGCTTTGATACAATATAATTCTGTATAGTTGATTGGCGAACTTTTCGACACAGTCTCGTATCATTTTAACCATTTAAACCAATATTTTCTGTCAACTCAGCCTTATCTCTGCAACCACCAACAACATATTTACCGTCATTAATAATTAAATCATTTTTCCTATTCAAAATCCCTCCACCATACTTATTCCATTTCGTCGAATGTCCATGTGACCATCGGAACCAGACATACATAATCTTGTTGACCTTCAGTGAAGTTGAGGAGGACAGATATTGGGCAAGTCCTTGACCCTAGGACGCCTAGAAGAAGAACAGCGTCTCTTGAGTAGGACGTTTTAATCTTAACAAGGACTAGACGTTTCGTTGTAACAGTAGTCCTTGATGATATTGATGTTTCTATTTAAGAAGGTATACAGTGCTCGAATTAACATTTCATATTCATCGATATTTTATTGAGGATGTGGATTGCATAAAAGCAGATTTTCAGCGAAAACACTAAATTATCCGTCAGATCCAAATTAGAGGCAAAGCTGCTTTATTCTCTAAATTAGAACATCGTATTTGTATTGTCCTAACGTATATCGAGCAAAGATGTGCTCTTTCTACTGGTTTATATACACTGAATATATATATATATATATATATATATATATATATATATATATATATATACGCATACGCACACATTCACACACTCACATATAGAATCATATAAAATCCCAACGGTTTTTTGACTGTATTTTTTCGATTTTCGATTCATTTCATTTTCTTAACTGCCTGATGATTGTTGCTTTGCAAAAAACTCCATGAAACCCTGGGGTCACTGTCTAAATTCAATGAATTAGATATATATATCTAATATATATATATATATATATAGTCTTATACATATGCCTATATATTCTATTTTTGGTTGGATCTGTTGAGAGAGAAAATTTTTGGGGATGAGGTTTCTTAATATATGTTCATCTATCATAATCATTATGAAATTGGTTCATAATAATTTTAAGATCGATGAACATATATCAAAAAATCTTATCCAAAAAAATGTTCTCTCTCAACAGATCCAACCAAAAAATATAATATATAGGCATATGTATAAGACTGTGTGTGTATATATATATATATATATATATAGACGACGAGTAGAGTAATATTCTCCGCCGAAATAAATTTATAAAGACAACTTAACCAGGTTTGAGTTTCCTTCTTATTACACTATATACGCTCTGAATGTGAATTTTGTTATATATCTGCAAGGGAATAAGGAATTAACAATAGCCATACATTGAGCACTCACATATATTTATATGATATTCCTCATATATTCTATAAAAGAATAATCCACACCCACTGTCTTTGGACGCTGACTGGATATTTTATATGTATATATATATATATAGATATATAGATGGATAAGATAAGTCCAATTAGCGTTCGATTTATGACTAAAAACCTATGAAATCAGTTTAAGTAGCAAAGAAACTAGTGCTTATAAAAAAGAATATCGGTGAATCAATCAAATGGTGTAATCAAAAAGCAGAAAGGTAAATAATTCAACGTACAACCAGATTAATGACGGTGATCACTAATAATTATCTAATGATCAAGAGATTGTTAAAGTTTCTTCATGTCTTATAATAATAACAATCATAATACTGAGAAGAGTCCTGGAAATTCGAGGAGATTTGCTATCACTCAGACTTCAATGAAAGCCCATCAGCAAACACAGGAGGAAAAAAACGCGCAAGAAAGAGAACTTGCTGCATAGTAGACTTACCCGTTGCTGCAGAGTGAAAAATCAAAGAAAGCGAAAAGTTTAACAAGAACTTGAACTTTGTTAAACAATTGAGAAAGCTGTGAAATATGAGAGTGACGGTAATACCAACTGTAACTGGCGCTCTTGGAACGGTCTTAAAAGACTTGGAGGAGATGGAGGTCGGAGGACTAATCGAAACTATACAGACTATAGTATTGTTAGGATAGGCTAGAATACTGTGAAGAGTCCAGGAGACCTGAGTAGACTTTTTGTCATTTAAACTCCAATAAAATATCACCGGCAAACGCAGTGTGAAAAACCTAAAAGGAGTGAAATAATAATCTCATCACGAAAACCATGGAAAGTGGAATTGACTGCGAGAGGAAAAACTTTTGCTGAGGTGAAAATCCAGAGAGGTATCTTCCATTTTCAGTATCTTTTACTATTACTGTTTGTAATAGCGATAACACCACTCAATCACATACCTAGAAAAGGGACAGAAAACTTCAAATTCATTACTTAGCAAGAAAAGATTAATCATTCTATATACATGGACGGCATCAAGTTGTATGCAAATATTTATAAAGAATTGCAGACTCTCATACAAATAATAAGAATATACAGTCCGGGTATAAGAATGGAATTTGCCATAAAAAAATGTGAAATGCTTATCGTAATAAACAGAAAAAGACAAATAACGGAAAAAACAGAACTGCCGAATCAAGAAAGAATTAAAACGCTGGGGAAAAAAGGAACAATTACAAGTACTTTAGAATATTGGAAGCGGACATCATCAAACAAGCGGAGTTGAAAGAAAAAATTTAAAAAGTAACTCAGACGAACGAGAAAACTTCTCGAAACCAAACTATATAGAAGAGATCCCATGAAAGGGATAAACACCTGGGCTATCTCCCTTTTAAGATACTCGGACTGTTCTTGAAATGGACCAGGGAAAAACTTCTGAAAATGGACCAGATAACAAGAAAGCAAATGATGATGCATAAGGCCTTACATCCGAGGGACTATATGTGCACAAGAAAAGAAGAAGAAAGGGGACTCACCCACATTGAAAATAACGTCGATGCATCAATACAACAACTCGAAGACGTCATTAAAAAAGTAAAGAAAGTCTAATTACAGTAACCAGAAACAGCACAGACAACATAAAGGTCAACAGAACAAGAATAACTAGAAAACTTTATGAATATTTCAAGCGACAAACTGAAGAAACCTCACACGAGAAGACCTGGATATGTCCAAGAAAGGGAAACCTTGAGAGAGAGAGAGAGAAACTGAATCTCTTCTAATAGCAGCATAAAACAACGCCATAAGGACCAACTATGTTAAAGCAAAAATAGATAAGACACAACCGAATAGCAAGATGGGGTTATGTTGTGATAGGTACAAAGCGATTAATCAACGAATGCAATAAACTAGCACAAAACGGGTACATGCCTGGACACGACTGGATGGAGAATATGATCCACTGGGAATTAACCAAAACCCCTGGGGTTTTGAGATACAGATCATCTAATCCCGGTCAGAAGACTAGACATAGTGATCGGTAATAAAAGAAAAACCTGCCGAATTATGAACTTTGCCATCCCAGCAGACTACACAGTGAAAATCAAAGAAAACAAAAAGACAGACAAGTATTTGAACCTTGTCAGAGAACTAAAAAAAAACCGTGAAACAGGGTGTGACGGTAATACTAATTATAATTGGTACACTTGGAAAGATCCCCAAAGGCTTGGTAAGGGGTTGGAAGAATTAGAAATTGGAGGACGAGCCGAGATCATCCCAACTACGGCAGTGTTGAGATCGGCTAGAATTATGATAAGAGTTCTAAAGACCTGAGGAGACTTACTGTCTCTCAGACTCCAGTGAAAGACCATCACTTATTGCTGGTGGGAAAAAAAACCCAGAAATAATAATAATAATGATAGTCCTGGCCAGAAAATTATCATCATCATCATCGTCATGCCGTGCCGCAAGCACGGATATCCCTGACCCTCTCTCTCCACTTCTCCCAATTATTCATCGCTTCTGGCAGTTCTTCAGGGATACATCCCGTATCCTCACATAGCTGCTGTATGTATGTTCGAGCTGGTCGTCCTGCTTTTGCTTGGCCATATGCAGGGGTCCATGGGAGTACATCACTGACCTGTTGGTAATTAACAAGAAAAAAACAACCTGTCATCTAGTGGATTTTGTCGTTGCACCGGATTACAGAATAAAATGAAAGAAAGCGAAAAGATAGAAACATACTTAGAACTTGCCGGAGGACAAAAAAATTCTGTGAAACATTAGGATGATGGTAATATCAATTTTAATTGGTGCAGTTGGAACAGTCCCAAAAGACAAGGTAAAAATAACAGAAGGCACTGAAAATCTGAAGAAAAATCGAGACCATATATAGGAGGGCAATGTAGATATCAGCTTGAATACTGAGAAGAGTTCTAGAGACTTGAGGCGATTTGCTGTCGCTCAAACTTCATTAAAAGACCACCAGTTAAAGCTGATATGAAGGACTCCCAAAGAATAAAATAATAATACCAAACAGTACTTCATGCAAAGCAACTGAATGAATAATTTAATTCAATAAAAATCTTTCAAACGGAACAAACAATATAATTTATGGCAAAACCATTAATTTAACGCCAAATATATCAATGGGAAATATGCAATAAGATATTTCGAGAGTTGTATGGCGGCTTTCTTTGACGAGAACACATTTATCTGTGAAGTCAGCTGCATTCCTCTTGGGGACCCTCAGAATGAACAAGTACACGTACAATCCATAATTTCTAAACAACAGAGCAGCATCGTTTTCAAACAGTGAAGCATACAACACGATACTCTTTGCTCATTGTTCCAATGCTGTGAGATTGGTACCATTTGCCTAATTTTCTTCTCATGGGTTTAAAACTCAATGGTTTAATTTTAATTCTTTATTCATCGTCGTTTCGACAACTTTTTGACACTTTTGATCCGAACTGTTTTTTTGATGAAAAAAATAGATGAATTCCAAAAATTTTCGTTAAACTCTGCCGTTTAGAGACAATATTGTTTATTCGATCAAGTTATATACTTATATAAATTTGAAACAGAAAGCTTCTAGCAGCGATAAATTGTTCAAATTTTCTCATTTTTTCTTTTCATTCTTAGATTTGAATATGATTCAGAAATACATCAACACATATTAACATTGCCCTCACGAAGGTTTTATAAAAGAAAATAAGCGTGTAACTTTAGCGTTGGCAGAGTATTCAATTATAAATAAAATCAACTTTGAAGACCTTATTTTTTTCATATTTTTATTTTTACATGCCGTCGAATTCATTTCTGTTTTCTCTCTTATATAAAATATATTAGAATAGCTTCAAATAAAAAATTAAATGCATACTAAAAATACATAAAAAATACATATTTTTCTTTCCGTTTTCTTTATATATATATATATATATATATATATATATATATATATTGTGACGGCAAATTGACTAAAATCCCAAAACGGGACTTTATTTTCGCACGTGTGAAGACGGGGCAGGTTGGCACTTGATCCCCTATAGAATAAGTTCTCGTTCAGAGCTTTTTTCTCAGGCATATAAGAACTGGCATATTACGTGAGGGATTAATTTTGGGCTAGACTGACCGCTGCTGGCAAGGGGTTCAAAATTTCACTCTATCCACACACCCACCAGGCCGCTTTCCTTCCTTCCCCTAGACAATGGAAGATATGGACTTCTAGGTTGAGACGTAATAATATTATATTATAGTAGTCGGCAACTCCGGTTTCCTGTGTGATATTTTAAAGGAATTTATAGGACAATTTTAAGCAAGATAACATAAGGCGAATAGAAGCTGAAAAGGAAATGTGACACAACAAATTCGTAGTAGAACTGCAAAGAACAATTTCGACCACGTGGTAATATAAAAATACATGAATCCTTTACTACAATTATATACACCTTCAAAGTGTCAAAATATATAATAAACTAACAGTCCATGAACATAAATGTCTTTCTTCTTTTCTGTTCTTTCGTTTTCCTTCACATTGAGAGAGAGAGAGAGAGAGAGAGGTATATAAAATTGGGCATAAGGAGGAATAGTCCCAAAGTTACTTATCTTATTTTTCGACGGGGTTCCACTGGAGAATCTTTCTTCTTTTACGGGCTAATAGACTTTATGCTATTTTTAATACTGGCTTGAAGAACTCGGATCCCTCGTGTCTCAGATATTCTTTTGTCTTCTACCCGGAATACTGGCTTTGGTTCGTCTGCCCGCTACGAACCCTGCCAAACAACTGACTTTTTTACTTTCTATTTCCGCTGACGTTTTGGGGTCCCAGCCAACCATTTGGCTTCTCTCTTCCTCCCCCTGGTCGGGCGATTTCTTAGGGCTACTAGATGTCACCCAAGTCAGGTTACTCAGTACAGATAGCTTGCACTAATTTCCTATCATGCCTTAAAGGTTATTTTCTGACGGCTTGCTACTGTTCATTCCAACGAGAGGATAGCAGTCATCCCACTTCAATCTTCTCAGTGGGATATCACGTGACAATATATATATATATATATATATATATATATATAAAGTAAAGCTGGGGACCATAGTCTTGGGTGACCAGAAGGCTCCCTTTTCAATAGCTACTACACATATGTGTAGGGGAGGGAGCTACTCCTTTCCCTAGATTGCTTCACTTTACCCTTGATACGTACCTTACATTGCTGAGTGTTAAGCAAGGCGGTATCAAGTACCATTTTTAAAGTCTTTGGTATGACGCGACCTAGAATTGAACCCAGGTCTCCCGGACCATTGGCGAACTAATTTTCACTGAGAATGAATTGGTATACAAAACACTTACATACTAATACACACACACAGTGGAAAATAATACAATCAGGACAGATATTATTAGATATTATTTTTTACCAAAATCTAAAGCATTGACTTATAAACAAAAATAAAGTGGCATTTCTTTAAGTACGAGTAGAATTACTTAAATATATATATATCAAAAATGTGTGTATGTTTGAATTATGTATTCCTATATTTGGTTGCCTTTCAAAGCTTTATTTATGAATTTGATATACTATACAAAAAGCGGTGTTGAAGCTAATATTGAAATTACGCGTCCATTGATCAAAAGAAGAATGATCGCAGACAACGTTCTTCATCAGACCAATTGATGTGCTACGCGAACAATCCATCATCATCATCATCATCATGTCACGCTGTTTGCACGGATTTCCATAACTCTTTCAGCATTCACCCCTATCTTCCATTGCTTTCGGCAGGTCTTCAAGATCACATCTTGTGTCCATACAGAACTGTTCTAGATAAGTTCTTGAACATCTTGTCGGTACAGACCTGTTATACACACACACACACACACACACATATATATATATATATATGTATATAAGTGTGTGGGGGGGTGGAGAGAGAGAAAGAAATAAAGGGAGAGAGAGAGAGAGTGATGGTTGAAAAAAATTCCCCATTTTAAAATACTTATAATTTATTTCTTGTAGAAATTGTAGTAAAAAATAAATCATAAGAATTTTAAAATAGGGAGTTACTTTTCAATCACTATGTACATACCGCCCCCCCACCTTATATATAAAAACTTAAGAATCTATATTTACATTCATTCTAAACTTGATACACAGCACTCTTCGTTTGTTAATAACGCATACCTTAACCACAATACCCCTCTCTCAGTCTGCCTATCTGTTCGTCTGCCTATCTGTCGGTCTATGCATCTATCTAAACATAGGGAAGGGTATGTAATCCTTTCTATTTCACTTTTGTAGCAAGAATATTTTCATAGTAACAATATTTTAGTTTGTTTTTTTTATTATAATTAATGCGTTTCTGAGATATATTTTTATATACAAAAGAAGTTTTTTTTAGTAGAGGCGGAACAAAAATGTCCCAACAGTATAATTATATAACAAACAAATGGAATTATTTGTATAAATCAACAAGTGGTATTATTGCAATACATATTTTCATAGGATATTACCTTTTTTGGTTTGAAAGGGTTAAGTAGATATGCAACTTTTTTTGCAGTCAAAATGTCCCCCGGGACCAATTTTTGGTGGTTGACATTTTTTTTATGGTGGTCCCCACCTATTCATTAGTAAATCGTATTTTGAACTTGCATCTTTTTTTAAATCCACAGTAGATTTCCTTTACATCTGCCCAAAATGTATTGACTCTAAAGATATTTTATGTTAGATGGTTTGCTTTGGTTTTTATGGTATATAAACCGTTGTTGGTTATTTAATGCCAAATGCTCTTTATACATATATCTTAAATATATATGATTTGTTTTTTGGGGGTTTTATGGCATATCAACCATTGTAGGTTATTTAATGCCAAATCCTCTTTGTACATATATATTAAATATATATGATTTGGTTGGGTTCGGTTTTATGCCATATCAACCATTGTAGGTTATTTAATGGCAAATCCTCTTTATACATATATATTAAATATATATGATTTGGTTTGTTTGGGTTTTATGCCATATCAACCATTGTAGGTTATTTAATGCCAAATCCCTCTTATATATATATATATATATATATATATATATATATATATATATATATATATATATATATATATATGACATGTTTGCACATTTTGTTAACACAATTCATTCATTTGCACAAAGTTAAATGGTTCCAAGTATTTCGATTTAAAAACAATAATCCAATTTAAATGTACAGTTAAAGAGTTTAAAGCATTTAACACCAATGATTCTGTTAAACATTATTTATTCGTTTGTACACATTTATATGGTACCAAGTATTGCTCTGTATCACTAACAATTTAATTTAGACATCAGTGATTTGTTTCACGCACTTAAATGGTCTAATAGTTCTATTTTTAACAATTCAACTTAATTCAAGTCATTTTAGGACCCTTTCAATTTCTACCTCATCGGCTTTGAGTGGACTTGGGAGCAATGGCAAGAAGGGATACTCCACATTCCCCAAATCTCCAAGGCTGCAGTCTTGCCATCCGATGGTTTGATGTTATATCCAGTACACTCGTTGGGAGAGTCTTACCCCTCAGCAGAGATGCAGTCGATGTATTCTACAGCCCTAGCGAACTGGGCTGTTTTATGTTAAAAGTTGTTTTACAACGAGAGGCATCTGATAAGCTCTCAGCCCAACTAGTCATTTCAGGAGAGGGAATTTCGTGGTAGTTTGGAGTTAAGTGGATTTTGTATTGGGGACCGGACGTTACACAGCTGAGGTACAGTTGACGACTTGAACGCTTGGTGAGATAATCCGGGGTTATGATCAGGACACATTGCCGTTCTGTGAAGAGGTAAATTCACGTCCATATCGGAGAAATTCTGCTGGCTTCTTCTGTTGTGGCATGGAGAAGGAGATTTAGAGACAGAACGCAACGGACATCTACAAGTTTATGTTTCTTTTTCTCCTCATCTCTCTCTCTCTCTATCACACACACACACACACACACACACACACACACACACACACACACACACACACACACACTCTCTCTCTCTCTCTCTCTCTCTCTCTCTCTCTCTCTCTCTCTCTCTCCCTCTAGTTTTTGTAGAGATGGACTGATTTTTGTTCGGAGTCAGTTTCCATAACTCTCTTATAGGTTAATCTCTTCCCTCCCCTCTCTTTCTCTCCAGTTTTTGTTGGGTAGCCTGGTTTTTAATTGGAGTTATTTTTCCTTCGAGATTAATCTCCCCCTCCCCATTTTCTATCTATCTATCTATTTATCTCTTTTTGTCTCTTGGACCGCTCCATTAGCGACAATAAGCGCGAGCTGAATTCAGTCTTTTCATCTACTGTGGCATTATCGTATGCGCAGAAGGGAAGTTAGAAACGCAACGTGACGAATATTTACAAGTTCAAATAGTTATTATAATTCCCTTTCTTCTCTCTTGAATCTTTTCAGAGATTTTAATTGAATCGATTGTCTCACATTTTTGAGTTGATTATCATCCAAGTTTGATACTAAACTGCTTTACATTCTAAGTGAAACCTTTTTATGATTCATGGAAAAAAAGAAAATGAAAGAAAGGCAGTAAGTGACCACACAAGATACCGGCTTAGTTTACTTCACAGACGCAGTTGTGAGCAAGTCACACAAACCCTTTGAGATAATTGAAAGAAACTAGAACCAGCGCCCCCGAGGCAGATTAATATGCGGAAATTTCCTCTCCCTTTTTTCCGGCAGACTCAAATAGAACCTTGTTTAGTCTTTTGCCTAACCACTCAATCCACATACTCGTAGCGTCATTATGTTGCGCACATGATTTTGAACGACATTAATACATTGACTCAGAAAA
The DNA here is from genome assembly GCA_963585895.1 of Sepioteuthis lessoniana. Lineage (NCBI taxonomy): Eukaryota > Metazoa > Mollusca > Cephalopoda > Myopsida > Loliginidae > Sepioteuthis > Sepioteuthis lessoniana. The sequence continues at coordinate 71,174,983 of OY757936.1, forward strand.
AGTTTATATTGCAGATAATAATAATGAAGTGTTTACCTTTTTAAAATGATTGTGAGGATATATTTTGTGTCGTATGATTTTGGAAATCACTGCTGTTAAAAACAACCAACCAACCGACCGACCGACCAACCAAGGAATTTATATTATTTTAAGAAAACAAACTTTATCTTTTAAAGAAAGGCAGAAATATTTCTTTGTGGTTATCTATTTTTAATATTTTAAAGTTATATATGTACTTATACGATATTGAGCACTTTTATACATAGACATATCAAACTATATTATAAATTTATTGATATTAATGTCTCTTTCTCTCCCTCTCCCTCTCCCTCTCTCTCTATATATATATATATTCTCTATCACGCCCTTATCAATGAGTAAACAGTAGAACAGACTGGGCTTTCTAGTCTTGTTAGGGTAACCAGTTTACTGGAAGTAAAACTCCGAATTCAAACTCCAAGCAAAGACGCCTTGAGCCAGTGGTGCGGAATAAGGATCATTACTCCCCTTACTTTATGAACTTGGGGGAAATTTTTCAAAGTTACAGCAAAAACAAAAAAAAAAAACAAAAACAAAAAAAAACAAACAAACAAAAGAAGCTTGTTGAGATAGGACTCAGCTGATTGTATAAAAACAATTTTTTTTCTCAATACAGAATTTCTTAATATGTGCCATTTGATTTCTTTTGCGCGCTGTTCACTCAGTATGCTTATCTACATATGCCAATTTTATAGACATCTATGTTTAAAAACTGTGATATTGGCCGATAAAGACATTTTTCCATTAGCGTCACGGCTATGTAGAATGAAGGTCGAGTTCTTTTCGGTTCGTTCTCCCTTTGTACTTTTGCCCAAATTCACTTACTCACCTCTACAAGTCACGCTTCAGGGTCAAAAAAAATTGTAATCTGTCCTTTCAGGTTTTCTTTTTCTTAAAAGCCAAAGAAAAAGGTTTTTATCTACTTGAACGAAAGAATGAATAAAGCTGGATTTAGATTAATTCTCTTGATTTATAAAGAGAAAATTACCTCGGTGCTCTGATAATAATTCTGTTACGAATCAGTTACCCCAATCGGTGAGACTAAAGTGACCTATTGTCGACCTTAAAAATTTATGTAAAGTGCTTTCAGCGTCAATGAAAATTCTACCTGATGGGGAATTTTGCATTCTTATTATCTATCTATCTACTTCAGTGTTTTCCTATTTTTCTGTCAAAATCATTTCATTTAGACATTTGTATACGAAGCCATATGTAAAATCGTTGCTCTCAAGTTTTGGTCGGATAGAGTGACCATTTTTGGGGGGGGGGGGCGGTGGGAACTTTTAATTCAAAACCGATAAGTTTTATTCAAGAGAATCTGGGGAACATTGGTGTACCATTCTTTTTCCATCAACTGACCCAAGAAGTATGGGTGGTTCTACACAAAATTTCACCGCTGCAAACAAATCACATATGTAATAAGACAAATAGTTTATATCTTCAACTGAACTGTTAGGCCCTCATACGTTGAGATCTTCAGGGAATTCGATCACACACACACACACACACACATACACAGGTACACACATCTATATAAATAACATCTATATAAATAAAAATGTAAATGTTTGTTACTAACCAATAATCTCCAGTTTTATACCACTAATTGGTTTAAAATTTTCTGAGAGTATTTTATTCGAATTCAGGAGTGTTTTTATATACTTATTATCTAAAAATATTACAATTATTAAAAAAGATATTTTTAATAAGTCGTTTTTCTCCAACAAAAGCCGAACGCGAATTATGAAGGTAAATATTACTTCCCTTTTCCAAGAATTTTACACGTGATTTTTTTTTTCAGCTTTATCACTTTTCTTTCTTTTTTGGTTAACTTAAACAGAGACACTAAACTTTAAACCATATTTCGTTGGTTCAGTAGTAAGTAAATTTCTTTTATTCTAACGAATTGTTTACGAAATATTTTCTTTTATTTTTTTCAACATTCTTCAACGAAAGACATCATTAAAAAGTTTTCTTTTTTATACCATATTTCGTCAGTTCAGTAGTAACGAATTGTTAACTAAATATTTTATTTTCTTTTTTGTTGTTTAACTTCAACGAAAGACATTCCTTAAAAAGTTTTCTTTCGTTAATAAACTTTAAACCATATTTCGTTGTTCCAGTTGTAAGTAAATTTATTTTTATTCTAAAAACTTATTCTTAATTTTTTTCTTCATTATTGATATCCCATTTATTTTTTTGTTTAATAAATATTTTATGGTGTACCAATCATCATGTTGCGAAATATTAACCAGCCCAAGCTTTGTAATGGCACACGTCTTTCAGTAAAAAAAATAATGACCAACATCATAGAAGCAAAAATTTTGAGAGGGTCTTTCAAAGGTGAAGATGTCCTCAACCAAAAATTCCTATGATTCCAACTGATATGTCATTTGAATTTAAGAGATTGCAATTCCCAATTCGAGTGGCAAACACGATCAACAAAGCACAGGGACAATCTTTAGAATTGTGTGGCTTATATTTACACACTGATTGCTTCTCACATGGGCAATTTTATGTTGCCTGTTCCAGAGTCGGCAATCCAATCCTTTTTTTCCCATTTAAACAAACTGAGCCACAGCAACGCGTGGCCGGATACAGCTAGTATATGTATATATAAAGAGAGGGAAGTTTAAGAGATCGATATCGAAACGGAAGTATTAAACTAAAAATCCTCCTGATATCGCTCTATCCAATGACATATATATATATATATATATATTGTCATCCACAGACAGGCAGTTCAGTGGGTCTAGGTTGGACGCTTTAAGCTAGGATCGAACTCGCGTAACTTTACGCTAGACTTGGTATCTAACCGCCTTACCATTTCGGTGATACACGGCAGCCCAGGAATTATAACGCATTTGTATTAGCTTTCGTTTGTTTACATTTTGCGATATATATATATATATATATATATATATCAAGTCATGCAGATAGCACGGAGTGCTGTGTGTGTGTATGTGTGCGTGTGTATGTGTTTGTCTGTCTCTCTTTCTTTCTCTTCATTCATGCTTATCGTCCGTCGCCCTTGGTATGTTTTCTAGACGGCATCCAGTGTCTGCAAAGAGTTGATGTAAGTTCTTGCTGGTCGGTCAACATTGGTGTGTCAATATTTTTGAGTCCATTAGAGAATGTTACATGTAAGTTCATTCTTACTTCTCTAGCAGTATCCAGAATGTCTTGTTGGTCTTGCTTGGATAGTTTTTGAGGAGGGAGGTAAGTGGCCGTACAATTGCTGTTTTGTGGGTTGTTGCTTCCAGGATTTGTTCTCAATAGCATTCTTGTATAGTTCCCATCAATCTTTTTTTCATACGTTTTTTCAGCATCGATGTTGTGCATCCATACATTAGTGCTGACATATCCACAACTCGGAAAAATCCAGTGTTACTTTATCAGAGAGATCAGATTTTTATATGATTGATGACTTGTCAATATCATCCCATACCTTTGTATGTGTATGTTGACTTTGCTTTCAGAAGATGAGATATTGCTGCCGAGGTATTTGAACGAGTCTTCTAATTTCAGATGCTTACTACTTAAGGTGGACATAGTTTAAAGCACATGAACACGGTTTTATTTACGTTGTCGTCGAGGCCAATGCTTCCTGCTGCTTTCTCCTGTCTGTGCAGGCGTTTTTGTGAAAAGCACTAGATCATCTACGTAGTCTGCATCTGTCATAGTTTCTGCAGGATATTGTCTGTTTCTTGCTTTTTAAATGTGAAACCATTTTCTTTTATTAGATCAATTGACGTTCTTAGTACGTAATCTAGACAGATTATAAACATATATAGTGTTTTTGTAAAGCACCATTTTGGCTGTAGCAGTTTCTTTGGAGAGAACATATGCTAGTAGTATTGGTTCTACTTTTCTCCATGTATGGAATTGTCCGGGAGAAATTTACAAACGATAGTGATGCCTCGAAATTTTTTGCGCGTTTTCCTTTGATGATGGTCAGAATCTGTGATGTCGTGGATGGATTTCTCTGAAATCTGTTCTGATTATTACTAAGAAGTTTCTCAACTTCAGGTCGGAGACGATTAGGAAGCAGAGCATTATAAACCTTAGCAGCAAATGCAGTAAGAGTTCTGCCACTGTAGTTCTTTGTGATTCCGAGATCACCTTACTTAGCTAAGGGTGGATGTAGCCTTTCGTCCATTTCGCTATTGTGTTTTCTTTATACAAAACGTTGCATAATCGAAGATAAGCGGACCATTTTTCCTAAAAACATTTTTTTCTGAATTTTGTTTTTATTAGTGTATTGTTTGGAATTTGTTTGTACTAAAAATTATTTTGATCACCTCAAAATATTTGTTTTGAGGCTATTGAAAATATCGACAAATAAAATGTATATTCTAGATTTGAATCTGTTACCAAATTTTTAGTGGCTGAATTTTCGATAAAGAAAAAGTTCCGGGTGGAGGAGTCCGTAAAGAAGGACACTCTGATAGGCTTCTGGGACATAAGATGACATGTTATAATCGATTTCCTTGAAAAAGGTGCAATTGCAAAAATTGCTTTCTATTATCAACTCCTTTTGCAAAATTCACCTTTTTTATTGAATGACCACACTCGTGTGTATATATATATATATATATAAAATTTGATGCTAAATTTTAGAATGGAATTATTTGCGTAACGTTTATATATATATATATATATATATATATATATACATATTTACCAACCCCTCCGCTCAGGCAGGAGATGACACAAGGTCAATTTTAAAGTGGTTTTTAACAGGTGTGAATTCAGAGTTTTCCTTCTCCGAGACTAGTTGCTTCACCAAGGCTGATGAACCTAGTCTGCCCTAATATTTACCCATAACTCGAGGGAGAATAATTGAATTCATTCCTTTCCCAAGGGTATTAGTGTTATGTGAAATGCAATCAGTCTCGTCCAGGATTTGAACTCGTGTCGCCTTGTCCATTTCCTAGGACGATAACCATTACACCGGAGGCACATTCATATATATATATCATCGTCATCATCATATCGTGCTGGTAGCACAGATATCCCTGACCCTCTCTCGCCACTTCTCCATATCGTTCATCGCCTTAGACAGGTCCTCAGGACAACATCCCGTATCCTCACATAGTTGCTGAATGTATGTTCGTGCTGGTCGTCCTGCTTTTGCACGGCCATGTGTGAGGGTCCATAAGAGTACGTCACTTATGAGTTCGTCCCTGCTTCTCCAGCAATGTCCTGCATGTCTGGTTCTTCTAACTTGAATAGTTTTCGTGATAGGAGGCAGGTGGCCGTACAGTTGGTGTCTTGTGGGGTGTTGCCTCCAGGACTTGTTCAAGATTGCACGCAGCATTCTTGTGTAATTGCCGTCTAGCTTCTTCTCCAGCCATTTTGTTAGAGTCCATGTAGTGCATCTATACAGCAGTATCGATGTGACCGCTGCCTGGAAGAAACTGTGTTTCATTTTATCGGTTAGGTCTGATTTCCATATAATCGATAGCCTATTGATAGCTTAACCTCGTGCCGATGTCCTTTTCGGTTGATTCGACGCTGCTTCCTAGGTAAGTGAATTTGTCTACTAGTTTAAGAAGGGTTCCGTCTAGAGTGGAGATGTCCCCCGTTTGGTTATAGCACATATATTCCGTTTTGTGTGCATTGACATAGAGGCCTATGCCTGCGGTTGCTCGTTCCAGACTATGCAGTAGTGTTTCGGCTTGGTCGGGTGTATTTGCCAGTATCGCTATGTCATCGGCGTAGTCGGCGTCGGTAATTGTTTTTGCAGGGTACCGTACCTTCTGCTTCTTTTCTTTGTCAGCTCGAAGCCATTCTTTTTTCTTTATATATATATATATATATATGTATATATATATATATATATATATATATATATATATATATATATATGTGTGTGTGTGTGTGTGTGTGTGTAACTAGTTTCCCTTTGAAAAGAAATTGTTTAATTGACAATGTGATATATTGGTGTAATATAATTAAAGATGATAATTGATTTTATTAGGTAATTATTTAATTTGTATTGGTAAATTGTAAGTTGACTAGAAACTCTGAATCGTTGTGTAAGTCGCAAAGGTCATATAGTACACTTGTCACACGTGTCGCAAGAGATGACAGTCATCCTGTCAAAATAAGAGTTCTCTTTTGGAAATCATTGTTGACGGCCGGACATTAAAGGTAAACAAAAAGTACGTCACATGATTTAGGATAAGATTAATTTAAATCAAATAAGTGATATTGACACGTGTTCTTATATGATTAGTGAATAGAATAATCAAGATATTGTATAAGCAGAATTATTTAGTTGGGTTGTCAATTTCATAGTTTTGGACTATGCAGAGACGGTTGGTCGAGCACCCTCTGAGGCGAGAAGGGACGAGAGGGGTGAAAGAATCGAAGTCGGATGTTTTTGTTCGTTTGATGAGACTCGGCGTTTCTATTTAATAACAGTGTATCTTTTACTCTATCTTTCTTTTGTGTTCGTGGTGACTGATGCGTAAGAAAATATTACAATCAACAAATATACTCTTCGTATTCGAAACAACTGCGTCTGTCTTGTATCTAAGAAATGCAACATCTAATAATGTTCGAAATGGTGCCGGGTAAATGAGGCTACGTCATACATGTTCTATTTGGTCCCTCTACGTTATATAAGGCCAATATAAAAAAAGGAAAAGGATAACGTTAATGCTGAAAAGTTATTCATTGGTGCCACTGAATGAAGATGGACATAGAGATGATATAGCCATAAATTCAGCTTTAACAACCGAAAAAATGCCAACTGTACGACTAACTCGTATAAAAAATGAAACGGGACATTTTCCATAATAAAATACGCTATTGGGATAAAAGCACAGGCTTACAAAGCAGGTAACAATAACTGCAGATTGTGTCTGAAGAATAAATTATGCATCGCAGAACATGCAGAAAACAAATTGCTGAATAAAAAAAGCAAATTGATATCAAAATGTTGCCATATTGATAAATTTTTCATGTTTCATTTACCACCTGAATAATTCAACATTTATTCTCGAGTTAGACTGGGCGGCAACACCCAACAAGACATCAACTGTACGGCCACCTGCCTCCTATCACGAAAACTACTCAAGTTAGACGAACCAGACATGCAGGAAACTGCTGGAAAAGCAGGGACGAACTCATAAGAGATGTACTCTTATGGACCCCCACACATGGCCGTGCAAAAGCAGGACGACCAGCACGATCATACATTCAGCAGCTATGTGAGGATACGGGATGTTGTCCTGAAGACCTGCCTAGGGCGATGAACGAGAGGGAGGAGTGGCGAGAGAGGGTCAGGGATATCCGTGCTACCAGCGCGACATGATGACGATGATATATGTGTATATAAATATATAAAAGAGTTCATTTTTTCAGTTAAAATGTCAGACGACTTGAACAGTAGCCCACCTTTGTATCGAAAATATGAAACTCTGAATCGTGAGTCCTATCCTGTTTTATGCTTTTATATTTTAAAACATGAAATATATTGTGATAGTGCTCTGTATTTTCGTGCTTTGAGCACTGTAAAGATTTTACGGATTAAAAATACTTTTGAGAGGAGTCCACAGGGCATAATAGCTAAAATGCTTGAAATTAGTGAACTCAAACTTTTGTTGCACTATAACGTTCGGAGGGATAAGCCGGTTCATATCTTCGGAAGAGTCTGAACCCTCTCATCTCCCCAGCTAAGGGTTAGGTTTTATCACTGCTGTTCTTCTGTAAGGATGGCGTGGACATTTAACAATCTACAAAGGTTGTTATGTCATTAAACAAAGAATCCCCCCCCCCAAAAAAAAGGAATTAAATTTTAATCATAATTTTATCAATCAGTTTTAGTTGAACGCCCCATTTAAAAAATTTTTTTTTTATCGATAACTGATAATTCTAAGCTTCAAGAATCTTATTTTATTCTATTCTTGAAATATTTTATGATAGTCGTTTGTATCTTCGTGCTTTGAGCACTGAGAAGATTTTCTGGATTAAAATCTTTTTGTTCATTAAATTTGGCCTAGCGGTTAGAGTGTTCGCCAATGGCCCGGGAGACCTGGGTTCAATCCTAGGTCGAGTCATACCAAAGACTCAAAAAATGGTACTTGATGCCTCCTTGCTTAACACTCAGCATTATAGGGTACGGATCAAGGGTAAAGTAGAGCAATCCAGGGAAGGAGTAGCACCCTCCCCTACACCTTGGTGTAGTAGCTATCGAAAAGGGAGCCTTCGGGTTACCCTCGACTATGGTCGCCAACTTTACTTACTTATATATATAAGAAATCAGTGTCTCATCAATCGAAAAAGACATCGACACACGGCTAACGAAGGCATGGACAGCTATCGATAGGCTATCGGTTTATAGAAATCAGACCTAACCGATAAAATGAAACGCAGTTTCTTCCAGGCAGCGGTCGTATCGATACTGCTGTATGGATGCACTACTTGGACGCTAACTAAATGGCTGGAGAAGAAGCTAGACGGCAATTACACAAGAATGTTGCGAGCGATATTGAACACGTCCTGGCGGCAATACCCCACAAGGCACCAAGTATACGGCCACCTGCCTTTCACCACGGAAACTATCCAAGTTAGACGAACCAGACATGCAGGAAACTGCTGGAGAAGCAGGGACGAGCTCATAAGTAATGTACTCCTATGGACCCCCACATATGACCGAGCAAAAGCAGGACGACCAGCTCGAACATACGTA